>OW964823.1:77479612-77822112 GCA_943142095.1 Ophonus ardosiacus | reverse complement strand
TTTATTCTGTACTTCGAATTGTGCAATAAAATTAACAATCACTAAACATCAAATTCAACAGGCAAAGAAAATAGGCTCTTCAACCAATTTTTTTACCTTCCGTCACCTTTAGGTAAGGAAGGTATTGTCTTTGGTCAAAAAATTCGGTGGTGAGTTTTTAATGAATAAGCACGTTTTAGGGTCCCTACAATACGAATATACCATTTTTAAGATGATGTCTGTATGTGTGTGTGTGTCCGTGTGTGTGTCCGTGTGTGTGTGTGTGTGTGTGTCCGTGTGTGTGTGTGTCCGTGTGTGACAAATTTTTCTCCGACGATAACTCCAATACTACAATTCTAAAAATTATAATTCTTTCGTATTCCTCTTCTGTACGACCATATGAAGAGTTGATTAGATTTTGGTTATAATTACTCCACCGGAAGTACCCTTATTTGAAGATTTTAACAGTTTTTCCTAAAAAAACGCAGTTAAATATTATTTTTTGACATTTTGTTATTATACATATTAAAGAAAATACTCTTCTCTATATGGTTTTATTATACATTTTCCTTCATAATCAATAGATGTAGATTTAAAGCGTTATAAAGAAATTAATTTTGAAAAATTAGTCTGCTTTGCAATTTATCATGGAAACAGATGATATATTAAAAAATTCTAATTGACAGATGTCAGTTGGAAGTGCAAATCCAAATATGGAGCGTATAGGATCTAAAATTGATATGGCATAGTGTTCCTCGCAAGTGACATGCAGAGAAAGGCCAAAGAGAAGACGGAAGGACTGTATCGCAAAAGACTTGAGAAAGAAAGGACTGTGTGATGCGTTGGACAAGAATGAGTGGAAGAGAAGAGGAAACAGCGACCCCTAATAAAATAGGGGAAAGAAGAAATGAAGGAAGTGTCTAGTGCATTTTACCTAGTGTATATTTATGTTAAAATTTTATTGGATTTATAGAACCTTTTCGAATCAACTTTTGGTATAGAATTTTTAAAAAATAGTATGTGTTCGTGATCGATTTTACATGATATTATATAGAATCTGTTCCAAGGACTTTCTGGTATGGGATTTGTACAAAATACATCGAATTGACGGAAGGTCTTGTGCTGGCCACAACAGATTTTTTAAATTTATTTTTCGAAAATAGACGATAATATATGAATATTTTTCATATTTTCATCTGTATTGTGATATAATTAAGCCTGTAATTAATTGGAAAAGATTCTATACAAAATTGAAATTTACGGTGTGACATCATACCGTCTGATAACAGAACAACGCTGCCCGTGTAGAATTGCGGAACTATTCAGTCAAACTTTTAAACATTTAAACAAGTTGACACATGAAAGCTGATGTTGTTACGTTGTGAATTGTTTGATATTTTGTATTTATGTGTAAAGTCGTATTTAAATATTCTAATATAATATTAAGAAAAAGTGACAGAAAAGATGACTAAATGCAAACGCCAAGATTATGCGCGCGCAATCTCTCTCTGTCACAAGTCGGTATGACGTCACAGCCGAATTGGAGGTAAAAAATATCTAATTACAGGCGTAATATATATTTTTTAAATAAAGTGTTGTATTTTTTGACATTGTTTTCGAGCGTGATATTGAAAATTAGTACCAAATATGCTAAATTTTAATGTGGTTGAAGAGCCTATTTTCTTTATATTTTGTTTCGTCAGCCATAAATGGCATTAGTGCAGAAATAAGCCGTCGCGTTGGGTAAGCTAAAAAGTATGTTTTTCTATATCTGTTGTTTTAATTTATAGTCGTAGAAAAAGCATACGAGTATATGTGAATTGTTTTATAAACTATTTAAGTATTCCTTTTTTAAAAACTGGCTCCGCTCATGTCATAAAATCTCATTACTAAAGAGACGTTTATTAAATTTGTTATTTCATTTTCATCAGTGCAGCAATTAATCCTATTTTATATAAATCTAAAAATACAAAATGAGCAATGCTCAATGCACAGTCACAATGCATTCATGTAAACAAATAAATTGTACTGACCTCTCGCGGTAAGCATATTAACGTAAAATAGAACAGTTCAATGGTGCATTACTACTATTTATGTAGCGGATTACAGTTAGCTAGCAATACTTTTTACTGTTCTCATTGAATTTAGCCATTGCAGTTATGGAATTATACCAGTAATATATTCAGCAAGCATTTACAAAAATTTAAAGAGGCATTTCCAATTAATTAAATTCAGAACAAGTAATTTACTGGTATTTAAACAAACTTGGCAACCGGGATGCGTATTTTCTTTTCCGTGTTCAGTAGAAATAAAATAAATAAATATATCATCACGGCATATTACCAATTTCTGTGTGTGCCAATTTGCTTTATCACAGATATCGGTAATGATGATGATATATTTGTACTGTGCGGGCGCTTACCAGGCGTCACCTCACGGGCACTCATGGCTGGCGTGGAGAGTGCACCACAAGTCACTTTTGTGCCATTTAAAATTCGAAATATTTGGCGTCGGTCTGCTTCAGTAGAAGAAGCTGTAATTTTATACATATTCATCCGCGTGAAATTTGAGGCCCAAATGCAATATGATCATATGTACACCATTTCTTGTGTGTTTCGGTTAAAAATCAATCAAATTGCTTAGGACACGAAACACCACATGAACTTTCAATTGCTTATAATTTTCGAACAAAATATTTAAACAAATTATGTTCATTAATTATGAGGTCTCGTGGCCATGTGCCGGAGTGTTTGATCGCAAATGTTAGGACACAAGGCACAAGTGAGCCCTATGGTGCACTCTCCATGCTAGCAATCGAGCTAGGAATGGCAATATGATGTGATGATATACAGGGTGTTTCACGGATATGGGACACCCCAATTATTTTCTTAATTATTAAGAATAGAAGAAAATCATTTAAATAAAAGTTGCAGTAGATCAAGGGGGACATTCACATATTCAAGAAAAAAATAAATTAAACCAGTGGTTCTCAACTTACAAACCAGTTATATTTTTTTAAATGTGATACTATACATGTTTAGGCTCATTCGACGTAGTATTTGTCTCTGAATTCAACCATATAAATATTATATGTGCTTGCATAACAAAAATATTGAGAAAAATTTATTTGAAAATTAAATAAATTTTATTTAACATAACACAAAACAGTAAGTCATGATCAATAACAAAACAATTGACTTGTATTTAACTTCACAAATAATTTTCAAAATTGTTTCCATTATACATTATTATAAATAATGATATTTTGACATAACAATAGCAGTTTAGTATAAGTTAAAAATTGTTATTGATCATGGCCTACTGTTTTGTGTTATGTTAAATAAAATTTATTTAATTTTCAAATGAATTTTTCTCAATATATTTGTTATGCAAGAACATAAAATATTTATATGGTTAAATTCAGAAAAAAATACTCTGTCGAATGAGCCTAAAAAATGTATAATATCCCATTTAAAAAAATATAACTTTGGTTTGTAACGAGAACCACTGGTTTAATTTTTTTTTTCTTCAATAAGTGAATGTCTCTCTTGTTCATACTGCAACCTTTATTTAAATGACTTTCTTCTATTCCTAATAATAAAGAAAATAATCGGGGTGTCCCGTATCCGTGAAACATCCTGTATATATTATATATAATGCGACTTATAAAAACAACGTGATTTTGTCAAAATTTATATGTTTTTATTTTTGTAAATTTTACATGAATTTATGACAAATTTCTTCCATTTTTTTCCGTAAATCAATGACTTTCAAATAACTTCATCAAAACTATCCTGATGATGTGTAAAACCAAGCGCACGAAAGTTTGACAGATTTTAAAAGAAACTACTAAAACTAAAGGCCAGAAAAGCTACTGAGCCTAAGCTAAATTTTGACTATAGTATAGTTAACATTCTATTAATATGTGTTCGTATACCAATATTTAAATACTAACTCGTGGCGATTCGGAGAACGCGGAGTATTCTACTGAACACACAAACGGAAATGTGCAGCCGGGCCTGATAGAACATCGAGTGATTGCTAATAAATATAAAGTAAACAAAGCTTATTGAAGTACTTGTGTCGGAATTGAAGATAAAATTGCTGAAAAAGGCTCTAATGACGAGGTCTTGAACAAAAATTAGCAATTAAGTAGATTTTGTGTAGCAGTATTTGAAAACAAATTAAGGAATTAAAATGCAAGTGGGGCTGGGAAAAGTGAATAGCGAATTGCGTCTGGAGTCCCCTTTCTGATTTCCTGTCGAAGCAGAGCGCTTCGGCACAAGTGCAAGCCTGGAGTTCATCGATCTAGAAAGATCCCACTTCTGAATTTATACGTTGCAAGTATAAATATCCCTCACAAAAAGAACACGGGATCAGCGAATGTTCAATTACTTAATCAAACCACCTTGAAGCCAGGCCATTGATGCAAAGCCAAAGTTCGATTCATAACCACGAGAAAGTTCTCCAAACTTATTCAGTAATCAAATAAATGCACGTTGACACTGATTGCATGTTTGATTTTATTACCGTTGGAAAAAAGTTTTGAAAAGAGGAAAGTTTAGTATTTACTTTTTCTGGGATTCGTGAGTTGATTCTTCCGTCTTCGTCTCCCTCGTCTCATTTAGCTGAGAGTTGTCTGGCGGAAAATCGACAAGGATGCCTTGTCGCATTGCTCAAGTTCCATTACGTAAACGACGTTCCGATCCCGGCTGGTCAGTTCGCTCTTCATTAATCTACCAACAACGAGGCTTCCTGAGCTTCGACACAGAGCCAACCAATATCAAAACCGCCAGACTAATAATATGCTCTATCAATATAAATAAAAAAGTTTTGTCTGGACAGAATTCTAAAGAAAGTTCATTTTTATAAAAATGTGTAACAATACCCGAGAAATAATAGCATATTGTGCAATATGTGCAGAAAATATATACTGGAATTCTACCTTTTTTCTGGACATAGGAAATATAATTATAAAATTTTCAACTAGAGATCTCTTTACCTATTAATATTATAACAAAAGTTATTCAGAATTTAAAACTGCGTTTGTCAAATATTTTTGTATCTTGAATTATTTTTAATAATAATAAAGCCTCATTCACAGCTCCGAAAAAAAAATTAAATTATACATAAAAAATATCTGATGTGGACACCACATGACGTCTGTAACACAATACATATTTTGTTAATAATTAAAATATGTATTATAACAGACCCAATCATAAAATTGCAAGTATTTTTTGTCCTAATTCATAGCAAACTTAATTACAAAAACCAAAAAGTAACCAAAATCTATTATGTTATTCCCATTGATATAAAAGTATTATAGACTTCAAGTAAAGTACCACTTTCGGGCAGACCATTTTAACTAAAATCTACTGTTATTCCCATTTACATAAGAGTATTATATACCAAATTTGAAAAGTTTTGGATTATATTTTAATATAGTTTTTCATTAAAATCTATTATAGGCTTCAAGTAAAGCACCACTTCCTGGTAGACTATTTTAACTAAAATCTATTATGTTATTCCCATTGATATAAAAGTCTTATATACCAAATTTGAAAAGTTTTGGATTATATTTTAATATAGTTTTGCATTAAAATCTACTATAGGCTTCAAGTAAAGTACCATTTCCAAAAGTTAGGTAATGACCAAAGAGAGAGATGCACAACTAGATGTTATAACAGTCATAAATACAAAATTTTAACTTTCTACGGCTTCCCGTTTTTCATTTATGCGAGATACGTACGTACGTATATACAGACGTCACGACGAAATTGCTCTAAATGGATTCAGGGATGGTCAAAATGTATATTTCCGTTGAAATCTGGAAACCGAAATTTTTCGCGATTACAATACTTCCTTTACTTCGTACAAGGAAGTAATAAAAATGACGATATAAATAATAGAATCTTATGAAAGTGTTCACAGTTCTCGAAAATAAAATTAAACATAAAGATCTTTATAATAATATATAGAGTGCTCAATGAAAATATTTAACAAATATATTTAATTCTTTAAACAAAGTCAATCTGTACAAGTATACTGGGAAAAAATAAAGACAATTTATCAGCATAAAAAGATTATTCTTTAGAAAAAGCAAGTAGCAGAGAACAATCTGACGATTATGCATGAATTTACTGTTTTTCTATTTTAATTAACAAGTGTTCCGCCTAAAGTTCTTGCTCACAAAAGTGTTCTGCAAAGTTTGACAACCACTGCAATAAGAATGCAACTTGACATAATATATTAAAGTCCATGGTACCAAAGTATTAAAAAAATGAGCCAAGATTCTGAATTTAAAATAATTCATATTTGTTGCACCCACCACAAAAATATTTAATTGTCATTTAATCGAAACTTTTGATTTATCGCTGTTCTTAATGGATGTTTTAGCATTTAAATCCTGAACCATCATCATAGCTTATGTTTGGAGTATATTGTCTCTGGCAGTCTTTTATTTACCTAGGAGAATAATGCCGAGATTACCACACATCATTTTTTATCCGGCAAAACCAAAGACCTTGGTGTGACATGTATATTTACGAAACGAACCACAAGTTAAACGCTTTTCACTGACGTCCAGTTTTCATCATAAATTTCCCGGGACTTGAAGTGTGTTCAGCGCTAAACTGACAAGGACATTTTGACCCGAAAAAAGAGAGAAGAACAAACAAGACATACGGAGGAAAAAGCAGCGGCGAGAAGACGAATCTTGTGTTGTGACAGTGTGAATAAAGCATGCTAGCTGTATTCATGCGGCATTCCGGCAACCATTGCGTGGCAATCATGAAGCAGTCTTCGGGGACGGGGCGGAATTACGTCAGTGCTGAAGTGTCCCCAGGGGCGCTCCGCCGATGTCATACAACGTGACGGCGATGGGCGGCGGAGGCAAAGTCTTTGTCAAGCACCATATAGGTGCTTCGCCATATTTACTCACACACACCATCGAAATCGTTACTGTCTGATATCTCATCATTGTACAGTGTATTAATTAAAAATCTGGCTATAGGCGTTTAACATGGGAAAACACTTTTTCTTTGCGCAAAAGCCCCCAATAGGGGAGTTTCACTATATGAAATTTGACTGTTTTAGTACTAAATACTGAAAATACATCGTATAAGAACTCTATTAAAAAATATAAAAGTAATATTAATTTGGTTTTAATATTTAAAATTTTAAATTAAAATTGTAACATAATTCAAAAGAAGCGGTTGTTCGCTATTTATAATCCGGTTATGACATCAGAATTTCGACAGCGCAAAGTGACTAGATTATTTGTGCGCAGTGGGACGTATTTCGTAGTGTAGAGTGGATAATCCGGTATAAAATATGTATGTATTTTAAATTTAATTTATTTAAATTTCACAAGAGAATACTTACAGCTTCATGATCTCTGGCTACAACCACACAACAAAATAATATAATAATACGAATGAGGTTATACTCGCTGCGGTGATACACTGAATTGCTGTACGTTACAGTTATCTTTTATCTTTTTCTACACCATGGTAAACAACATATAACTATCTTTCTGGACTTACTATTTTCTTTTATCTTTTACTATACACTAGTAGTATGGTATAACACTATGGGGCCTATTCAGAACTCAATATTTGTGTTGTCGTTATGGTCTTTATGGTTGTTATGTACTGTAAAGATTGTTAAAATCAAAATTGGTATTCTCAATACTGAAGGTGGTTACCGTCAACAATTGTTACGTGTTTTGACAGTCTTTATCATAACGACTGCTAAAACTATGTATTTATGGTTGTTATCACGTTATTTCTAATAATTGACATGCGACAGATTATTACATCAATCAAATATTATTAATAATGGCCTTTCTGCTAAATATTAGCAGAATGCGATTGATTATTCGCATGGATCCTGCTTCGACTTAAATAATGATAATAAGAACGATAAAAACCATCGTGGACGAAAGTTACTTTTGACGTAAATACATATTTCTTTGAAAATATTATATTCTGTGGTAGGTATTCTAAATAATTTAGAAGTTTTCAAATATGACACAAATGTCATATTCTTCTTTAGTTGTTTTGACAGAATGTTTGCATTTTAAATATAATTGGCAAAACATTATTAAAAGAATAAAACGTTGACATATAAGGTTAGGTTAAGTTCATATATGCATAGTGAAGTTAGCTATTGTCAAATAATCTGGTTCATTCACAAGTATTATTTTATAAAGATTGTCAATAATACCGACGTAGGTTCTGAATTGACAAATTCATAAAAATTGTTACAAATGTCTTTATGATAACAATCTTTATATCCGTAACAACCTTTATGACTGTGTTTCTCTGAATAGGCCACTATATTTCTTTTATAGCGAACGATTGTTATGTCGAAAGTCTGACGTATTTCTTCGACTATTAGCGCGATATTCAAAATTTTAAAGTTTTAATTATTTTTTTTCAGCAACATGGAGTACTTTACGAAAAAAATAAAAAATACTTATCACGTATTTTTTCATGTAGATTAATATATATAATTTTCAAAAATTGTGAAACTCCCCCATTAACAGATTTTAAAAGAATCAACTTTAATTAAAGCCCACAATCCACTGACACACCCACGATATTTTCCTCCTTATATATATATATATATATATATATATATATATATATATATATATATATATATAAAATGTACCATCAAGAGAGAACAACGTACAATTTAATAAATGAAGTATATTCAATGATTTTTTTACAAGAAAAAAAACTGTTAAAAGCTTGTATAAATGATACTTCTGGTTATCCGATAAACACTAAATACTAATAAGCTCTTCCCACATTAGTATAGAATGGGTATACAAAATTTCAAAATTTTCTGATTGATACTATTTGAGTAATTGTGTCCACATGATCCACACACACACACACACACACACACACACACACACACACACACGCGTGGGAACGTCAAAACGTGCTTATTCACTAAAATTTCTACTGCGAGAATAAAGAAATAATCTTACTAAAAAATATACTTGTGATGATATATTTACACTTCTTTCACCTCTTACCGTACCTATCATAATGTCTATTGGATCCACTTGTGATACGGTGTGTGGATCTCCGGAACATTACCCGGAGTTAATCCGAGAGGAGGGGTAATGCGCCTCACGGGAGTCGCGGCTGATTGGCCGGTACGACAGCAGGGCCATATAGCGCCCGGAACGCTCCGGAGACTCGGGGAACAGATACCTGTCCTGAAGCCCGGACCAGAGGGACACGCGAAAATAGAACATCATCGTTGAGTTGGATACATGCCAACCAAGATATCACACTGATTTCCACATTAAAATAGGAATATTATCAGCAAGAGACGAGTTACTCGTTAATTACAATTTAAAATAAATTTGAGAGTAAATTTTTCGATTAGGTATATACCATGTTTTTAAACTATAGACAGCACTAGACGAAGTCACATTTACACTGCTAGAAGTTACCAAAAAAAGTCACTAGATTTATTTGGCGGGGGAATTGAAATGTTAAAATGAAGGTCACATCAGCATTTATACTTTCCAGGTTATATTTTCATTAAACAAAACTATTATAGATAATCTACTTAATTTATTCATATAAAATCATAAATACATAACTTTTAATTATAAATTAATTAATTGCATTTTGTAAATCCTTGATGAAAAATTTATATATTATAACTGTTTTTATTCGTGAAATATCACAAAAAGACAAATAAAACAAAAAACCCGTGCAAATTCAACAAATGATTTGACAACTATTGAGAGTTTGACGTTTCAATTACGTTTGAAGATTAACTTGAAATTTCGTCTGGTTAAAAGCGACTTCACGAAACAGCGCAGCAGCCAATCACAGGCTTTGATTTTCTACAATTAGTACAATTATTTGATTTTTTGTGAAAAACAAAAACACATTTAAGATGACCTCTGAAAGGTAAACAAAATGTCTCATTTAATCTTACAATTTTCAAAATAGCAGAGGTAAACACCGAAAAAAGTATCGGACCCATGTTGATTAAACTTTTTTTACTAATTTTAGTCAGTACTATATGCCCTCATAATTAGGAACATTTATTTTTTAATACCCTGTATATAAATGTCATTTTGACATTTCATGTAGTAATTATTCTTAATTTTGGATTTGTTTTACCTCCCTCAATCAAATACCAAAAGCGCTGGTGTTATTTTTGAGACACCTATACTTCGAATTGCTATGAAAGGTCAAATAATATAACAAATATTTTAAATGAAATTTCAAAATGTGGTATTTTACTATAAAGGAATTGAAAGCAAATAACTAATATATTTTTCCTACGACCACTGTTAAAAGTAGTCTTTTTAACGGTTGCTTAGCGAGTTAAAAACAACAGTTTATAACACAGTGAATACTTTTAAATCGTTGTCATTGAGAACGGATTAAAATTAAAAAACAAATTTACTTTTAACACTAGTGTTAAAAAGGAACTAAATCTAGTTACATGTAGTGTTAAAAATATAACTAAATTTAGTTATATTTAGTGTTCATAAGTAAATGTAGTTTCATTTCATATTAATTTTTTTACTGAAATTATTTATATAGGTATTTTATTAGAAGTATACATTATTTTGGAACGTTTATTGTTATAGTACAATTATTACAATTGTTTATAGTAATTCCTTGCAAGGCGCTTGAAGAATTGGAATTTAAAACAGTATTGTTGGAAGTAGAGGTTAGAATTTTGTTGGAAGTAGAGGTTACAATATACAATACCTGTCATAAATGTTATTCTATAATTTTTAGTTTTACTAACACATAACTAGGGTAGTAGGAAAAATAGGGTATGATATTCGTGTTAAAAGTGATTTTATTTCTTTCGTGGGGCTTCTTTTACTCGGCTTCGCCTCGTTACACAAACTTCCCCACTCACTCATAAAATGTCACTTTTAACACTTATATCATAAATAACTATTTATCGAATTTTTTGAAAAAATACAATACCTTTTTTGGCGACGGATGGTAATTACAGTTTACAATAGATTAATTTAATTGTCAATGACATCATTGTTTCTGATGCAATTTTTGGAAGACGTTAAAAATAAATCCTGCACAACGAAGAAGTTCCATTGTGGTGGGTTTACTCTTGAGACAGTTGGGCATTACTTGATGTTTAACCCACTTACAGCGTTTGCAGAGTTTACACAATGCATTATTTATTATCCCAACATACTGGCTCTAGCTCGGACCCACACTTCTTGTTTAACTTCCGTTAAGTTAGTTCGGCATTAGTCATCTTATCCTTGCAAAACGGATCCCCGTCAAATTAGATTTGAAAAAATTAGCATTGCAATCTGTAAAATTGCGGACGGTGCGCGACCATGCGACAACGCAGGGACAGCGGACGGAGACAGCAGCACTGCGATGCGCACCAAACTTTATAACAAGATCACAGTCTTCTACAGATTCTCTAATTCCATTTACAAAGATTTCTACGTTTCTTTGTGTGCTCTTCTTATAACGAACAGGATTTTTTGTCATTTTAAATGCATTCTAGGTTGAGTTATTCTCAACTGTTTGCATTCTACTCCGTCTCACGACAATACGTCGGAATAATTAAACATAGACTGGTGTGGTTCAAGACTTGCTTAGAATGCTTAATAATGCAGGACATGGAATGTAATAGTTTCTATGGGAACTGCAAGACACCATCATTATAGACGAGGAGTGTCTTGTACCTCTGAAATTTTTGATCAGGCAGAATGAAGGCATAACCTCAAACCAATTAAATAATAATTTAGTTAAGAATGGAAAATTTTCTGCTCATGCTTCGTTATCAAATTATTGATCTAATCTATCTAGAGCTTATAAAGAGCTTTTGCTTTTTTTCCTTTCTAGCCGGACTTACAGAACCGCAGTGCATCATATGACACATTGTCAGTAGGCGAGTGTATTAATTTGGACATTGTAATACGCGTTTTTCAAACTGTTTCTTATTTTCCTTTAATTTAATTTTCTGTTGACCGTTTATAATTAATAGGTTATATTAATGTATAGAAAATCATTTATTAATGACTCCTATTAACAAACGATTTTTGTTGGTAACTATAGACCGCATAATATTGCTGAACAATTTTCAAAACTTATTAACCTAAATTTTTTTTGTCATGGTATAATATATTATACGTCAAAGTTGAGAAGATAATCATTATTGACCCAGCGCCAATATTGTAACTAGCACATAAATCCTATATGAATTTTTTTACCTTTCGTCACCTTTAGGTAAGGAAGGTATTGTCTTTGGTTAAACAATTTGGTGGTGAGTTTTTAATGAATAAGCCCGTTTTAGATTCCCTACAATACGAATTTACTATTTTTAAGATGATGTCTGTATGTATGTATGTATGTATGTATGTATGTATGTATGTATGTATGTATGTGTGTGTGTGTGTGTCCGTGTGTGTGTATGTGTGTGTGTGTGTATGTGTGTCCGTGTGTGACAAATTTTTCTCCGACGATAACTCCAATACTATAATTCGAAAAATTATAATTCTTTCGTATTCCTCTTCTGTACATCCATATGAAGAGTTGATTAGATTTTGGTTATAACTGATCCACCGGAAGTACCCTTATTTGAAGTTTTTAACAGTTTTTCTTAAAGAAAACGCAGTTAAATATTATTTTTTGACATTTTGTTATTATATTTATTAAAGAAAATACTCTTCTCTATATGGTTTGGTTATTCATTTTCCTTCATATTCAATAGATGTAGAGTTAAAGCATTATAAAGAAATTAATTTTCAAAAATTAGTCAGCTTTGCTATTTATGCAGTGAAAGGCTAAAAAGAAGATGGAAAGACTGTATCGCAGAATACTTGAGAAAGGAAGGACTGTGTGAAGAAGTTGCGTTGGACAGGAATGAGTGGAAGAGAAGAGGAAACAGCGACCCCTAATAAAATAGGGGAAAGCTGAAGCTGAAAGTAAAATGTGTCAAGTGCATTTTTCTTAGTGTATGTTTGTCATAATTTTATTGGATTTATAGAACCTTTTCAAATGAACTTTTGGTATGAAATTTGTAAAAAATAGAATGTGTTCGTGTTCGATTTTACATGATATTATATAGAAACTGTTCCACGGTCCTTTTGGTATAGGATTTGTGCAAAATACATCGAATTGACGGAAGGTCTTGTGCTGGCCACAACAGATTTTTTTATTGATAATAACAATCATTTTGACATGAATAATTACGTTATTTATTTGTTAATATTCACAAAAACAAAGTAAGCTGCATTTGTTTTCATGTGACGTTTCGTTCATTTCGCTGGTTTGATAACCTCACTTATGAGCCTTGATTTGTATTTGACTTAATTATTTAATAAAAACACTTTGTGCTGTTATAGTCACCAGCCTTATTAGTTTATTATTATTTTCAAATAAATCTATTGAAATGTATTTACCCACAAATACAAAAAAAAAATAGTGATTTATTCATTGCTACATCTACACATGTTTCACATTTTCACCAAAACAGCACCGTGGCCAGGCGAGGCGGCAGCGTAGGTCAATTTAAAATTAGCGGCAAATTTAAATTATATACTTAACTCCTTTCTTGAGTTTAATGAGTTAAATAATATTTGGATTTGGAGGCTTGAGTTTGATTGAAAAGTGACAGTTTGCATTATAGACCTTGGTTAATAATAAATTATTATTGACCTAGGTTACCATGGTTACAAACAGTAGTGAAAAACAATTTCTCATGTCAAATAAAGGTAAATAATAGTGGGTTTCTGGGCTAGTAGTGAAAAAAATTAATTTTTCCCGTTCAATAAGATACAGTTAACGGAAAAATATTGTAACTATAGAACGAAGGACAACCATAAATTAATTTTCGGTTTGAGATCCGCGGATGAAATTTCGAAAGCACTGGTGTCACGTTTGAGACTCCCTGTATAATTTAATGTTAAGTGTGTTATTATAAAAATCAAGTATTTCAATTTTAACTCATAATTATTAGTGTGAGTGGTTTATCAAACTTGTGAAAATTTTATATAATTCCAAATCATTAATTTCGTGTAATTATTTGATTGCTGAACGTATTTATTCACGCTAAAATTAATTACTCCCTGTAAAATATTTCATATGATGTGCACAACCAGCGGTTTTTAAATTTTTATACCGTCGCTGTCGGATTTTGTTAGGGTATTTTCTGCTATAAAGCTTTTATCTTCTTATAACATATTAATCTCCCATAAAATTTTTGATCAGATCTCCCGAAACTCATTTTT
The DNA here is from genome assembly GCA_943142095.1 of Ophonus ardosiacus. Taxonomy (NCBI): domain Eukaryota; kingdom Metazoa; phylum Arthropoda; class Insecta; order Coleoptera; family Carabidae; genus Ophonus; species Ophonus ardosiacus. Next base: position 77,807,861 of record OW964823.1, on the reverse strand, counting down.
GTAAATGCATAATTTATGTTCACTTTCTACTTTCGCCCTTATTACAGCGATAAATTATAATTTATATCGGGTATGATTTACAATCTTGGGGAAATTATTTACGTTGCTGTTCTTTCAATAAATCCTTTCATGAAAATATATCGACGGACGAATACCTCAACAGATATGATAGGAGGATGAAATATTCAGGTTTCTTTAAATTTCTACTAGCTGTATTTATATGTAGGGCAAAATGACGAGCTCAATGAAAAATTCTTGTAAAACAGAAATACATTACATATTTGAAACAAGCTTGTCTTAATATTAAATACATACAATAAGATTATTTAATTTGGCATCGAAGAGTATCTAAATACTCCTAATTTAATGCTTTCTTATTGAAATATTTACGAAAGTATAATCCTACTTGACAGTTATTACTTATAATTTACTAAAAACAGTAATCATGGAAACGTATTTGGTAGCTGACTTGGTTAAATCAAGGTTCCATGATAATTTCTCTCTAGTTCAAATCCCTCCCGGTTCAAGTTAATATTTTTATTATTTTTATATTTATTTCGTACAATGTATTATTAAATAAATTACAAAATTAAAACGTAATAGTATTAAGCAAAAAAGAAAAAGTAATAACTAATAAATAAACCTTCACACAGGTTTGTCAGACGAGTTAGACTTTTATTGTCATTTTTCGATACATTATTTCCGAAAACCTTGTAAATCCAATGGATTTTTCATTAGTCGAAAAAATTACTATAAATAAATTTTACAATCATGAGTTTACGAGAAATTCGAGACTTTTTTGCTAGGATATATCCTGATAAACAAATTGCGAACTAGACGAATCATTTTAAAATATGAAAAAAGCGGTTGCGTTAATGATGAACATAAAACTAAACTTAATTATTTATTTGGCTTAAATTTACATATTTATATCACTTCTTGTACATTTAGTCAATAAAATACTTGATGTACCAAAAATTATTTGTTTTAATTTTGTAATTTATTTAATAATACATTGTACAAAATAAATATAAAAATAATAAAAATATTAACTTGAACCAGGAGGGATTTGAAGTAGTGAAAAATTATCATGGGACCTTGATTTAACCAAGTCAGCTACCGTACACGTTTCCATGATTACTGTTTTTAGTAAGTTATAAGTAATAACTGTCAAGTAGCATTATACTTTCGTAAATATTTCAATAATAAAGCATTAAATTAGGAGTATTTGGATACTCTTCCATGCCAAATTAAATAATCTTTCTAACCGTATCAAAAACTCCCACTATAGTCTTACGGGACAGATAATATTTGAAAAAAACTGTTTTCCCATGTTAAACGCCTATGTCACGGTTTTCAGTGTTCACACTGTACGTACGCTGTAAGATTATTTTACAAAGCATGTCTTTATTTCAACAGAGCGGCGCAAATAATAGCCCGTTGACACGAAATGTTATAAAGCAGTCCCCTACAGAGTACACTGTAGAAGTAGATATTATAAATAAGTTATGTATGATCTTGCTACTTGCTCGTTAGTAATAATTCAACGATAACAGTAACCAATCATTTCATCATTACAACGTGTCCATTTTAATGTGTATTGCTATACCAGCATTTATATTTGTCACATAAAAAACAGTTCCAGTTTTGAATGTGGATTGCTCATTTCAAGTTTTTAATTCCATACTTTTGTAATTCATTTACCGGCATAAAATCCAAACAGTCATAAATTGAATGCAAAAAATAAATTGGTAAAATCCAGCATACGTTATATCTAATATTTTAATACAAGAGTAAACATTACGCGAAACAAACAATCGGAAATAAAATCACAGAGAGTCGATTGTATTTACACAGCAGATATGAAAACACCGGCTGGTGCTGTTAAATTATTCAACCGGTAACATTTTATTTAATATTTGGGTCAACGTATACGTCCGCGTACCCTCAACGTCAAAAACGTTGCGAGCACATTCATAATTCCAAACGTCACGTAAGGGTTGCCGCATTATTATTCCAGATCACATTTGGTGGACGCGACAATATTATTACAATTATTTTATGCATTACAGTCCTCTTGTAGTAAATATTGTATTACGTTTTCATTGTCATATTAATAATTTACTTATATTCTTTAAATATTTGATGCTTTATACATTTTAACGTAACGTACGAGTATAACCAATAGGGTCCTCCACCGTAGTAACAAATTAGAACAAGGGTCAGTTATACTAAAACTAGATCTTAAAACTGTATATTAAGGACTATCAAAGTTTAAAAATAGTTATTAGTTTCTAAAATAATCGAGTTTTTATTACCATTTCTTCATCTCTATATCTAAGTCACACATTTATTCTATTCCAAATTCTTACTACTTTCAAACCTTCTGCTATCGCCTTTTTGAAATACGGAATCCATTTGCAAGTATATAAATGCAGAAAATAACAACAATAAAACAACAGAAATAAATCAAATAATACTAGTTTAAATTTACGATGCCATGACAGATTACAAGCGTTAGTATGAAAGTAAAAGATATGTTGAATGTCAAAGACCACCAGTGGTAATCAAATCTTGGACTATAATATTACGTAGTATTTTTATTAATTATGACATTAAATTACTTATTAACCACCCAAATTTCCAATTATTGACCACAATTTATGCATTTTATAAGTGCTGAAAAAAATAAATTTATGTAACTTCAATTATTAGCGAAATCCACTGCTTGAGAACAAAATCATCTCTATATCTACGTCACAGAATATTAAAAAAAATATATTACGGCTTAACGAATAGCAATAAAGACTTTCTAAAATTACATATCACTTTAAGTTTAGATGAAGTTTTGTAAAAAAATATAGTGGAGGACCCTATTATGCACCTACAGGAAAGAGAAGTATGACTTTTATTTTAAAATTCAATTGTGATTTTCAATTGACGAAGGATATTTTAACACTTTGAGCACCACGCTGCGACCGGTTATTGGGTTCATAAGGCCAAAATTTTTAAATCATCTCCTTTGCGCGCCTGTACGTCTTTTACGACGCGACGCTACGTGCCATTCGACCAGCCTCGTAACTCGTCGGCTCTGTCCGTCTCGACTCGCAGAGTGTCGTTCGTTTCGAGCTCGAGCTGCGTAATTTCAAAACCGGTTCATAACAACACAACACACAATATTTGGAAGAATATTTTTGTTGATACGACTGAGCGATATAAAATTGCATAATCCGCAAAATAAAATAAAATATGATTTTAGTTTACTTTGTAGACAACGCAAATTAATTTCGATGTTTTACATCTGCCAGATATCCCGCGACGGCTCACATTTTTTTTTCTTTTGGTGAACGTTGTTTTACCTCTCGCTAAGAGTGTGTGTGTGTGTGTGTGTGTGTGTGTGTGTGTGTGTGTGTGTGTGTGGATGTATGTATGTGTGTATGTATGTGTGTATATATGTGTGTGTGTGTGTGTGTGTGTGTGTGTGTGTGTGTGTGTGTGTGTGTGTGTGTGTGTGTGTGTATGTATGTGTCGATGTTGGAGGGACGATTACTCAAAAACTATAAGACATAAGACCAGTTTAACTATGCATTTCTCAATCTGACATTCATGGGAAGAACTTAAAAGGTTTTCGTAACAATTGGACAACCGGAGGTAGTAGTTTCTAAAAAAATTCTTCTAAATATTATTTTTTGAAAATTTTTGATATTACTAATATTGAAGAACATCTGATACATTTAAAATTTTTATTATATCTTCTATAAATTTAGAGATAAAGACGCTATAATATATAGAATATCGGGATGTAGAAGGAAATCAGTTGACAAATTCAAATGTTTATAACATAATTTGTAAATGACAAATGTCAGTGACAAAAATCAAAAGTTTTAATTACATTCTGAAAGCTTTTCCTGGGAAGTACATTTAATCTTATTGTTTTATTAATTAAATATTTAAAATTATAGGTAACATGCATATATCTGACATTTAGTAACTTCCTCATACAATGAAAATAGACATAATTAGAATTGTATGTGTGCAGAAGACATGTTAAATATAACAAAAATCAGTATTTGGGTAAAATTCTGTAATTTTTTTGTTATAAAACGACGGTTCGATAGCGAAGCGCAATACAATACTTTTATAACATAAAATGGAAATGGCGAGAGATCTTGTGCTGGCCACAACAGATTTTTTTTCTTTTGTAACCTTATTTTTTGTATCATTTAATATCGTTTCATAGTTCTCGCGATCTTCATGTTACATTATACCGCTGGTAAATATTTTTTCTCACCCAGAAGAGATTTATCTATTATGTTTGCGGTTAACTTATGGCTAAAATGTGTAATAAATATTTTATTTCGTGAAAAGATAAATGTATTGTTGGAGAAAGAATGAAGAACACTCCACGTGCGTGATTAGCGCTTGTGTAAATCAAAGCCGAGTAGAACCTGTAAGCTGTCTAGTGTAAATCTTTCGCTAACAACGCGAAGAGTTCTAGTTATCAGAGGGGGTGCTCCATTTGCAATTCTAGTCGCGTAGCTCGCCGTTTCTGCAAGACAGGTGCAGCTATCGAACTCTGCCCGACTCTGCAGTATGCTAACTGCACTCTAACTGTTTGTTCTTCCCAGTGCTGCATTCCGCACAATGCATTCATGAGATGGTGATAGCATTCACTGCTAAGCTCGCCGGAGGAACTTAACAAGTCAGGCGCACAACGGCGTTGTTTCGTATTGCTGTCGCGTGCTTACTGGGAGCTTTGATTCTGCGAAAGTGTTTTTAAAGCTCGGAACTGTAAATTGCTCCCGTGGTTTGATTGTTGTTTAAAATTGAAACATAGAAGTTTTGCTGGAGCCAACAATTCCCTCAATGTACTTCTAACATGTTCAATTCACTCTTTTGTAATACAATACTAGTAAACGATGCTATTTTTCACATAGAACTGCAACTGTTTAACCAGTTTATGTTTGTTTGGATTGAGGGAAAAGTGCATTTTCTCAATGAGCGAAAAGTGGAGGGTTCGAATCTCGCACTCAACAGCATGAGCTACAATTTATCGCTGTTTTGTAATGGTTTTGAAGTCTTTTTGCAGAAACCATAAAGGTCAAAAAAGATCATCTCGAAAACACGAAATGTTGAGCGTAACTAGTAGGTTGTTGAGATATTTTAAAATCATCTTTTGTCAGTTCAACAAAAAATTTCAAAAATATATTATGACGTTTTTACATACAGTTATTAGAAGTGATCATCTTTGCGAAAAGAAAGAAATTTGATAACGATCATTCTTGAGCAGTAATTTTCTACAATTTCAAGAATGGGCAGTCAAGAATGTTTTCAAGAACTTGAGTAGTGTATGAGTGCGACTCATGTTCATTAGTTACCGTATAACCACAGATTACCTATACTATCGTAACCAGATGCAACACTCTCTATCTGTGCCTTTGAAGTTAGTGTCTCCAAAAATTTTTATTTGCGGCCATGTTTTTAATGAAATAATTTACTGCCTCAAAATCCTACAAATATGAGGACAGTACAGTTGGCTTGTAGCCGAGTTGGTTAGAGCGAGGGTTAGAGCAAACACCGAATCTATGTGAGGTCGCGAGTTCAAATCCGTATAAAGAAGTTTCTATTTTTAATTTTTTTTTTACTAAATAGTCATTAGATCATTTTATTTAAATATATTACTAATATAAAAACAAAGAATTAAATAATACAATACCTATTATTTATAATAATATGTAAAAATCAACTGCTACACTATGCATTAAATGACAACATAACAAAAAAAACTAAGAATCAATTAAGCCATTCCTTATTATTTGTTATAATAATAATAGTTTTTTTGTTCCATTTTATTTTCACGGCACTGACTTTTATATTTCATATTTATTTTGCAAACTATAACGGCAAACTAAGAACACGCCATTTTATTAACGAAATATGGCATGCGCAAACAACCTGCGCAGTTGAAAATTTGCCCCAACGAAATCTCCGAGTGTCGTATCTGTATACGGTAGTATAGATAATCTGTGGTATAACGTTATTTACTGTTCGTTCGATCCAAATAACCCTGAGCATTGATGTTTAAGCGATCAACATCATCTTGCACAATCATTTGGATGTACACCTGCTTAAGAAGAAGAAGATAATATCACTTGATGCAATATTGGTTTTGATCATTGCGAAAAATAAAAAAAAAAAAAAAAAAAAAACAGGACCCGATTTAAAACTCGCATCACATTCGAGGCGGTTGGCCGGTGCAGGTGCGAGTGGCGGTTCTTGCAATCGTTTTATCAAAAGCTAAAACAGTTCGAGATGATGGTGTACTCGTGCAAAATACTGGATAAGTTAAGAGGTTTGCAAATTAGCAGTGTCCCATAATATGAGCCGCCACTTTGTAGGACTAAAATATCCTTTTCTAAAGAAACGGGATTCTTATCTAGCTTTGTATGCAGTCATTCAAGTGAACAAATCCAAAATGACAGAAAAATGCTGCACCGGCACAGACGAAATTTATAGTACATGTCAAACCAAGGCAATCACGTGATAGTATCGGGCTCCGTGATTGGCTGCGGGTTGGTGGGTGAAAAAATAGCTTGTCTGCTATTCCTGCACCCGCAACCACAGCCGCTAGCCGCCGCGTTCCTATTGGTCGAGGAATCACCCGCATCCGCACCCACCAACCTCTTCAAAACCCACCAGTGTGACACGGGCATAACCCCGGAATTGATTGAATTCGCAAACATTCATCTATACTTAAATTTTGTCTATGGCCTGCCAAAAGATTAATCCGGTATTGACATATGAATTTGTTTTTTATTCAGTTAATTAACAATTTGAACAAAAATATACAATAATTGGAATAAAATTTATTAAACATAACAACTAATATGGTATGCAAGTTTTTTTTTTTATTATTAGCCTTTCAGCTTGAACGGTGGAGGAGGGCTATCGAAACAGGACGAAATACCGTACCGCTACCTTAATTTGGACACAGGCGCTCTTCGCTCCTAGGAGTAAGGTACAGTTTTACTTCAATCGATGTTCTTTCATAATAATTATTGTTGATGGAAATGAAATTTCTAAAGAAGCACACAAATATTTCTAGCCGGAATTTGAATGCGGGACCTTCGGAATATAAAACGGCAATGCCACAATAGGGTAGTTGCGAAAAAAATAAATGTTATTTTTTCCTATTAATTATGAAATATAAACTAATTCTAAACATATTAATGTAAAAAATATTAGAAAATATAAAACTTTTCATTCATAATTTCCATAAATAAAGTTCGCGGTGGAATTCTTGTGAGGTAGACTTTTAATAAATATATAGTTCGACCAAGTCTGTATGACTCATACAAGCTTGTTAGAAAACCACGACAAAGCGAAGATGTTGAATTATATTTAATTGTATCATACAAATATTTACAGTGTAATTCTAAAAGAAAAATAACAGATACAAAAGTATTATTTAATAGTACGTATATTTTATAATTATTTACTTGAATACTAGATATTTTCAAAATATTTAATTCTTATATAGACAACTTCATAATTTTGCCACCAGGTGGTTGCACACTCCAGTGAATGTACATGTCATTTTTAGTGACATAACCTATGTTTTACGTGTTAAACTCATATTTTATTTTTCTTTTCTATATCAGCAGATTTAAAACAAGGTAATGAAACTAATGAATTTGTGTGAAAATGAATAATTTCTTTTGAAAAAGTGCTTCTCTCAAACATAAATTGTTTCAATTCAAATAAAAATGGTAGCATTGTGTACAGAGTGCACAATCGAGAGTGTACCGCTAGGCCAAGAAAGACTGTGATTGGTATTAATAAAACACGTCACCACGGGAAAATTTGAAATAAGAATTTTTTTTTTTAAATTATATTTTGAAAAATATACAGTTGCCAGACATAACATATGTATTAAAGTGAATAACTTGAACAATTCTTTCAGAAAAAAAATAAATTGGAAAATGCGCAACTACCCTATTGCACTACCTCAGTCGTTGGAACAAAGGTAGTATTATTTATTTTAGTCAGCAAAACTCTTAGGTCTTAAGATATTAAATAGCTACCAATTACTTAAGGGTAATTACATGATTATGGATTGGATGGGGAAGTATAGAAGAAAGAAAAAGTATTGAGGATGGGATATAAGTGCACGAAGTCATATAACTCAATTACCTCATAACGCCATCAATATGATCTCATATCAGCCAAGCGTAATACTCCGGGTGAACGTGCAGGCGGCGTGGAATTCCGTTGAACTTTAATAAGTTTCAAATTTACACCTTGGCAAAACCTTAAACGTATAGCATAATGTAGCAGTAGCAGAGTCATAATGCTGCATTTATGGACGCGTTTGGCAAACTTATCCCGTTAAGTTGTGAGCCTTATATGCAGAGCCTTACCGTGATCAGTTATCGGCGAATGCAAACACAAATTAAGACAACAAAAGCCCACACGCGCTCTCGCTCGCACGCTTGGCTTCTCTCCTACTTTGTTCACTATCGCTTACACATACGGCAAACACTGCAAATACTCTTTAATTATATTGCACGTGCACAACTGAACTGCATCGGGTCGTGTTTATTTTTATTGCTTTTTATGCGCGGGTGGATGTTCTCTTAATTGGTACAATAGAATTTAGTTTTGATCATTTCGCATTTTCATTAGTTAGTGAAAGTAGGTATTAATAATTTCAAGTATTTACAATATTACAGCATGTCTCAAAAGTCATGTTCACGCTTTGGGATGCGATTCAGGGGGCAAAAAAAAATCGAAAATTTAAAAGTGGAATATTTCTGATCACCTTTCGTTGCCAAGTGATTAATAAAGATAAAAATAATGTGTGAGATTCAGTGGGTTGTATTAGCGTGTTTTAAGCTAAAACAGTCCTTTGTCAAAAATATTTTGGCAACTTTGTAATACCTGTCAGCAAAAAGTGAGAGACCCAAGGATCAAATAAAAAATAAAATATTATTAACAGAAGAAAGAAAAAAAGGACAAATGTCAAAACTGATCAAAACGGGGGTTGAGATATTTTAAAATTCATTAACATTCAGATATGAAATATTTGACACATAAAATTTGACATATTTCTAACCTTATTTTGCAATAATGAGTTAACTTTTACACCTTCCATTAGTTCCATTTACAATAATACTTCATAATTTGACTAAAGGATATCTGTATTACTTTTCCCTGTGGTAAAATTTCTAAATCACAATTGAATCTCATTGATACATGTGGAAAATATTATAATGTTGCCATATACTTAATACAAGATTTAATACAGACCTTAATACAACCCACTGAATTCCACCCAATGAATTTTATGCAGGGTCGCTTCAATTATATATTTGTTTAACATAATTCGTGTAGGTGGCTAGGTAGGTATTTCTGTAACCGAAAATAAGAATAAACTAGCGACAAACTATGGCACCGCTAGCACAAAGTTTGTTCATAGAACAGTTTGAAACCGTCAGCAACCGTCAGAGTCATGCGCAATTACAGAATCACAAATTTCCAACTCAGACTACTAGTTGGCTGTTCACAGAAGTTTTCTGACTGGTTGGGGACTGATTGGCAACGTTCAAAATAATTTCCAATTCAGCTGGAAATTTTTAGCTTGAGACATGAGCATTTATATTTTTCAGATGTTAGGTTTACCTGTGGAATTGCTGTTTGATACATTAAAAATTAAATTTATATTTAATATTTTAATACATATTTTAAGGACAGCATATTATTGCAAAATAATAAGATACCTATTAAAATTCCCTTAATAATAGATGACGGATTCGGATAGTAACATGTCCTTTAGAATATTTGACTTTTTAAATTATTCTGCAAGTGAAGATGACGATTTTGAAATAATCGCTATTGAAAAAATCTGTTGTGGCCAGCACAAGCCCTTCCGTCAATTCCATGTATTTTGTACAAATCAAATACCAAAAGGTCCTTGGAACAGATTCTATATAATATCATGTAAAAACACATACTATTTTTTACATATTCCATACCAAAAGTTCATTTGAAAAGGTTCTATAAATCCAATAAAATTATAACATAAACTACACTAAGTAATGTCCTTCCATCTTCTCTTTGGCCTTTCTCTGCGTGTCACTTGCGAGCAACACTATGACATACCAATTTTAGATCCTATACTTTTTTCCATATTTGGTTTTGCACTTGCAACTGACATCTGTCAATTAAATTTTTTTGAATAATTATGTCAGCTGTTTCCATGATAAATAGCAAAGCTGACTAATTTTTGAAAATTAATTTCTTTATAATGCTTTAAATTTACATCTATTGAATATGAAGGAAAATGTATAATCAAACTGTATAGAGAAGAGTATTTTCTTTAATATATATAATAACAAAATGTCAAAAAATAATATTTAACTGCGTTTTTTTAAAAAAAATTGTTAAAAACTTCAAATAAGGGTACTTCCGGTGGATCAATTATAACCAAAATCTAATCAACTCTTCATATGGATGTACAGAAGAGGAATACGAAAGAATTATAATTTTTAGAATTGTAGTATTGGAGTTATCGTCGGAGAAAAATTTGTCACACACGGACACACACACACACGGACACACACACACACACACATACAGACATCATCTTAAAAATGGTATATTCGTTTTGTAGGGACCCTAAAACGTGCTTATTCATTAAAAACTCACCACCGAATTTTTTGACCAAAGACCTAAAGGTGACGGAAGGTAAAAAAAAAACCAAAATGAGAATCATGTTAAAATATCAATAATACCAGTATTCAGCTTTTTTGGAACACTTTCAAACAAATTGCAATTGATATTGTAGTAAGATTTATAGTTTCACAGTATTTTCATTATCAAGCTGAAGAAAACAGCACACTAGATGTTCATAAATGAGTTTTCATTACGTGTTCACAGACTGTTAATTAGCAACTAGTTTGAAACTAGGCATGTGCATTCCAACTCAAACTCCAACCGTTCTATGAACAAAACTGTAACTAAGCCTCACGTATGTTTATAACGCAATGCTTAATGTATGGTATATTGGCGTTACAGGCCGATAGATTGGAGTTAAAGGATCTCTGAATTAAATAGAACATATAATGTCTCCAGAGCAAGAAAGGTTATCTGAACGGGATTTTTATTTATGTAAATACTCGAAATTAAAATTTGATTGACAGTGGTCAGTTTCCGAGCAGATGTATGTTTTCTTTCTGAAGTTTCTGTAGAATTTTTTTCCGGCAAAACTTCAGCCGTCAAAACATCAAAACTTGAAGAAAAATAACCTTGAACGACTTGAATAGTTTGCAAATGATTAAGAAAACAAGGTTCACCAACATGAAAATCGAATTAAGGCCGTGAACGTATTTGGTATTTATAGCTTCGACATCGGCACGGCAATAAGTTAAACAGATTCATTTTAACGCGCGACATGAAAAAAATAAATTCGCTGGAAATAGTAGAAAAAGCAGTCTCAAGGGGGAAGTTTGCTCGCGTGATAAAATAAAATGTTTCGCCGAACTTATTTTCACCGCACTCGAGTTTTTACGCATTCAATCACAAAGCCAGCCCTATAAATAAAGATTAGTCCTTTTCGTTATCTAGAAGGCGAGGAGGGCGCGGTCGCACGCTAAAGCCAGATGGTTATCGGAAGGCGCGGTTTATGATCACTCCAAGAAGAATCATTACCAAGACAACCACCCAAACAATTATCCAAATACAGAAAAGTCAGGTGTCTTTCTTCAAGTTTCAACCAGAATGAGTTATTGATAGTGCAGATTGTCAGATTGTAATCTTTAAAGCAGATTGGTGTACCCACAAATAAATAATATAATGATATGACCTACGTATATTTTCATTTATATCATTAGTTTATATCACTGAAGAGTTGAAAGATGAACGGATAATAATGAGTAAGATACTAGTGAATTCCGGATTTAAATAGTCTGATGAATCAGAATGCATACCTAGTTCCCAAAGGAGAAAAATATCATCTGCCAACTTTCCATTTTGACAACATACTTAATACGAAATAAATGATATTTACTCATGTTTCTCTTTTCGAGATTTTAATTTTTAATATTTATTAAAATATTTAGAAGATATTAACAAAGTTCGACTTCAGAAATTTAATACTATATTATTCAATGAGCATGTAATGCATGCGATTACTCATGAGAATGAAGTTTCCAACACGAACCGAAAGATGAGTAATGTAAACATTACATGCTATACTATACTTTATCCACACTGTCAAATAATAGTTCCTATATTAGTGGCATATTTGTATTGAAAATTAAGTAGCTATAGACAAATCTAGATATCGTTGTTGCAGTAACCTTTTGTTGTAACAAAATTATATTTTGAAAAAGACTATTGAGCTACAGTTTAAGCTTAAAAAGAAAATAAATGTATGAAAAAGACAAAACTAGTGTAACTGTGCCCTTTTATGTGGAAAAAAGTAATATCGTTTGTACTCTTTGAAAGGTAAGTAAGATTTGAATTTCACAAAACGACTGAATAATATTATTTATAGTGAGTGTATATACATAGTGTGGCCAACCGCCGCCATATTTAGCCAAAATGCACGGGAAATTTGAATTCATATGATGTGATAACTAAACAAAATTAGATAAACAATTAATGAAAGAGCATACTAAATGGAAACAAAATATTTATTTTCATTTTAAATCCTTTTGAAGAACTGTTTTCACAACCAACCGCCACACAACCAGGCATCTAAAATATATACCTTAATATTAGACATTTTTAGTAATTTTGACAGTTAACCTAAAAAAGATGTGATGTTAAAAAATATGTATATATTACTTTGAGTTATAAATATATAAATACACGTGTAATTTAATTATTTGTACTATCTAATATATAAATATAATATAATTACCTTCAATTCACGTAACAAATCTGAAAATGTCACTTTTTCGGCATAATATCCGCCATATTTAGGCAAATTCGCGCCGACCAATCAAAATCGATCCCCCTATTGGCCACACTATGTATATACAGTCACTATAATATTATTTTATCGAAATGTCAATATTATTCAATTAGCAACAGTAACAAAAGTCATTAAATGCTAAAAATTGGTTGAATTATGGGTATATTATTTGACAGTTGTGGATAATAGTTTATTGTGTTATTAGGAGTAAAAGTGATTCTTTGTGTGGCGAGCATGTAAGTTTGCACGGCGAGCGATAGCGAGTCGGACAATTACATGCGAGGCACACAATGACACTTTTACTCCGAACGATATACATTATATTTTTTCTTCAAACATACGTATTTAAATAAAATAATTACAACTTGACGTTACAATAATTATAAATATTTTACTTGTTGTTACAAACATTCAAGTGAAAATTTTTCACGTTTTGACGTTTAAATAAAAACTATGCAATTTTATATTCTCCTTATGTGCAATTATATCAGAATATGAAGTATTGCCATGTACGGCCCTTGAAGTTGTTCAATTGAATGGAAGTTCAACAATATTGCTCAAGGATGTGATATGTCGAGGAATCGCTGAAATAGGTACAATATGAACTTTTCATATCAGTTTAATTCTAATTATTCTTACCGTCATTACCAATATGTAAGTCTGCTATTTTATAATATGTTATTTCGTTAAATATAAACTGTTTATATTATTTCAAGTTGTAGACTATCTTGGTTAACTTGGGGAGATATGACAGGTTTGTATTTTACAAGTTACTTCTTATTCGCTCATTTTATGTAGTTGCTATGGATATTTATTTATTTCATTTCTACCTTTTGCATCAAGTATTTATTTATTTAATGCATGTAAAAACTATCTACATTAACTAAATAAATTCCTTATTTTTCAGTCTCCTAATATGTTTCATTAAATTATCTAAGTTGATTTAGTTAAATTTTCCAAATTTGTAGTAGCAAAATATAGTAAAATTAAGTACAAAATTAGATGAAATGACTACATTTATATCGTAATAAGTATTGAACTAAATATAAATAAACAAATTAACTCTGTTATTTTCTTACGTGAAACGAACTAGTTCTATCGTAAAATTAATAATAATTATGAATCTAAAATAGTGTTTACAGGATTATTTTGTGTTTTTATGGGTAGAATCTCTGAATCAAAATAGAGTCCAATTATTAGCGAGCTATATATGTGCTAATACTAAATTCTAGGAGGAACGTAGGCAATAAATATCGGGGTGATAAATATTAATATCTTCCGGAAAATTTGCTTGTAAATCAGGTACAAATATCCCAGCATATTTCCATTTTGATTACAGGCAAATAAGACGTTCTCCTCATGTATCATTTTATCTAAATTTTTATCGTTGTCTTAAATCTTTCCGCTAGAGATTATCCTGCAAGTCGCGTGTTCTCCACGGAAAGACATACGTTAACCGCTAGAGATATGATACGTCATGTAATATGAATGTTTATTACCGTATAAGCAACAACCATACTCATCCATATGCATAGCTTCGCTTGCTATAAGTTCTACGTTGTGTAAATTCGCATTAGGTTTGTTTAGATGCCATGAAAATGAAGTAAATATTGCAGAAGAGAAGTTTAAAGGACACTCTTCTGTCGTCATGTTACTGCATTGCACACAAGCAATGCAAGCTTCCAGAGTTTAATGTTACGAAAGGTAATCATTAAACTTGTGTGCTAATTAATAAATACAAGTGTTTGCTTTGAAAACTTAGAGAATTTCTTTATCATTTCTATCTTCTTACTCAAACAACAACTTCTGTCATATGTTTAGCAGGAATACATTTCTAATTTAAAAATTTATATCATAATTTAGCATATTTTCTTCTGCGTATAATTTTTATTAAATGCTGTAAAAATATTTACATGAAGATTCCTCAATACGATTTGTGAATCCTGAACACAATAATAATATTTATTGATTGAAATACAAGTGTCCAAGATAACATGTCTAACAGGAGGATCTCGAAAATTAAAAGAGATTCGGAATCGATTAATTAGATATAAGGTGCTCCATTAGGAGGCCATTTTAGCGATATATTGTTTATTCGAAAAAAATGTAAGTCGCTAGGAAAAGTAAACTTTGCAGTTTTTTATTTATTGCAAATAAATTCCAAATATAATAGGTACAATACTTGAGTTTGCCTTGCAGTTATTTACTCAGTATTTTATTAAGATTTTTTGAACGGGAATACTTAAATTTTTTCGCCGTTGGATTTCGAGGTATGATATCAAATAGTGATGCCGCGAGACGAGATATGGCGAGAAACAATCCACTCTCGTCTCGTCATATTTTTCCTTACTTACTCTCGATCTCGACTCGAGGGTCTCGAATTTCTCGAATTTATAATTAGAAAGAGTAATAAATTAACATTACAAGCAACATGAAATAATAAACGAGTACCACTGATTAAAACATTATTTTACTGACTCTGGTGTTTGAATGCTAGGTAAAAAATAGGTACTGTATAATATTATGGCTTTATTACCCGTTGTTGGCTGTAGCAATCTGCTTTGTACGCCAATATTGGTAATTATGATTATATATTCGTATAGTGCGGGCACTTGAGGCGGGCGTGAAGAGCATACCATAGATTTCATTTTTATGCAATTTCTTTTTACTAAAACCCAATAAATCTAAAATTAATAAATAAATATGAATATAAATGAAGAAGCAATTAAAATATTTATTTATACCGACAAATATTTTGTTATTTTGTATATTTTAATTAGAAATATTTAAGTAATATAAAAAAACATACAATCGAGATCTCGAATTTCTACTCTCGTCTCGAGCTAATCTTGAGGGCATTACTCTCGTCTCGAAAATTCGAGATCTTGCGGCATCACTAGTATCGAAGTTGCAATTTTTCTCAATATCTGGATATTTTTAATTTTCATCTTTTATAAACATACTTCAACATAACCTAATACATCAAACTTGGGCCATTATGGTATTTTTCATGTTTTGTGACTATAACAGCCAAAATTTTGTGGGGGTGAATTTTGGGCGGTGGATTAGATGTGTTAAAGTATGTTTAGAAAAATTTCATGCTAAATATTCAAAAATGAATCTTGCGGACCTTGTTTTTGTATTTTGCGTTCATAATGAAGTCGTAACGAAATCTAATTGCATGTCGAAAGAACTAGAAGACATTTGCGTAAATTTTCAAATGTCATAAATCAGAATTGACATGAACCTTCAAATAATTGAAATAATGTGAATCCAACATTACACATACAAATTTCCGTAAATCAACTCGGTTTAATTTACAGTTTTTTTTAAAATATTTTAATATATAAAAGCCGCAAAATATAAAAAAAAGTGTAAAGGACTCATTTTATAAGACTTTTTTTCGCATTTTTTTTTTAGAAAATTCGCCACGGTTTGTTTCTAAATTTTGACGCGTGCGAAAAAGCATGTCTTATAAAACTCGTTCTTTAATATACTATTATACCACGAACACTGTACTGTTAGCCAATTTTGGAACATGAAAACAATTAATTGAAATATATATTTATTATGTGTTAACAATTTTACTCCAATCATATACAGCATTTATTCTTAGAAAAACCGACGTTTCGATAAGAATAAAATAAATGCTGTATAACTAAGATGTCGAATAATTGTTAAAATCTACATTGCAGCCGAGAAATTTACCTCCATTATTTTTTAAATTATTTTTTCGTTGACAGTTTATTAATATGTTATGTTAATGGATAGAAAATCATTCATTAATGATACTTATTAATGCATTAATTTCATTAATAAACGATTTTAGTGGGATACCGTATAATATTACTGCACCATTGTCATGGAATAAAATCAGTTTTTCCATATAAAATACTATAACTAACACGCGTGTTAATTTGCGATGAATGATCTAATAATGTGATCATTAATCATTAATTACACTCATTAACAACCTGCTAGTTAAATAACTATTAACCCGGAGCAATAAATAAATAATCCTGAGCCTGACGATAACATGGTAAAACTTGAGATTTCGGATGAAAACCGAAGAAGTGGTCACCCATTTTCCGTACTGTCAGCTCTTTGACCATTCTAGGCACTAAATAAAGAAAGTGGTAGAATGGGGTACTCCACTCAATTTTTTTTTATTTTAAATAAAACTTCATTCAGTTTTGAAGCAATTCATAGTATTAAAAAATCTTAATTGTTCCTAGTTTAACAGTATTTTATTTTCGAGAAATCATTGTAACGTCACATTTCCCCTATACTTGTCTTTCTCACACACACTGCTCTGAGTACGCTGCGAGAGAAAGATAACAATTGTATGACGTCAATTTTCCCTTTTAGCAAATGTGAAATATCTCGTAAAGTAATTATTTAAAAAATGCTTTCATTGTTTTAACTATTATTTATTGATATAATAGACAAATATCTGGCTCCTTAAAAAAATAAATTTACTTTTTAGTTTTCGAAAATGATTCGTTGGTCTCAACTTTTTTTCGCAAATATATGAATGAACACCGGCACCAGATACGTGTTTATCTCCGAATCTTTTCTTCTTCTGATTACTTCCTCCTGTTTTCTTCTGATTAAAATCACTATGTGGAACATTTGCGCTGTCGCTGGATGTGTTGGTATTGCAGACGCGTGCGTAACTTCCCTAGGCAGTTTAGCAGCGTTCAAACAACCCCCCGTAGGTTGAGACAATGCATACACATGTGAGGCACACACAGCTAGACGTGCAGACCAGATAGGCACTGCGACTGAGGCAGGGTCATTATTATCCATGCCATATTGGGACACGTGGCAAATCAGATATGGAAGGTATAGAAGGGAGGAGATATGATAGTAAATTATTTTTAGCCAGCGAAGCACTACTGGGGATAGATTGGAAATAGGGAAGATAAGTATAATTGAAATTTAATAAACTACACAAAAATATCCTTGCAGTAAAAATATGTTAACATTATGCAGATGGTAGGTAGTGACACCTCGCTATACAGCGTGGTTGATTTATCATTGTCCAGCTTATATCTTCTGAAATATTGAAGATACAAGAAAAAGTTATACAGAAAAGTTATTTGATACAACCTGGTCCATAATTTAGCACAAACAATTTTTTTGCAATTTTCCAGAAAAATATTTAACTTTTTAAATGGAACACCCTGTATATTTTTACGGAATAAAATTCTAAATAAATTTCTCTTTATAATGATGTGTAAGAAGTAAGGGTTTACCTTTAAATTATGTCTAATAAAGCAAATAGAAATACGATAAAAGTAGGCTGTGATTATTGTTTATACCAGTAACATATGTCACAGATTGCTACTTGATATTTAAATAAAAGTATTAATAATTTTGTAAATCATCAATGCTAGTAATTCTATTACTTGCTTTATTAGACATAATTTTATTCAAAGGAAAACCCCTACGTAGCCAATGTTCATGGGTGACAGAAGTTACAGGTATAAACAATAGAATATCATAGCCTACTTTTATCATATTTCTATTTGCTTTATAGGACATAATTTAAAGGTAAATCCTTACTTGTTGCACATCACTGTAAAGAGAAATTTATTAAGAATCTTATTCTGTCAAAATATGCAGGGTGTTCCATTTATAAAATTAAAGTTAAACATTTTTCCAAAAAATTGGTAGGCCTTGGAAAAAAATTGTTTATGCTAAATTATAGATCAAGTTGTATTAAACAACTTTTGTATATAACTTTTTTTTTGTATCTTTAATATTTCAGAAGATATAAGCTGGACAATGAAAAATCAACCAACCTGTATAAAATATTAGTTTTGATTACTCATATAGAGTATTGTCAGAAATCACTTCTATTTCATTGACAGATTCGTATAGTATCTCAAATTTCCGGACTATTGATGCAGATTAAGACGATCCTATAACAATCCCCAAAATGATGTAAAACATGAGATTCGCACTTTTGAAAACAATAGAAATCGATTGAAAAACGTAAACAAAAAAATACAAAATGACGAGAGACAATGACAAAACTGTAAACTATCAGACGGCCGTAGAAAAGGTGTTAGCGGCAGAATTAAAATATACGGTAATAATTGATTTCTGATTCTGTGATTGGCCGAGAACAGTGAATTACAAATAGTGCTCGGAATACCAGTGGATCCAAATGACCACCCGCCTACCCATATTTCAGTGAATACGGGTCGGAACCGATTCTTCACCCATAAGACCGTATTACCCGTAAGAACCACACCCATATTACCCGTAAGAACCATATCACCAGTAAGAAGTATTATTACGTTGCTATCTGTTTAAATAATCATACCGTTGAAAATAATTTTATTTAATTAAGTTAATTAATTTGATTAAACACTTCACATAAGTAATACAATTAGTTTTAAAAGATAAGTTAGTAATTTGTATAATAATAAGACAAGTAAAACATTTATATTTATAAGACAGATACCATTACGGGTAATATGGGTCTGTGGTTCTTACGGGTAATATGGGTCTATGGGTCTTACTGGTCTTGTGGGTGAAAAATCGGTTCCGACCCGCATTCCATTTGGTCCGGGTAGGTGGTTATTTCCCATATAACTAAATACCCAGTTCGAAGTCCTAGCCCTAATTGCAAATCCATAATTCACGACAGTGTATTATGGCAATTAATCGAAAAAATTTTAATAATAGGGACATATTTTTACAAGCATAGAAAAGCACATTTTTCGGACGTTAGAATCCGATTTCCACAAGTATTCGAACCCTATTTTACTATGGGAAAAACCCATTCGATTTTAATGTTAGTTAGATAACCACAAGTGGCACTTTTCTTGAAGTTTCGATCATTAATTGCCCTATTAACACACGTAAGTTACGATATTTTTCACGTTGATGTATATTATATTATATATAAATGGCACAAAAGTGACCCCTGTGATGCACTCTCCACACCAGCTGTGAGTGCCCATGAGGTGACGCCTAGTAAGCGCCCGCACGGTAAAATATATCATCATTACCGATGTCTACATGTGTTGTAGATACTGGCACACCCAGAAATGGATAATATGGCGTGATGATATATTTATTTATTTATGTATATTATTAAATTGGTGAATATAAACGTTCGCTTTCACGAAAATAAAATAAAACATTACGCTATCATCTGCTACTTGAACGGCTATGCTTGTTTATATCGGTTATGACAGTTGCTTTCATGACAAAAAATAAATAAAACAAATACCTATCTTATGTTTTTAATTATTTTCTGGCTATTTCCTATACGACACTCGTGCCCATATTCATAAACACTCGTAAAGTTTCAAAACGGTTCGTTATAATTTTTGACAAATAGAATCAAACTTGACAAATAAAATTTTGATTTTTCTTTCAATGTCGACTGTTTTTTATTGGATAAATATTATAACGAACCGTTTAAATTTTTTACGAATGTTTATGAATACGGGCATCGGTGTCAAATAAGCGTGGATTGATGTACAAATATTTTCCCTTCTCCGCAGCCTGACCCTTGCCATGCGGTGTTGCCGCTTCTTCATAACTTAGCATTTCCAACATTGCCCCCGAATTGACAACAGTGTAGAAATCTGCAATCAATACTTATTTGGCGGCAAGTATAGCACGGGAACTGGTTATTTTTCTAATTCATTTTGTGATAAAGGATATTAAGTTTATTCTGTAACATTTTTTAACGTTACTATGATCAAATAAATTTGACAAAAGAAAATATTGATAATTCACTGAAACATTGAATGAATAGTAGTTAAGGATATGCAAAAAAAAAAAAACTTAATATATTTGCCAACACTGTTAAACACGTATTTATTTAAATGAATTAAATTAAACATGGCTGGACGTAATTTGCTAGCAACAGCAGATTTTTACCTCCCGCTACCCTTGGTAAGGGAGATATAGGGATTGTGCTAAAAATTACTTATTGAGATTTTAGTAAATGACCACGTTTTAAGGTCCCTAGAATCCAATTTTAACATTTTCACGATGATGTCTGTATGTGTGTGTATGTGTAGGGATTTTGTCTTCACTCTAACTCAAATACTATCATTCAGAAAATTCTGAAACCTTGTATTTCCATCCCGTTCTAATATGAAAAGAAGCCATTAGATTTTGGTGTGAATCGGATAACCGGAAATGGCACTTTACCTGAAGCTCATAATGGTTTTTCTTCAAAAAATACCATTAAATGCCATTTTTTCGCATTTTATGTCTTATGAAAATTAAAAATTATTGAATTTTCTACTGGAATACATTAATACTTTTTCTATATATTTTACAGATAAATTTAAAAATAATTCCTTTGTTACACAGTTCATATTTCAAATGAATGTAACTGACAGTAAATGTCACTGTCAAAAAACTAATCACTTCAAATTAATAATAGTGACATTTTAAAAAGAAAATAGTAAATAAAGCAATAGTTTTCTGCAATGGAACAGTTTGCAGCGTTAGTAAATACGTAAGTATGTATTTAAATTAATAAAAATTCAATAGCGGGAGGTTTTGTGTTGGCCACATCAGATTTTTTTATATAAAAGTTAGTCTTCGCCAGTACCTACTTGTATTCAATATTTGTACCATATATGAGCTTACATAATCTGAAGTTAAATAATCAAATTATAAAATAAATTACTTGTTCATGTCATTTTCTTTAATCTCTTTGTTACGTGTTATGAAACCCGTCGGTTGATAGTATCAGTTCCATTTACATTTACCTCACATTACGTTGAAGATTTGATACGATCACATTAATAATGATTGCATTGTCGAAAAAAGCAAGTGCACGTGGACGTATTCATCAGCAATGATTAATTCGCGTCCTTGAATCCCATAAATCCATCGGGGGGATATGCTGGTGAAAGGTGCCACTCATATGGCCCCTTTCTCATGTAAAGAAGGACCGTGGGGGACATCAACTTGTAAATTCTCATTCAACTGCGCGATATTAACCATACGTCATTATCAGACTGCAAAGATCTATGGAGCCGATGCTATTATATCGTGGAAAAGAAATTACCATCAGAAAACGGACATTAATTCGATGTAAATTCAGTAGCCAGCGACACGGGGCAAGGGGTGAAGCATAAAGCCGACGATTTATCACCATCAGAGACACGAACTGGACACAGAACCGGACTACATCTGAATAGAGAATCTAATCGTAAAATATATACAGGGAGTTCATTTTAAATAGGCCACCATTGCTCTCTCGAGAACTATAAGAGCTACTAAGAACTAAGACGGTTAAAAGGACAAACATTTTTAGCCCGATTCACAAAAGAGTTTAAGCTAATCCTCATTTTTGGATTAGTGATTTCTATTATATTCAGTTATTTAAAATTATATTTCATGACATTATCAATAAAGGTAGATACTAGGAATAGGTTAGACTATATTTGAAGATATAAACTGTCAAAATTAAAGTAGAATTCGCTAATCCAAAAATGAGGATTAGCTTAAACTTTTTTGTGAATTGGGCAGTTTATGTTTACAGGACAAATAGAAAAATTATTTTAATTAAATTCTCTAATGTATAAGCAAATAAAAATATAGGTATATTCTCATTTAAATAAAAAGTTAGGACCAGTACTTCGAGAACCACTGGTCGAAAAAATAATTTTTCTTTTCTATAAATTCGTTTGCCCATTTAACCATTTTTGTAGCTGTTAAAGTTTTCGAGATAGCAATGGTGACCCATTTAAAATTTTCATACAAACATACTATTTGCAAAATTCAAAACCCGGCAGCAAATATTTTAACAGATAGAATTTTAATAGAAAAATAAAGAAAGAAGATTACGGAATTTTTTACCTCTCGCTAAGAGAGGTATTGGATTCATGCTAAAATTCGCATACCCAGATTTTATTGAATAACCACGATTTCAGGTCCCTAGAATCCGATTATAACATTTTTAAAATGATGTCTGTGCGTGTGTGTAGATGTGTATGTGTGTGTGTGTGTGTTGTGTGTGTGTGTGTGTATGTATGGATGTTGGAGGGACGATACCTCAAAAACTATAAGACTTAAAAAATATTTAACTGCAGTTTCTTCAATCTGACATTCCTGGGAAGAGCTGAAAAGGTTTTGGTAACAATTGAACAACCGGAAGTAGTAGTTTCTTAAAAAAAATCTTCTAAATTTTTTGGGAGTTTTTTTTTTATTAAATATTGAAGAACATAAAATTCTCTATCTAATACACTTAAAAATTTTATTATATCTTGTATAGATTTAGCGATAAAGACACTATAATTTATAGAGTAAACTAATCGCAGAGGCCAAGGCACTAAGGAAACCAGTTGACAAATTCCAATGTTTATAACATGACACATGTCATTGTCAAATATCAACAGTTTTAGTGACATTCTGATAGCTTTTCCTGGAAAGTATATTTAACTTTTCTTATTGTTTTATTAATTAAATATTTGAAATTATAGGTAAAATTGTGGTAAAATGCATATATCCATCAGAAATACCGCCAATCTGGTTTATGAATTGGAAGAATCTCTGACATTTAGAAACATCCTCATACAATGAAAAATAGATATAATCGGAATTATATGTGTGCAGAAGACATGTTAAATACAATAAAAAATAATATTTGAGTAAAGTTCTGTAATTTTTTGTTATACAACGACGGTTCGAAAGTGAAGTGCAATACGATACTTATATAGTCTAATTTGAAAATGGCGAGAGGTCTTGTGCTGGCCACAACAGATTTTTTATTATTATTTTTCATTGAGATTATATAATTTGTATTCCTTGCATTTTTTTATCCGCTGAATTTTACCGCTAATTAATGAGTCGCACTTTGCAGCATGTGCACATGTTTTTGTTATCGTCTTGCTTTATGATATGATTCACTTAATTTTCGGTCACCAAAATTATTTCTTTCTTTTCTGGCACCATAAGCCATTATTAAAATAAACAAGAAAATCGAAATTTAAAGAACAGATATATTATTATTATTTAATTCAATAAGTGCTACCTACTAACAATAAACATGAATTGCTTAATGCATAACACTTTTATTGATTCTTAGTAGACCAGGTAGAATTATAGTTTTAGGAATGAATACTCCGATATTTGAGGTTGTATTTTTGCGTGCATTGATACCCTGGCCTGTGCAGTGGTTTATCGCTTGTGCTTTTTATTTATTTATCCGGCAATTAAAGAGAGTCCGGCTGAGCGGGCGGGGTAACGAATGACCGGGCAATCCATCTTGGCTGGGCTTCCCCAGGGCCGGCGTGGAAGACAACGCGAGGACGACAGGAAAAGCCTCCTGATGAATGGAGCCAATTTAGTCGGCTGGCGCCTGCCCTAACTGCACCACGCACCCAACTCCTAAACTTATATTTTTTCCTCCAATGCAACTCTTCGTCTATGTCAATAAACCATTCCGATTATCATCGGGATAGAGCTAAAAATATCGGAGGTCGTAAGGTCCCGCTATTGTCAGTCATAATTCGTAGGATTTTCCAAAAAAGGTTACAACTAAATAAATATAAAATATATCATCACGGAATATTACCCAATTCTGGGTGTGCCAGTATCTACAACACATGTAGACATCGGTCCTCACGGGCACTCATTGCTGGCGTGGAAAGTGCACCACAGGAGTCACTATTGTGCCATTTAAAATTCAAAATATTTGGCGACGGTCGGGATCGAACCCGGTTCCCCAGGTTCGCGACCAGACACTCAGGCACGCAGCCACGGGACTCCAAGGTTACACTTGGATTCTAATAAAGAATATTTTATTTAATTCAATCTCTATCGCTTGATATCAAGTACAGTTTTTGAAGCTCTAATTGTAGGCTACGACGAATAATGAATTTCTTTAAGCTGGGGGGTGTACATGAATGGTAAATTAATTCATCCATCCCATTTCATTATATGCTTTAGGTGTTCCCTATGATTTTGTATTCTTTCCAGAGAAACTCTCTCCTACAACTGTAGTTCTTGTAAGCTAAATTTCCTTTTCACCTGAACCATGAATTTCGATCAACCATATACTGCATATGGTCGTTTTTCTAGGCAGGTTTGTTATATTTAATATATGTGGAAAGGGTCGGCTCTCAAATGCAATCTGCTATTTTTGTACGCGAAACAAACTATACAAGTGTCTCTGAAACAGAGAACAATGGCTTAAACATAGATTCCTGGATCTAAAATAAAACGATTTAATTATACTTACCTTTATCTGAAAGTATACTGTTGAGCCAATATTCTGCTTCAAAGTTCTTCTAAAATAATTTATTTTGCTCACACTAATGGTTAAATCGTCGTATTTCGGGCCCGGGAATCTGTGGTTAATCCATGTCTCCCTATTTCAGAGACAGACTGTATAAACTTAATTCTTAAACGATTTTTAGGGATATTTTGTTTTGTCGGATTGACTAAATAGACCAAATGAGATGTCAGTTGAGAAGCTTCTGTAAAAATAACAACAATACAGACTCATTTCCACCGAATGTTTCAATGTTCATTGCGTTATAATTAGTGTATAACGCTTAATGTATTATGACAATTTATTAGGACACCATTTCTAGTTACTTTGTTTAGTGACTAATTTAACAGAAATGTCACAATTTTTCCCCTTAATACGTGTTGTCTAGCAGACTTCCATTGCAGCAGAGATTCTTTTTTTTTTAATATGTTACAAACATAATTTTCTGTATCCATATCCATGAAAAATTAAAAATTAAATAATAGTAAATTAGAGCGACAGTTGACAATTCCAGTTAGACGTTTCCAAATTTTTGTTTTCACGCATTGCTCCTAGTTCTTAAGCATTAATCCTTATGCAAATGGAAGTAAACATTGCCATGTTATGATAAAAAAAAATTACGCGTTGCGCTTAGTTATCAATTATAAATATCACGCATTACGACAATCGGTGGAAATGAGGTTTAACCTCACTCAATGCATAATAGTCATGTTTGGAAAACTCGGCCCAAGTATGAGACCTGTCAGTTGACTAGTTTGTATATTTATCTAAAAATAAAAACAATAACCTCACCTAACGCATAAAAATTACATTAGGAAAACTCGGGCCAAATATGAGAACTGTCATTTAGATTGTATCACCGTAGCCGGTTTCCGCTTATAATTTTTTTGGGAACCGACGCCAGATAAACGCAGTAATACAAAAAAAGGATGTCACTGTGACATTATGAAACAGAAATAGATAAAATATTACAAAACATTCGTTACAGAAACTACTCAAGCACTCGTTCGGTTATGTATTCTCACCAACGTTGTTTGTGTCCAAATTTCTAACTCATGCTAGAATCGGTTGCCTTGAAATTATGTTTTAATATGTTATTAATTCAAACAATAAACTCTGTCGTCTAATATAGTCTATAGCGTACCGTACAAAAACAATCCAATTGTGTGAAAGCTAAATATTTTAGTTTGAGATTCCATCTTCTTGCATTGTACTAGCGAACGACAAGGGTCTGTGCGCACATATTTCCTCTTTCTTATATTTTTCCCCCTGGTCAATAAACCGTTTCCGATTATTGTAAGGGAAATTAGAAGCGACGTGCGTTATAGTCTCTCTGCGCCCGGATAATAATAACTTGCTACACTCCCTTTGATGGCTCTTCCTTTTCCTTACGAGATATAAACCTAAATCTCTGGTCATTTCCAATTTATACCTGTAACCTGCCCATAAAATTTCACCCTTCTCATCATTAAATTTTAACGCTACATGTTTCAAATACCGTGATCATCTTCAGCTTTCCTTGTGCTGACCGCTTCGCCGCAACAAATACGCTGTGGTCGGCTTGTATCAATAAACCCGGCCGATTATTGCTGCAAAAAGCGACGCCGGCTATCGGCCAGCCACCCCAGTAAGAAACGACGTCGGGGATTCGTTTCCAAACCGCACATAATTCAAAGCCGACCAGCCGCATTTCGATATATTTTTTCTTCCCTGTTTAGAGATTTACATTCATCCTTGTCTCCAGACTTTCTTTTTCTGCGTCTGCCCTCTGCGGTTCTTTGAAAGGGAGAGTGCTTTTAATTTTGTCCATCAAACTTGACATAATTTTTTTGTTCTTAAAATGACTGCTTGACATTCGCAAAGAAACTTTTGAAATAGAGTATCACGGGTTTCACTGTCACCATATTTTGATTTACTGCGCGACAACAAAGATAAATGGGAAGAGGGAAACTTTTTCTATTATCACAATCGAATTCCTCTTGTCATCCTTGCGTAATAGTTCTTTTCAAGTTTCTTTATGCATTTACACCATCATATTGCAATGAAGAAGCTTTAGATTTGCTCCTGCATAAAATCCCTAAGACTAGTTTCAAACAATTTCGTACTTTTTTACGCATACGCTATTTATGACTTTCTTCAAACTAGTGTATGATTATTTGTTGGGACATATGATTGAGAGTAAAAACAGACCACAAAAGTAAGGTTAGAGTTCATAGTTTGAATTCCCTAGTATACTCGTAGGTTTAATATGGGAGTTTGAATTTACAGACAAAAAAAATATATCGTAAAAAAAATTAAGTAGCTCTTGTTAAGAATTCGATTGTTTGTTTATTCAGTAATAGATTGCAACCAGGGATTTGTTAACTACTAGATGGAGCAAGTGTATATCGATATAATTATGTATTTCTTGTGTACCCAGCCAGATTAAGGGCCCAATTCTCAATTTTCACCAGTGTGATATGATATGAAATGATAAATTTATATCATATTACTTGTCAATGTCATGATATTATTTGTCAAATGTCAACAAACACATGCACCAAATTCGTATTTTCTTGTTATGCGCAATCATTATTGTCAATATGCGGTAAATACATACAATATCACACTTTCTCACCCATTTATTTCAGATCACTTTGCAATTGAGAATAGCTCCATGTTATAAAGTGAAAAAAATTCACTGCATATCACTTCAGTGAAAATTGAGAATTGGGCCCTTAAGAGAGAACACAGGAAGTTTGAGTGAGAAAGATATAGATAATTCTATAGTGACTGTATATACATAGTGTGGCCAACCGCCGCCATATTTAGGCAAAATCCGCGGGAAATTTGAATTCATATGATGTGATAACTAAACAAAATTCGATAAACAATTAAGGAAAGAACATATTAAATGGAAACAATATTTATTTTCATTTTAAATCCTTTCGAAGAACTGTTATCACAACCAACCGCCACGCAACCAGGCATCTAAAATATATACCTTAATATTAGACATTTTTAGTAATTTTGACAGTTAACCTAAAAAAGATGTGATGTTAAAAAATATGTATATATTACTTTGAGTTATAAATATACAAATACACGTGTAATATAATTATTTGCACTATCTAAAATATAAATATAATATAATTACCTTCAATTCACGTATAATTCACGTAACAAATCTGAAAATGCCACTTTGTCGGCATATAATATCCGCCACATTTGGGCAAATTCGCGCCGACCAATCAAAATCGATCCCCCTATTGGCCACACTATGTATGTATGTATATATACATATATATATATATATATATATATATATATATATATATATATATATATATATATATATATATATATATATATATATATATAGTGTCACTATAGTCACTATAGATAATTCCACTTTAGACAAGTAAATTTGTTATTAATATCTGTCATATTCACATTTGTCAAATTCACGTCAAAAATTAATTGTGTTTAAGTATATTTGATCGTGAAAAGTGAAATAAGTACGAATACAACCAATGCTAAATTAAAACGTATATATTTACAATTTTCAACACAACTCTTTCGAACCATTGTCATATTAAAATAATTATATTTTAATGATATCAAGAGTAACCTAAAATCTGTCAAACCTGTAAACAAAAGACTTGACACGTAACGGTACAAATATGTCATCATTACCGATATCTGCGATAAAGCAGATTGTGGCACACTCAGAAATGGGTAATATGCCGTGATGATATATTTATTTATTTTATAGATCTGCGCAGGCTCCTAACACTCACGGACAGTTTTGTATTACAGTGGTAAAAAACTTTTATTTTACATTTGCAGCATTTCTGCTGTAAAATAAATTCGGTACTGCTGGTCCTGCTATCGTTTTTGCGCACAAAAGCACATAATTTATTTTTGGACAGGTTATATCATTATTATATTCCGATATGAAACTGAAATAACAAAATAAAATAATAGCTCCCTAGATAAATTAAACAGGCTTTCATGCTACATATCACGCACAAATTTAAAACAGAGCTGTCCGCATAGCATAATAGCTCACGCATTATCTGATTTATTTTCACCTGCATGGTCAATATCAAATATAGGGAAGAGTAGAGGGGAAAAAATTGTACAACGAATGCAAGAGCAAGAGCCTCAAAATTATCA
Source organism: Ophonus ardosiacus (assembly GCA_943142095.1). Lineage (NCBI taxonomy): Eukaryota > Metazoa > Arthropoda > Insecta > Coleoptera > Carabidae > Ophonus > Ophonus ardosiacus. The sequence goes on along the minus strand of OW964823.1, from coordinate 77,778,459 downwards.
CCCGTGCTTTAGGGATTTGATTCTGGAGGCTGAAAAAAATAAAATTAAAATTGGAAAACTTTTTGTTTGTCCTATAGACTATACAGTGTGTCCCATTTAGAGGTGCCACCATTGGGATCTCGAGAACTATAAGAGATACGATGTCGATTAAATGGAACTTTTTGTGCGCCTTTGGGAGGCCATCTCGGATGTGCTTTTGTTTTTCCAAAAATTCTCATAGGGCACTTGATAATGACGAAAAACTGAATATTGTTGATTTTTTCTTTTTCGAATAACTTCTAAACTATTAATAATCGAGAAAAAAGTTTCATATAGATAGATATTTTTATTAACTAACCAGTGACGTTCGAAATAAATTTTTATATACGTAAATTTTTGAGATATAACACAAACTTATATTTTTTTTAAATAGAACCCATATCTGATTTTAGTCTCAAAAGAATAAATATTTTTTTCTCTTTTCAACGATGTAAGGGTTATTATGTTATATATGTGTTTTGCTTTCAAAATTATTATTTTTTGCTTATTTTGTATTAAATTCACAATTATTTTGAAAATATTGCTAGATTTCTATTTGGAAATACTCCTCGTATTTAAATAATTTATTTCGTTAAAAAATTTCGCTCAAAACTCGTATCAAATTAATTTTTATATTTTGTATCAGGTCGCCCTTGGCACATTATAGTGTAATTTGTAATTATGAGTCAAGAATGAAAATATTAAGTAATAAAGGCATAAAACGAATTATTTTGATCAAATACAATATAATTAATAAAAATAATAATGTTTTTTTGGGAAATAATAAGAAAATTCAGGAAAATAAAGAGAAAAATTAAATTTTAGGAGCAAAACAAATAAAAAACATAATAACCCTTACATCATTGAAAAGAGAAAAAAATATTGATTTTTTTAGACTAAAATCAGATATGGGTTCCATTTAAAAAAATATAAGTTTGTGTTATATCTCGAAAATTTACGGATATAAAAATTTATTTCGTACGCCACTGGTTAGTTAATAAAAATATCTATCTTTTATATTTGAAACGTTTTTCTCAACTAATAATAGTTTAGAAGTTATTTGAAATAGAAAAAATCAGCAATATTCAGTTTTTCGTCATTATCTAGTGCCCTATGAGAATTTTTGGAAAAACAAAAGCACATCTGAGATGGCCTGCCAAAGGCGCACAAAAAGTTCCATTTAACCGACATCGTATCTCTTATAGTTCTCGAGATCCCAATGGTGGCACCTCTAAATGGGACACACTGTAGACAACGAGCGCGAAGGCTCAAGCCGAGTCCATGGCAAGCCGAGTGGCAAAGATAGAAACCAGTGATTCCAAACGTATAGTTAAAAACCCTGGTAAAATGGTGCAGGTTCCTTAGCATCCAGTTAGAAAAGTAACTGTAATCTGGTTTCTATTATGAAGATTTGTGTGGTGTCGTTTGAATGGTCGAGTATGAGCTGGTATTCGGAAGAAGCAATAAGTGTAATTGATTGTTTCGAGGGCCGCATTATTTATGAGCGCAAGTAGTGGAGATCAGAGCAAGCAAGCGGCATGATGGTCTTGGAACAGATTGACCAGAAGCAAAAGCAAGAGCAGGAACTAGACGGCAGACGGCAAGACTTCGTAGGCTATGCCGCGCACGTACCAGAGACGCGGCGCAGAAATAAATTATGTTTTGTCTCTTTTCAATGTTTGGAGATTTAACCGTGGCGGTAGGGGTTGGCAGTTGTTAAATCGAGTGGTGACGAAGATTTCCGAGGCGATGCGAACGGCGTCGAAGTGAGGGTGTCTCGCGGTCGGGTCCGCAGGATCAATACCCGGCGGGGGAGGCAGAGCGCACGCGGCCAGAGCAGGATAGAGAGCAGCCAGAGTAAGCAGGAGAGAAAAGGATGGCCTGCAGGCGACCGTCACGGTGTCAACCAACGTGGCCGCTGCACCGATTCGTGATTTTAAAACACTTCAAACAAAAATGCGACACTATGCACTACAATGCAACGCAAGCCAAGCCTTGCACCCAACAAACCACAAACGCTTTCGCTTTTACCCTTTGACACGGCACGGCCCAAAAAAACAACCAGCGCAGGCAAAGCAAGGATCATGCAAATTATATGCCCGCTGCACAGCCACATACACAATTATACTCTTAATCGAACCACTCAATACATTCCTCCACTCGTATATGTATAATTGAATATCTTGACTATTTCTAGAATCAATACAGGGGCAATTATTGATCCTACAGAACTACAATTTAAAACTATTTAAGGAAATATTAATGTTATTGAAAATGAGATAAGGAATTTGATTTTATGAAACGAATATTTCCTTTCTCAAAATTAAACCTATCAGTTAGCCCAATTCTGTAACTAATTTACTAGGTTACTCTTATGTTTGACTAACTGTTGCTATACACAAGGCTAATCATATTTGGTTTTCTATAATAATTATTTCCTTCTACTTCTTAAAAGCTCCCAACCAACCATCTTTTGGAGTTCTAAATAGTTTCAAAATAATTATGAAATACAGCGTCAATCTGTTCTGGCGAAAACTTTTTACTCTTTTTTAAGTTTAAAAAAATAGCCAAAAGTTCCTTTCACAATGCTAAATCATGAATATGGCCTGTGTTCTATTACTTTTATATTATTTTCGCCAAAAACTGAAGTGCTCAAGTTGCCTTATGGGATGTAAAATATTCAGTCACTGGAACAGATTCTTAGACTCAGGCAAACATTTTTCAATGTACTATTTAGCTGTCCATACAACTTATTGCATTTACCAGTACTTTAATTATAAAGAATACCTACTACTCTCTGGTTTATTCCACATATTTTCACTTTTACTCAAAATGAAACTTAAACGAATTAACTGTGTAAATTAATGTCTAAAAAGAAGAGCTACAGATATATGCCATCCAGATAAATTAAAAGAAGAGATGAGTGAAATTAAAAATATTTTTATGAAGAATGGATATTCTGTGTCTTCTATTGAAAAATGTCTTAAAGCAAAAAGAACAACAAGCAATGAAGAAGAAAGGAACGTATTATATGCATCGCTTCCTTATGTTAAAAACGTAACGGACAAGATTGGTAGAATTCTTCGTAAGAAGAACATGAAGATTTCGTTTTCATATGTTAAACTTCGTCATATGTTGAAACAAGTGAAAGACGTCATCCCTCTTCAATCATCAGGGATTTGCAGAATTCCATGTGTCTGCGGGAGAGTTTACATCGGCCAGACTGGTAGAACTGTCTCTACAAGATTGAACGAACATCATCGATCGATCAGATTGAACCAGCCTGAGAAATCGTCCGTTGCAGAACATGCCTTGGAAGAATTCCACCAAATTAAATTTGAAGATACGAAAATAATTGCAAGATCTACTCGACTTAACAACAGATTAATTAGAGAAGCCATTGAGATTTATAAAACAAGAAATATCAATCTTAATCATTGTGACGGATTAGAACTTAGTCGCGCATGGCTTCCAATATTAAATATGTTGTAATATGTAATATGTATACAATTTTTTCTAAACTTTTTCTAAAATCTGTTAATAAAAAGTACGGCTGCGGTATTTCGCTACCGATAAAGCGTCTCTGAGTTATACAGATCACTTCTCTGCCAGTTTTTGGGACGGTTTTGCCTCTGGCAAAAGGAGATTTTTTCCTGAGAAGATGCATGTTCGCCGTCCATGCTATTGCCGGGCATGCACATATTGTCTAGATAATTGTATACATAAAAAAGATAACATTTATGAACATTTCTTGTTACCTTGGTTACTTGTTGTTTTTGTTATTTCTCATATTTATGTCAATGTATCCCCTGAAGAAAGCACCAGTTTATGGTGCCGAAACGTTGGGTTTAAATAATAAATACAGAACTTAAACTGAAAAAAAGGTAGTATTATTCCAATTAAGAGTGCAAATTTTGTTTTCCACGGCTTACCTGATTTCCTTGGTCTTAATCATTCTTGCGTGAATCTGTTAGTAATAGTCAATACGCGATATCGGCGGTAAAGTTTTAGCGCCTCTTGTGGTGACTATGCGAACTATGCAGACACTCATCTAAATAGCTGGGTACTTAGATGTGTCAAAGTTGAAAAATATATTATCGTAATGATTCAAGATATAAGCATAGGCCCGGTTTACACCGATATCTTGCTAAGCTGACCAAACACTAAATTATCATATATTACTACTATTTAGTTTCGTACGCTTCGTATAAACTCTAACTCACCAGCATAGTCTGGTGCGTTTCGAAGTTAGTACCTACCCAAAGTAGTTAACCTTACTATAAGACAGTTTTCCCTTGTAAACGTATGAAAGCAAGTTATGCATGCGTGTTCTCCGTGTTTTCAATTCTAGGTTATTGAAGAGATAGGTTAGGTATGTGAATTGACTGTTAATAAAAACGTAGTTAGAGTAACATATTTTACATAAAAGTAATTTATATGATTGATTTAAAAGTTCAAGTTTTAATAATGATATGTCTAACCAAATAATAACCAAATAAAACTTGACCTTAATAAAAAAATTACGGTGTAAACATAGAATAACTAAAAGTTTAGTAAAGTTAAGATATGGTTCACAAGATAGTGTAACGGTGTAAACCAAGCCATAAAAGCCATGGGTAATAGCACAAACAAGTGATTACAGGTGATTAGCAGGGATTTCATTAGCAGTGTTTTATCCCTATCAATTGTTTATTGATTATTTTAGATAAAAATACTTCAAATAAAAGCTGCATATAATTAATTTTATTTGAAGTGTTTTCCTATAAAATAATCCATAATCGATTAACAGTTAAACCTGCTAGCGTGTTATTACTTCTTGCACTGTCTTGGCCAATCAATTGTCCTCAATCCGTATTTAGTAAAATTTCATCATTATACTCGGATTAAATGGAATTTTTACATTTGCTATTTTCTCAATCCGGCGTCATTATTATTTGTAAATTTTGTACCTGATAAGTACAATTTCTGGCTTTAAAAAATTAATTTTGGACACAATTCTCACGCAATGTATTTTCAGTTTGAATCATGCTTTGTCTGCATAGTTCACCAGAAGTGGCACTGGTGTAGCGATTTATGACGTCACTGACGTCAAAGACTTTTATTATTAATGTATTACTATGAATACCAGTTACACAAACTGTATCGTTCCAGATAAAATGCAACATAGGTTGTCAATGTTAAATGAACTTGTCATCATAATAATATTGATTTATAAACAACGTAAGAAAGTAATAAGGGCAGGCAAGAATGAAATTTGTCGTCTTTTAATAATTTAAATACAGAAGTTTTGCTAATATTTATTTCATTTGCCAAGACTTTTGTAGACAGTTGATTTTTTTCTTGTATAGCACATTGTATTTTTTTTTTATTTTCTTCAGTTCGCGAAGTTTTTGTTCTTGTCCATTTCGTATGATGGGGTCATGCCACATTTTCTGTTTTATTTTTTTCCTGGAAGTCCACCGGTCACAGTATACGTAAATAATATTTTCACGCCATTTGTGTGCATTGTTTTGTAGATATAATTTTTTAAAAATAGGGGTCAATTTCAAATCTGAATGAGGTCACGTAAGCGCATACGTCATGTACCTGACCGATTCCAGTTCACCCTGGCGGACAAAATGTAAATTAAGATTGTTTATAAATAGTTTTTTTTTTGGGTTTTTTAATAAATTGTTTCCACAAGTTGGAACTGCACAGTTCTTCTTCACCATGGTTTTATCATTATAAATATACAATTATTGCACTTTTATGTATTAAATTATATCTCAAGCACACAAACCTGCTAATGAAATAATTAAATCTTTATGAAACAAAAAAGATTGAATAGAGCGCACTTTTCCTTTGACAGCTTTATAAATATTTGGTAAGTTTGAAGTTTGTGACCTTCATGTACGTGTGACTAGTGTCGTTGTGCCGATACATGACGTCACATAACATCGTAGCGCGAATATCTTTTAAGTAAATTATGAATGAAAAGTATTATATTTTGGGATGTTTTATGTTGCAATATGGATAATAAGATTCTATTTTTATAAAAATATTAACAACATTTTTTTTTCGGCATGACCCCATTCTTACCTAAATATAAAATACTTTTAAATTTTGTTAATATTCTCGAACCTGTAGAAGGATATGGTCTAGCAAATATTTGACATAAATTTCTCTAACTATAATCAGCATTGTAACAAATAACCATTCGATTTTTTTACCTTCCGTCAACTTTAGGTAAGGAAGGTATTGTCTTTGGTCAAAAAATTCGATAGTGAGTTTTAAATGAATAAGGACGTTTTAAGGTCCCTACAATACGATTTTACTGGTTTTACGATGATGTCTGTATGTATGTATGTATGTATGTATGTATGTGTGTGTGTGTGTGTGTGTGTGTGTGTGTGTGTGTGTGTCCTTGTGTGTATGTGTGTGTGTCAGTGTGTATGTGACAATTTTTCTCCGATGATAACTCCAAAACTACAATTCTAAAAATTATGATTCTTTCGTATTCCTCTTCCTTATAACCCTATGAAGAGCTGATTAGATTTTGGTTATAATAGGTTAACCGGAAGTACGCTTATTTGAAGTTCTTAACAGTTTTTCTTGAAAAAATGCAGTTAAATATCATTTTCGACATTTTATGTGATTATCAATAGAAATAATATCTCTATACGGTTCGATTATACATTTTCCTTCATATTCAATAGATACAGAGTTATAGAGATATTAAGCTTTGCTAAAATTATGAAAACATCAGATATATTCAAAAAATTCTAATTGGCAGATGTCAGTGTCAAGTGCAAAACCAAAGTGAAAAGTATATGATCTGAAAGTCATATAAGTGACAGAGTACGAGAAAGGCAAAAGAGAAGATGGAAGGACTATATAGCAGAAGATTTGAGAGAGGAAGAACTGTGTCACGAAGATGCGTTGTACAGGAATAAGTAGAAGAGAAGAGTAAGAAACAGCGACTTCTAATAAAATAGGGAAAAGTTGAATAAGGAGGAAGTGTTAAGTGCAATACATAATGTACGTTCGTATTCGTATTATAATTTTATTGGATTTTAGAAACTTTTCAAAGGAACTTTCAGTATGGATTTGTAAAAAAAATAGTGTGTTCTTGTTACAATTTTACAGGATATATAGAATCTTTTTCAAGGAACTTTTGGTACAGGTTATGTACAAAATACATCGAATTGACGGTAGTTTTTGTGTTGGCCACAACAGATTTTTTTTCTTTAGTAAATATCTTTAAAGCGTGATATCAGAACGACCCTACCACAGCAAACTATTTTTACATAAAATACAAAAAATGAAATGCATAATGAATTTATTTTTAATATAAATTTATATATTTAATGGAAACCTGAATCAATACATTGTTAGAATTAATATTGGAAAAACTAAATAAATTGATAGAACAGTACGCTTCCAGATTTCCATTCGGTAATAATATCTTCTTCCCGAAAATGTTTTCGACAAACATCATTCAATCTTAATTCGCGATCATCTCTACTAATTGCAAATTGCCAGTTTTTAAAAAGTGATATATCGAGTGGAACAGCAAACAGAGATTCTTTTTCAGTGGATTTCTTGTAACCGGTTTCACATCCAGGCATGAAACATTTTCTATTTAATGTTCTTTTCATTTTGCATTAATTGCAATATCTTTCAACAAAATATTTATATTACATTACATATAATACGAATTTGTACTTCAAAACCTGTTTTATTTACCTTTCTATAAGATATAACATGTAATATTTTCAAAATGACATGCAAATGACAGATGTCAGTTGGGTCGTTCTCACGTTGCGCCTCTAACGGAAAAAACGAGGAAACACGTATCGCTTTGGACCCTCGTTTTGTGCAGAGTGGCACAACCAGTATATTTTAAATCGTGGCTAAAACTCACGGTATATTAGTTGATAGTAATATTACTTTGTTATGTTGTAATCCATAGTAAATTTTTACATAACTGGGTTCAATTTGGATAACTATTAATCAAAAGAATCAACTTTTCGACCAACATTTGTCAATGTGTATAAAATGCTATTAAATATAGATAGATAGGTGTATATATTAAAGAAGTAAATCAACTTGTGTTGTATGAAAGCCGATTAAGAAGGGTGGAAGAAAACATGCAACGCAGGTGGAAACGATTCCCGAATCCCTCGTGCTTTTATTCTAAGAGCAGCAACCGCGTTATTAAAATTAACATGTTAGCGGGATTAAACGTCGGGACGGCTGCGTCGGTGTAATAATTCACGCTTACAAAATGTAAATATACGAAACGGCACACCTTTAAATACATGAGCCAGCAGATCGCAATTTTAGATATAGGTAGCTGTTCCTAATGGCGCCCAAATTTAATATTGTTCGCAAGATATAAAAACTCGCCTGATTTATTACTTCGACGCACTGCTCCAAGATATTTATTGCAATTTTCCAAGTACATCCAGGAATTCACTCACACTTTCTTCCAATATTAATTTCCAATTTATCATTTTCTATGCCAAGAATGTTAGAAAATGGATGTAATTATGAAATGAAGCACAAGATATTGAGTTCCTCTTGTACACTTCATTGTAATTGCAATCAGCAATGTGTTTTACGCTCAATATACCGAGTGTTCACTTTTTTGTGGACCATGTGACTTATGTTTTATATATAAATTATTTAATAATGTCATATTATCCCCATGTTTAATTAGTTCGTTTAACTTTCACGTACCTAAGTATCCCAGCAGACATATACGTCTTTTCTCAGTGAATTATTGTAGAACAAATTCAACTATGAATTCGCCGATTGTCCGCCTTTCTTATCTATGCAATAATTTGTATTGTAGTGGAAGAATGCCGGATTTATTTTGTGAAACATTACGTAGCTTTAAAAGACTGATTAAATTTTAATTTAAGTAGATCAAATAAAAAATTTTCGTATTGGGTTAGGGTTAATAATTGGTATAAGTTTATATTTTGTATATTTCATTTACTTGTTGTTATTATTACTGCTTTGTACACAGTTTTTTATGGAGTGTCCTTTGGGACACAGTTTTTTGTTAATTGGTCTAGTGCCTCTCTGTTCTTGGGAAATATTTTCTGTTGAGAAGCCAAAATTGTAAAATAAATAAATAAATAGCAAACACTAAAATAAAATTTTTATATAAGACTAAATATAATAATATTAACAAATAAATATCAATTTCCGTTAGCCGTGTATTAATAGGTTATATTAATGTATAGGAAATCATTATTTAATAGATACCAAATATCATTGCTGAATATTTGTCAGACGTTACTAATCTAATTTTTTTTTTGTTACAGAATAAAATTAGATTTTACAATGCAGTAAAGGAAAAAATATTGTAACTAACACGTGTGTTAATTGGCGATTAATGATCTGAACAATTAAATCTCTCTATCATTATTAATATTACATATCATATACACAACATATATTCATACTATACATTATACAAAAATTCATAAAAAGATGTCTATGTGCTTTTTATTACTTTTTGAACGCTGTGTAGTACTGGTACTGAATGATAGTACCAATGTATTTTGCGTATGATATGCAATATTTTGTAAGATCTTACTACCCTCAAGAAAGCGCAAGTGTGCACGAAACGTCAGAGATTTCGAGTAATTGTTAACACCCTATTTATAAACTTTAAGTAGGGATGCACTCCATCTCGAGCTTTGGCCCGGCTCGGCCCGAAGCTCGCCTCGATTTCGAATCGATCATCGAGCTGGGCCGAAGATATTTTTTCCGGACCGAATCGAGACAATCATTTGTAAGAGTTGAGGCGAGTTGGACTTTTAATTTTGGCCTGACCCGAAAAGTCGAGCTTTTCGGGCCGGCCCGAAAAATCTTATAATCCAATCAAATGCACAGTTTCCTTAATAATTTAATGAAAATGGCTGGAGTTAAAATCGATCAAAATGATTTAATAACAACATACTTCACATCTCAATAAATAACAATTATTGCCCCAAATGTCAATATACCCCATATTCAGATAAAAACTTTAAAATTTTCAAAAATCTAATTTTCATGTATCTATGTACTTCTCAATGAGCTGATTCCAAATTTTGAAACCGCAGGTCGATATCTCTTTTCGTTCTCGAGATATTTAGATTCAAAGTTTTACATAAAACTGCCCATTTTTGGGTAATAACCCAAAAACGGGCCGAGATACGAATTTGGCGACACCACCGTTCGATTCTACGGATAAAAATATATAAGTATACCAATTTTTATAATTTTTGAGTAACCGGTTCAATTTTTATGAGTAAAAATTTGAAAATCCCTGAAAACGGCCAAAATCTGAAAAAATCGTAAAGGGTACACCTTAGATTTTTGCGATTTTTGGCCATTTTCAGTTATTTTGCTTTAGAGACTGTATGCAGTGTTCAAAAATTAGGAAAATTGGTATACTTATGTAATTTTGCCCGTAGAATCGAATGATGATATCTCCAAATTCATATCTCAACCCATTTTTGAACAAAACTTTGAATCTAAATATCTCGAGAACGAAAAGAGATATCGACCTGCGGTTTGAAAATTTGGAATCAGTGCATTGATAAGTATCTAGATACATTGCAAATTAGATTTTTGAAAATTTTGAAGTTTTTATGTGAATATGGGCTATATTGACTTTTGGGACATTAATTCGAAAATAGATAGAGATATAAACTTGCTAGTAATATTATTTGATTGTAAAGACAATGTTACGTAAGTGTACGTATATTATACGCGTAGGTCTGTAATTTTTATAACAAACTTATACTAGAAGCGTGTTTTTTTAAATAACTTATGTTAACCAATGTTGCACTTTATAAGGATGTATTATTTTAAGTTTGATACAAAAAAAGTTAAACATTTCGCCTCATATAAAAATCAAAATTAGGAATGCCGGTGCACTCGATTTCGAGCTTAAGCCCGGCCCGATTTCGGGTCAATTTTCGAACCGGGCCAGCTAATTTTTATTTTCGGGCTGAGTCGATCCAAACCTCAAAGCCCGGTCCGACTGCATCCCTAAAACTTTCATCTGTTAAAGTCAAATAATACGACCATTATGTTTTCTCTTGCATGGCACTCGATAAAAAGCCTCATCACAAGAACCTATTATATCAGTATATTTCGGCTCATTTGATACAGTTTTTAATTCTGAACATTTTTTATATTTAAACTTTTGTGCTAAAATTAGTAGGGCAGAAATAACAACATTACGAAAATTTTGTGATTGTTATAAGTATTGAAAAATGACATTTACTTCACTTTAATTAGTAACAAAGGTCATCGTTTAATAACATCTACGTAAGAGAATATTAAAAAATTATTACGGTTAAGGAATAACAATGAAGACTTTCTAGAACTATAGATATTACTTTTAATTTAGTTCCATACATTTTTTTAGAAAAATAGTTGAGTCCCCCATTGTGATCAAATGCTTACACACAAGCCGGTCGATAAAATCGAATTCAGTTCTCTTTACACTTGCGTATCATGCTGGATTCATCCTATCTTCTTCTTCTACATCTATATGGGATTTGAACCCACGTTCCCTTCGTCCCTAACCGAGCTTGCAATAGCCTGGTTAGCAGTTACGTAGTGTGGTGTGGGGCATTGGAATCGTTTTGTTACGTCAGGTGTGACAACACAAATAGCCGCGGGCAGTGGCGGGGCGTCGGAGCGGACATAGGGGTCCGGCCCGAATGGCCAGCGGCGTCCAAACGCGTGCTGAATTAGGTTCACACAATGTGAACATCTCTAAACACGTGTATTGTATCTAAGCGCTACAGCCACCAATAAACATCAGGAATATAAATATTATATTGCCGGTGGCACCTCCGCCATAATGTTATCTGACTCAAGCAAAGGACAACAACGGTAACACTTAGATGGGTAATCGTTTAAAAACATTGGCCCGTATTCTCACCTCTTGAAGTAGCGCTACTTCCGAAAAATCGTTACTTCAACTGTCAAATGTTAACTTTAATATTAAAATTTAGAGAAATAAAAATAAATTAAATTGTAAAAAGCACTATTTCGAATATTATAGGTTTCATTTAGAAATATATGAAACCTATTCTTGTCTATTTATAAAATATAATAAAATTTAAAAAATCGAAATAGTGCTACTTCGGAAATAGCACTACTTTAATAGCTGAGAATACGAGCCATTGTTTTACAAGAATTGGCTAAATAGTTCAAAAGTTTGGCTACATTTATTACATTTAGTAAAGCTAGTCAACATATTTATACTGTTAATTAATATAATTTTTATTTTAAATCGTCACTAAGTGTGTACAAAAATCGTTACTGTGTTTAGAAATCGACAATAAAGGAATTCATTGTATGATGATTACATGCTAATGCAGTGTTTCTAACCTTATCATAAATATTGTACATGTACGATAATTTTTACAACGTACAATAGTAAATTTGTAAGTAAAATGACAGTAGAATTCCGATGATCAAATTTAAGATATAATTTTGAGCATTCTTTACAATAAATCAATGTCCGAAATTAGCAACACTAACGACGAAATATAACTAGACAAAACATTCCCTATCCCTCTTCAATGAATGTTTTGATTTCGGCTGGCCAGAAAGAGACAGAGATATGTTTTATCTAGTTCGTGAATTTCTCACTAGAGGCCACTTGAAAATATCAGTATAATTTGATATTTGCGGTTTTGTTTTTGAGTGAAACGTTGGTTTTTAGTTAATACCAAAGCTTATAAATAATTAAATAAACAAAACATATTGGGTATTTTTATAAATTAATTTTACACTTAAATTCACTTGGCAACACGGACAAAGTACACAAACTGTAATCTTGGCAACCCCTGTTGACAACCTTGTTGGGGTGGGTCATATAAGCAAATGTCAAAACCCGCGTCTCATATGCAAAATGGATGCGTTTTTATAAGTTTTTTTTTACAGATTTACAGATCTGTAAAACTTACAGATTTGACCTGTAATCGAAATACATATATGTATAACTTGATATATATTCTAAAAAACTTTCTATTCTAAAATGTCAACGATATTGCGCCTCTAGTGAGAAATGCTCGAACTAGATAAAACATATCTCTATCTCTGTCTGGCCAGCCGAAATCAAAACAAATGAAACTATGTTTTGTCTAGTTATATTTGGTCGTTGAGCAACACTGAGTGTCAGACTGACAGATTTGTAAACCTAACCTATGAAAACAAATATTCCTTTCATTTTCACAATTTTTGTATTTCAAATAATATTTAAAATGCTCCTCGGCACTGAAGTTCTTTTTTATCGCTAAATAAGTTATTTGTAATAAATATGCAAAATAAATAACCAAAAAGTGATGATTTTTGATTACAATAAAAACAATGCTTAATTACAATAAAGAAAATTTGATTACAATAATGAAAATGACTAATCAATAGTCTTTAAAGAACAAAATAAATAAAATTGAATGATTCAGTATTCCAATTCAAATAATAGTTAAGTGTCGGAAACATTTCTCACTTTACACGCTAAGACATCTGGCGGATGCCAACTTCGTAAACATGATATTTATAGGTTAAATATGATATGCTGGCAAAACTAAAGTATTCATACAGTGTATTGTTAAGAAAGACAAAACTTTATATACATAATGTTTATTAAATTGCTATTGTTGCCATATTTCACATAAATGGTAATGCGAGTACAACCACTTCAATTGGAGCATTTATTATTTCATTATATTTGTTTATTGTTTATCTTTATGTTTTATTGAGTTATTCCGTCTTTTGTTGTTCTTGTCACGTATTATTTTTTAATGTTACCTTCAATTACAACTTGATTTTAAATTGAAAATTAACTATTATTTATAAAATTTTGACTCCTCGTCCAGTATTTTGATAACTAAAAGCAATAGGACCTTTCGTTTATAAAACATTTTTACTCAAAATAACTCGAGGTATAAAATTTTAAAATTTATTGCATTCGTCACAAATCACCTGTATAGTAGTAGTCATAATATTTTAGGCAGGCAATCAATGATTTATTAAACTAACAGAAACATCGGTTCTTCCCTTCCAAGATTAACCCGGCAACGGGCAGGTGAAAAAAAAATTACAAATTTGGGCAGGTGGGGTGTGACAAACCCCAATTTAACTTTAATTTTATCGGTAATTTTTTTTAGATATTATTATATTTGTTGGTGTTTTAGAAGCTCCTCGTTCAACGGAACAATGAAATTAAATCATTATTTATTAAAAAAAAAAAAAAAAAAAAAAAAAAAAAAAAAAAAAAAAAAAAAAAAAAAAAAATAGAACTTATAAACACTCACAGAAAATATTCTTTGGCATTATATTATAAAAACAAAGAAAAATATAAATATTACAAACAAAAATAAATAATATTCTTAAACTTGAAAAGCGAACCTATGATATAAAAAACATTTACTAAGTTGCTCTTAGCTACAGAGAAGTTATGAAGATTCAAATATGCTGCACTTTTCACAGTAAATTATCGCGTGTTCTACATATATAAATATGTTTGACATGACTTGTAGAAGTATTTTCTTTTTCTATCTCTCGCCCTAGGAGATTCTGTGCAGCGACCTTGCTTTGAATTTAATTTTTTCTGCGGTGGTTATTCATTGTCATCATCACAAATTTTATTTATTGACTTTCTCTTCGGTATCTATTTCTTTCCATGAGGCCAACAATGCGCCTAATCTTTTTCAAAATATTATATCCTACACAGTAATATATAAAAGATATATAAATGTACCTTGAAATTTCAAAATAAGTATATTCGTATCAGTACACTTCAGAAAAATTATGTTACGTTTATGGACAGGTGGGGTTTAATACACCCCACGTCACTTTGATTTGATGATACTCTTTCCGCAATTTAGTTGAACTGAATCCTGTTGCGTATTGACAGACCAATATATTTGCGAAAGGTAGATGGCTAGATGATGGTGTACGGCCGTTATTTAAAAAATGGCGGCAATTATAAAGTGACTGGGGTGTACCACACCCCACCTGCCCGCTGCCGGGTTAAAAAAGGTGGACGGTAAGTAATCAGTTTGCAAATATTATACATTCATATTTGTATCGCGTTGTCATCGAATATTGAAAGAAACACATTAAGTCACAACACGCTAAAACTAAGATGATTTATACGACATATGACATATGCACCAGCGTTATTATACTGCAGCATTTTAACATACACTATATGGTAGATTGTTGCAGTGCGATAAGAATGCACTTACTGCATTTCAGATTTTGTATTGTATTTTTAATTTGGTTATATAAATGTAATCCTCCGTAACAAGAAGTGTGAATCACGCGAGAAACCAATCCTAAGATCTGCAGCAATCAATGGATACCAACCGGTTACGTAATATGGTTATACGAACTGCACCTAATCACAAAATCGCATTCATTTCTCCATAAAAAAGAATAATTTAATTTTCCACGCACGATCACATCATAAATAACCCCAATTACAGTACAGTTCCATTCTGTGACGCATGACTCCACTTCATTTACTTATTTAACCACATTAATCTAATTCTGAATATATCAAATCTATAATGCGCATTTTTTAATACTCAATTAACTCCATTCTACAGGGGATCGATAATAATTTGCAATTTAAAACGTTACAGTTTCTCATAACGCAAATAAATACATATAAAAGGGAATGGTCAGGAATTGGAATTAAATACTCGAATTTTGAATAAAATTTTGTCGCGAGTTTTCTACATATTTTGTACGGATAGTGGCGACATCTACTCATTTTTATTTCAATTAGGAGGATAGTGTCGGTATCCCTGATCATCCTTGGTCCCTGCCACTAAAGTTTAGATGTGCAAAATGTGTTATCAGTTTATAAAAAGTATATATAATACTTAAAAATTTACAGCCCGATTCACAAAAAAGTTTAAGCTAATCCTCATATTTGGATTAGTGAATTCTATTCTAATCCGGTATTTAAAATTTAATTTTTATGATATCAATAAAGGTAGGTACTAGGAATAGATTAGACTATATTCTAAGATATAAACTGTCAAAATTAGAGTAGAATTCGCTAATCAAAAAATGAGGATTAACTTAAACTTTTTTTTGAATCGGGCTGTTAAATATTAAAATTAAATATTTATTTTAACAGATTATTTTACTAAATAGTACAATATTACTCCGTACCGAGGCCACAGAATACATTTATACAGAAGCGACACTCCTTGCCGGCACCATTGTTGTTGCGATTTTACGTTTATGACCTTTAACTTTAAATATGTTGGCAAATTAACGCGCGAAATTTAAATTGTTTTAAATTGTAAAAGAAAAATTAGAACATAAAAGTACTAAAATTTTAATTTTAATATGGAATGGAAGTAATGTGCTGGCCACATCAGAATTTTTAAAATGTTTTTGTACAATTACAATTCTGTCACACCTACATTTAAAAAAATGTAATTATTATGAGAAAGTTTTGAAAATTTCTATACAAGGAATACATAAATAATTTACAGTAATTGTTTCCTTCATAAAACTCATTTTCCAAAGTCGTGTTAGTCTTTCGTGTACACATATTATTTATTTATCTGCGAACAAACGTCGTGAAATCATGCATTGTCCTGGATCGCATACACAGACTGTTCTTGTTCCTATACAAAGGTCGGACATGAAGGGTTATATTCAGCTTCAGCTTCAGCTACAGCTGGAGTCCAGGGGGACACCGGGCTCGGGCGGATAAACGTGACACGCGCGCCATCGCTCGACATTGTTAACTTGCTTACTGCCACTGCCCGCCATGCGCCTTACGCTTTCCCTCCTGATAATCGGCTTTGCATTTGGGATTTGCCCGTGTCACTTGATGTTATCGTACAAGTTAACTTCTCTGCAGATTCGCATCGAATCCACAATGCTAAATACACTACATGCCGGCCGCCAAGAATATAAATCATACAACTGAAAGAGATGGTGGTTTTTTCAAGCTTTTTCGCCAACTGAAATGGAACTGCAGTTGCGTATCACAAAATCTTATATAATATTCTTTTTGTAGAACCGACATTAAAAAGTTTAATCTCAAGAATGAAACTTTCAAGGAGCAACTGTTTTCTTTTCCAGCCTATTCTTAAGATTAAGAGAGATGATATACAAATAAAATCGATAAGGTATATTTGAAATTATTAATGTTATCAAAGTAAAAACATAATATTATCTATGAAATCTACTAATTTAATTTACGCGTTCATACCATACATATACAATGAGGTATTACACGATTTTTTTTCTTTGCATTATTTGATAGAAAACTAAAAAATATTTACCCCGTATTTTTTTATTTTTATTCAAATTAATCTCTAAAAAGAAAAAATAATTATTAAAAGTGATATTCTCGGGAAAGCAGCAGTTTTGCACCGCCTCTCCCCTTGCCTACTGACGTCAACGGGTACCAACCAATAAAGTAACAGCATGTTCCGTGGCGTTTGTTGTCCTTTTAAACTTCAAACGCGTAGTAAAAATATAGGTTATAGAACCACAAACGTTATAAGTATTGCTCCTAAACATATCGAAATTTTTAAATTTTATTAATTAATTAAATTAATTATAAATTAATTACATTTAGCCATATTCAGACATTTGTATTATTATTTTTTTTTTATTGATATGCGTATTTACTCATAAGACGTAGTGATAGATCCAATCATGTAAGATCTATAGCACAACTTGTTTTTCATTGGCTTGTATCCGGATACGTCACAATTTCGGCAACGTTCTGAATGCATAATACTTCAAATTGTTTTTTCTAATCCAAATAAACAAAAAAATTTATACAAACTGTTATATTAAATAAAACTATGAAGTTAAAATATTCGTATTAACGAATAAAATAGACATGTTAATATTTTTTACAATACTTCATTGTAGAATGGTTCATTTTCCACACAAGAAGCCAATATGAAGTAGTAGTCATCGGAGGTAGTCGCTGCAAGCACAAACACAATTTAAAGAGTAAAAGTGTGAAGTACCTAAGTCTCCGTATCTATTTAGGACTTTAACATGTAAAAATAATACTTTTGTAATTTCCTGCTTCCCTAATTTTTAAAAAGCATTAAATATAAATTATAAGGCTCAAAAACCTACTCCTGAACCGATAAGCAAAATTAATTTTCCATGCTTTGTAAATTCGGAAATTAGGTATAACAATTAAAAAAAAAAAAAACAGCAATGGAATCGAAACAAAAATTAACAAATGTTTAATGGGTTATCTGTTAAGTCACATAATATTAGTATATATTTTTATTTGTAATTTCTATTCAAGTGGACATTTAAATTAATAGATAAATGTTAAGCTGAAGACAGAATTACAGAAGTTACCTAATAAAAATAAACTAACCTAAGTTGTCATATAATTTGCTAAACATCTGTTAATTAGTTATTAAAAAATCCTTCAGAACTCATAATACAACAATAATAGTTTAGTTTATGTTCTGTATATTTTATTGAAACACAACATTTAATTCATTTGTTTCATGACTGTCGCTAGTTTTGGAATGATTTTCGGCATTTTTTTTTTATCAAATTTTTGCCGTTACAAACTTTGCTTTTTTACTAGAATAATTAGGGGAAACAGAAAATTAGAAAAGTATAATTTAATATGTTGAAGTCCTTTGCTCGACAATTTCATTCACCACCCTGATATATATTTTAAAATGCTCTCCAAAAAAAATTCTGGGTGCGCCTCTGCTTAATTTATTTGCTTAAAAAAAGAGCGTCTATAACGGTCGTAACGTAAATGCGGCCATGAAGTAAAAGCGTCCGTAAAGTAGACTTTGGCAGATATCAAAAAAGTTATACTTTCGGTTGCCACATGATACGTAATACACCTATTTATGTAGTCGCCTAAAAATAATTTTATATAATTAGGTCTAAAATACTAAAAATAAAAATAAAAACACGCGAATTAAAATTGTAACTGCACAAATCACGAGAATGTATAATTTTCGAAACAAGTATATAATAGCCATTTTTTGTACAAGTGAGCAAAGTATGTCTTTTCTCACGTGTTCGGGAATTGGCCGCACGAGCGGGAGAGAGTGCACCAACTGGACAAGTGAGAAAAAGACATGCTCACGTGTGCTAAACATTATTTTTTCCACAATCTGGAAATATAATTTTTCTAAAAAACGAAACACTGTACTTTGAACACTGTAGAATGGTAGATATTTATTGTACAATTTGTAACTCCATTAAAATTTATGACTCCTGACGTAGATTATTTTAGGCTTGTGTATTTTGCTCACTTGTGAAGAGTGTTATTTTCTTTGCTCACTTGTGATTCAACATGCTGCTTTGCTCACTATTTTAAGTTGAATAATAATTAATTTTGCTAACGATTGTGGAAAAAAAATAAATATTTTTTGTCCACAAGGGTGGTATGTTGTATCACTACGAATACTATTACTTCCCCGTATTTATCATCTTTTCTAGACATAGAACAAAATTGTATTTATTCAAGATGGGTATCGCGAAAACAATGAAAATTAAAATGACAATGTCCTCCCCTTGATGATAAAGAAGAACGAATCTGGAATGAAGTTTATAAGATTGGAACACTATTAATATTCCCGGGATTAGAGAAAGTTTGATTGCTATTTAGAGTGCTTGCGCTAAGGCAATTGTCACTAAGTCAAGTAGCGAGACATTATCTCCGAAACAACGTTTTTACCCGAGTGGGAAAACTCAATAACCCGCCGTGAGATAGCATCACAAGTTATGAAATGTACACAGTGTTAACAAAGAATAGCACTGCCATGAATATTTTTTTCAGCCCGTAAATTTTCTTCTTGCGCACATCCTCTTCCGGAGATATAATAATATAAAAGTTATTTCGTCGCATCTGCCAAATTTATTTAGAAAAGCCCGAGAAAGGAAAGAATTGTTTTGGAAACAAGTTAAAGAAGATGTACGGAAATTTAAGAAACAAAACTCAAATACGCCGGATATAATATATTGCTCTTAGAGCTTCCCAAATCTAATTCCAATTTAATTTGTTTTTTCTTCTACTTTAAAACCTTATAATTTACATACAAAATTTGAATTTATAACTTCTTAATGAATTTCATACTCTTCAAAACATTATTAAAAACGTTCACGTTTAAACTTTAACTACATTGGAATAAATTGTTTTAGATGCTAAAAGTAAATTCATTTTATTTGCACTCAAACTGTCAGTAGTATTATGTTGATTGTTCGTACGTCTTTCAAATTTAAAGATAAATGTTTGTTCTTCAAATTAGTTCCACAAATGGTAATGTGATAATTGTTTAAACTATTGTAGAACATAATCTTACATTATATTATAGACTTAGTATAAGAAAAGGGTAATTTTGTTTGATATAAATTAGAACACAACTATATTCAAACATTATTATTTTTAAATGTCAAACTTTCTATCTAGAATATACAAATTTAAAGGCATTTTTAAAATAAATTTAAACAATATCCTCAAGGACTAATTCCATTGATATTCGAACACAATATTTCTTTTTTACCTCCCGCTACCCTTGGTAAGGGAGGTATAGGGATCATGCTAAAAATCTCATATCGAGATTTTAGTAAATGACCACGTTTTAAGGTCCCTAGAATCCATTTTTAACATTTTCACGATGATGTCTGTATGTGTGTGTGTATGTATGTATGTATGTATGTATGTGTGTGTGTGTATGTGTAGGGATTTTGCAGCGTTAGTAAATACGTAAGAATGTATTTAAATTAATAAAAATGGATAGGAAAGTGTGGCGAAGGAAGATTGTTGCGTAACTATTATTGTGGTCCGAATGGGGTGATTCGCTACCGAAAATCGGTCATTTTAATATATTCTTATGTATGAATACTATGATGATTGTGGACAAGGCGAAAGAAGAACGTTGTTAAAGAGTGAAGTGAGTTAGCTGAGCTCTTACTCTTATCCCTTTTCTAATTGTTACTATTGTTTCCGGGTATTTGCTAACCCCCTAAGTGGGAATCGCGTGATTTTATGTACGTATGTATGTATGTAAAAATTAAATAGCGGGAGGTTTTGTGTTGGCCACATCAGATTTTTAATTTTAAAAATATCTTGAGTATTGAGATGAACCCAAGAAAATAATTTCAAATATAAGTTTCGACTATATGCATGTAACCGTAATAGATGTTCACCAATGTTTCAGTGGTACTTACTGTTTTTAGATATCTCAGAATATTTACTAATTTTTACCTCCCGCTACCCTTGGTAAGAGAGGTATAGAGATCGTGCTAAAAATTACATATCGAAATTTTAGTAAATGACCACGTTTTAAGGACCCTAGAATCCAATTTTAACATTTTCACGATGATGGCTGTATGTGTGTATATGTATATAGATTTTGTCTTCGCTCTAACTCAAATACCATCATTCAGAAAATTCTGAAACCCTGAATTTATACCCTATTCTAATATGAAAAGAAGCCATTAGATTTTGGTGCAAATCGAATAACCGGAAATGGCACTTTACTTGAAGCTCATAATGGTTTTTATTCAAAAAATACCATTAATTGCCATTTTTCGCATTTTGTACAAGAATACATTAATACTTTTCCTGTACATTTTACAGATAAATTTAAAAATAATTTTTTTATAAGTCCCGAAGCCTAAGATAAACACAATTCCTTTGTTACAAGTTCATATTTCAAATGAATGTAACTGATAGTAAATGTCACTGTCAAAAAACTAATCACTTCAAATTAATAATAGTGACATTTTGAAAATAAAATAGTAAATAAAGTAATAGTTTTATGCATTGGAACAGTTTGCAGCGTTAGTAAATACGTACGTATATATTTAAATTAATCAAAATTAAATAGCGGGAGGTTTTGTGTTGGCCAAATCAGATATTTTTTACCAGAAACTCCATGTAAATGTTTGAATATTGATTCCTAAAAATTTAACACTGATTTAATAATGTTAAATTATTTAAATAATTACTGAAGTTTATTACTTTTGTTTTATCCGGTTTATTATCAAGTTGATAAGGACGAACTAGTTCAGTTCTCAAGGGATGACAGAACTTTGCATCGTCTTTATCAATTCATATTCATATTTTGATTCGCATGAAACAGCCGTACCTATCTAAATTATAAAAATAAGAAATATTAAATGTACTTCCCAGAAAAAGCCGTCGGAAATGTATCTGAGTTTTGACACTGATCATTTTCTGTCAATTACAAACATTTTAATTTTTCAACTGGTTGCCGTGGAGCTTTTTGGGCTGCGAGATTCATTGCAATGGATTATTTTATATATTTATAATTATCTATCTCTAAATCTAAAGAAGATATAATAAAAATGGTAAATGTATCGTATAGAGAATTTTATATTCTTTAATCTTTGTAATAACATAAATCCCGCCCTAGTATGCTAATATAGTTTCTGAATTTTGAAGATATTTTCGTAAATGTTCTCACCCATGATATAATAAAAATTTATCCGTCATGCAAACGGAACCGTGCAATTGGTTCCCAGTTTATAAAACGGTAGTTAGCAGACATCTTGAGTTGTAGGCAAGGAGTCCATATTCTAATTGGCGCGTCTATATGCAAATGGCTCTTCCAGCCGACGTCATCAGATAAAAGAATTCCGCGAGAAATAAAAAATTGCCCGATGAAATATTCATTAAATGGTTTGCTATACCAGTGCACGGCGTTGCGTTGCCTTTGCCTTCCAGTGTATACGTATGTTGCTTTCCTTCATCTCAATAATGTTTCTCGGCTTTCATCCCGTTTTCTCATGAATTTGTAGCCTTTGAAAGATTATCGTTGTAGACGTTTTGTGTTCACGTTTGGATTCCCATGCTTCTGCAAGAACAAGACTCGTGCCCGTGCCACACTTGTTTGTAATGCGAAAACTTACAAATGCAAAAAGACGATTTTTGCATATCCCTCGATACACTTTCACTGCATGAATAAATTCACTCTATTACTATTCTAAATTCACCAACCGGGGCTATCAATACACGAGAATATCAATAAGTATCGGAAATATTATTAATTGCTCTGAAGTTTGTGAGAACTTTCTTATAATGTATTACCACTTTCAGAAAGAATAATAACAAGAATATGCGAGTAAATAGTTATCTTTTATTTCATACGAGTATAGAGTCAATCAAGAACTGCAACAGGACCTAAAAATGAATTAAATAAAGGACAATTTCGCCCGACTGTCCTAATATCCAATAGATGTCAATAGTAACTATGAATATAGTTGGTTACTTTAGCACACGTGATCAGAAATAGAGATGCATTCGAGCCGGGCTTTGAGGTTTGGATCGACTCGGCTCGAAAATAAAAATTACCGGCCCAAACTCGAAGATCGACTCGACAAAAAAATTTGCTAGCCTGGCTCGAAAATTTCCTCGAAATCGGGCCGGGCTTCGAGCCGGGCCGGGCTTCGAGCCGGGCCGGGCAAAAGCTCGAAATTGGGTGCATCCGGCATTCCTAATGTTGATTTTTATGTTAAAGCGAAATGTTTAAATTTTTTAGTGTCAAAATTATATAAAAACTCTACATTCTTATAAATTTCAACATGAGTTAACATAAGCAGTTAAAAAAGAAACACTTCTAGTGTAAGTTTGTTATAAAAATTACAGACCTACGTGTATTTATCACTTCGTTTGCTAAAGCCGTTCGAAAATTTAAACAGATTTTTCACAAATCTTATATAAAACAATATAATTTACAAAAGGATTTTTTATCTAACTTTGTTTCTGCTTAAAAATAGGACAAGAAATCATCATGGTAGGAACAAAAATAACTTTTATTTAAGTATACGAGTAATAACAATTATAATAGCAACATCACAATATAATTATTATGCTTTAATGAATAACCTTGAATTCTTGTCAATTCTTGTCAGAATTTCTTGAAGTAAAATAATACATTTTTATTTATTAATATGCGAAGTTTGTTGTTATTAAATCATTTTGATCCTTTTTAACTTCATCCATTTTCATTAAAATATTAAGGAAACTGTGCATTTGATTGAATTATAAGATTTTTCGGGCCGGGTCAAATTCAAAAGTCCGACTCGCCTCGATTTTTGAAAATAATTAGCCCGATTCGGCCTTTAAAAATATCTTCGGCCCGGCTCGATGATCGACCCGAAATCGAGGCAGGCTTCGGGCCGGGCCGGGCCAAAGCTCGAAATCGAGTGCATCTCTAATCAGAAATGCGGGGATTCAATTGGATAATTTTTTAACCAAAAATATTTCTTACTAATAGCGTTTATATATGTATTTAGTTTCACATTTAGAGCAGCTAAGGTCGTCATTCCCGGTACTAGTTATAGTTACAACACATGCGTCAAATAGAGAGATATGAAAGTGTCAAATAGAGAGATTATGTAGCAATGGAAATCACTACACAAGATTTAGAATGTGAAGACTTATTTTTTTTTTAATCCATTGTACTTGAAGAAATACTTTTTACAACTGAAAATATATTAATTTGACAGTCTGCACTGGCAAAACTGACGATCGTGGTATGGTAAGTGCAAGAAAGGGCACACTCAATAAGGTTCAGTTCACTCGAAGTGCATATTGATTATACAGGGTGTTAAAAAAATAAGTGTCACAAATTATGAGGGCATATAGTACTGACCAAAGTGAGTAAAAAAAGTTTAATCAACATGGATTCGATCTTCAATAGTTTTCGAGATATAAGGCAGTGAAAAATGAGTTTTTTCGGAGTTTACCTCTGCTATTTTGAAAACTGTAAGAGTTACGATTTTGATTAAATGTCTTCGAAGCTTCTGATTTACTTATTCTCTCTTACCCCAGCGATGACTTAATCTAACTGGTGGACACTTCACTTGAAGAGGACGGTTGCTTTATTGCCCACCTCTTTACTGAGACGGAACACCCTTACGCTCACTAAACACTCAACAGTTGATGATAGATGATGAACATATCTTAAATTATGACGGACACAATATTTTTAAACTACTACTAACTTTATTTACATAATTACTAACTTATATTTATTGATTACACTGAACATAATTAAACTAACTAAACTGTTACATAATTATATTGTAACCCTAATTACGAGTACTGGCGTAAACGCCCAAAATCTAAACACGGACTACTCCATGTCCTTATCGGTTTGAATCATAAAACTCGACTGCCTTAAAACAAAGGGTTATCTCTTCAGCAGGCATATCTGATGAAGGGTGCGAGGGCGTAGCATCCATAGCTAAATAACAATAAATGTCTACGCGGTTGACATCTAGACTAAACAGAGATATGAGAGAATAATGATTATTATTTCTAAATAGAATTTTGACTTACAAAGATAACAGAGTTAAAATGTAGTTATTGAAACTGTAATTTACAAGTTTATAATAAAGTTCATTACTTGTTATTGCACTATGCTCTCCTTGTTACATAAATTAGACATTTTTTTTACCTTTCAGAGGTCATCTTAGATGTATATGTTATCAAAAAAAAAAATCAAATATTTGTACTGAGACAAAAGTTGTGGCGCCCTTGGCCAATAGTTAGTTTTCAAATAACTTCGTAATTACTAGAAAGTGAAAAAAATGTTCTTATAAAATGTTATTGTTATTTTAATAGTCCATTTACTGGCATAGACAAAATTTTGTTCAACCACTTCGATTCTAATACAAAATGGCCTCTTTCTCAAAAACAGTTGAAGATCGGACCCATATTGATTAAACTTTTTTTTACTCATTTTGGTCAGTACTATATGACCTTTTAATTTGTGACACTTATTTTTTAACACCCTGTATATATGGTAACCGAGCTATCCACTCATTCCAAAAAATTCGAACTAAATATGTGAATGGAAAACGCTATAAATGATTAATTTTGATTGGGCAGAAATCTGAGTTATCTGACTCACAAAAAAAATCTTATACACTACGCACATTCTACGTAATTAGGATTATCTATAAATCTATAGAAAAAAAACTTACTGTAGGAGATGTAGGAATTAATTTGGAATTTTCATCTTTATATACCTGAATTCCAAATGAAGAAGTATGAAAGTATGTTACCTGAAAAAGAAAATTGGCATTAGTAAAATTATTACGAAATGCAGTTAAACTGTAAATATTCTATGAGATGAGAATGAAAGACAAACATATTTTTCATAATCTTGTTTACTGAAGTTGCAATAAATGAAATGCAAATATGAAAAAGCATCACTGGAAAATCAAACTAAAATACTTTTAGAACTGTGCAAACAACGACATGTCCTGGATAGCGTATTTGCTTAAAGCCACTTCTTATTCCATATACTCTGGATAACATTGCATCTATATTTATGTATTAAACTGATCCGAAACCTCTCATTTAAATGAAAGTCGTACTAGTTGTTTCCAAAGCAATATGGTGGATTATGTTAGAAACTAGAACAATGGAGATAGAATAAGAATGAGCAGCGTTCTTTCTCAAAATTATTTGAAAATTATTTGCTTGGCTCAGTGAAGAACATAGGGGAAACGCGCAAAGCGAGCCATTGGCGTTTAACATGCAAAGTTATTTTTTTAACTAGGGAAAAAAACTATTGATACTGAAACGAATGTAAAGAGTTTTAGAGTCACGTTTCGCATTTGTTGCAAAATTTATTTCAAATTTTTGACTACTGCTACTTGGGCGACTATGACAACAATTATTTTTCGCACTAGTGCGGATATTGGCAATAGGAAATGTCTTTTCCTTACACAAAAGCAGCCTATTAATTTTTGACAAAAATGCTTCAAATATACGTAAATATTATTGAGAATTAAATGGGGTATTCCATTCAATTTTTTTTATTATTTTAAATAAAACTTCATTCAGTTTTGAAGCAATTCATAGTATTAAAAAATCTTAATTGTTCCTAGTTTAACAGTATTTTATTTTCGAGAAATCAATGTCATGTCACATTCTCCCTATACTTGTCTTTCTCACACACAATGCTCTGAGTACGCTACGAGAGAAAGATAACAATTGTATGACGTCAATTTCCCCTTTTAGCAAATGTAAAATATCTCGTAAAGTAATTATTTAAAAAATGTTTTCATTATTTTAACTATTATTTATTGAGCCATACTTTAAGTTAAATTGAAGTTTTTCTTATTTTTTGTTATGGTGGAATACCCCATATCGCATTTTCTGGTATACAGCAGTAGTGTTAGTCGTGAAATTGAAACAAACTCACAAAGAAATATGATAAGCTCTCACCCATCAGAAACACTCTGTTTGAGCCATCATTATTGAAAATGAAGAATGGGTTCGCCCAAGTTTATTTAACTTTTTCATGTTGTTAAGAAATGAAAAATAGTAATTACGTAATTTTTTATTTCTTTGTCGGATAAAATAAATGTTAAAATTTTGGTGCAAAAATTGTGACGTCAGCGTCACTGCGACATATGAAGAGAGAACTGAAACACGTTATCGTACAAATCTGGCACAAGTCTCAAAGTAGATGACACTTGTCACTGATAACAAACGTCACTTGTATCTTTATCTGATCTGTAGTGACGGTATCATCACTGCTTTACATGAAAAATTTTAACTAAGTTAGGACTAGGACGGTATAAAAATACAAAAAAATTAAATAAAAATAAATATGAAATAGGTAATTTATAAAAAGCAGTAAATTTGGAGAAATTTATTACGAGTCTATTTTATAATTTTTAACAAGTAAAACGTTATTATATTTGTTTGCAATTTTGCTTGAATTCCATGGCTAACACTATACAGGCTGGTTGATTTTTCATTGTCCAGCTTATATCTTCTGAAATATTAAAGATACAAAAAAAGTTATATAAAAAAGTTGTTTAATACAACTTGATCTATAACTTAGCACAAACATTTTTTTCCAAGGTCTACCAATTTTTTGGAAAAATGTTTAACTTTAATTTTTTAAATGGAACACCTGTATATTTTGACAGAATAAGATTCTTAATAAATTTCTCTTTACAATGATGTGTAACAAGTAAGGATTTACCTTTAAATTATGTCCTATAAAGCAAATAGAAATATGATAAAAGTAGGCTATGATATTCTATTGATTATACCTGTAACTTCTGTCACACATGAACATTGGCTACGTAGGGGTTTTCCTTTGAATAAAATTATGTCTAATAAAGCAAGTAATAGAATTACTAGCATTGATGATTTACAAACTTATTAATAATTTTATTTAAATATCAAGTAGCAAACTGTGACATTTGTTACTGGTATAAACAACAGAATATCAGAGCTTACTTTTGTCGTATTTCTATTTGCTTTATTAGACATAATTTAAAGGTAAACTCTTACTTGTTACACATCATTGAAAAGAGAAATTTATTTAGAATATTATTCCGTAAAAATATATAGGATGTTCCATTTAAAAAATCAAAGTTAAATATTTTTCTGGAAAATTGGTAGGCCTTGGAAAAAATTTGTTTATGCTAAATTATAGACCAGGTTGTATCAAATACCTTTTCTATATAACTTTTTCTTGTATCTTTAATATTTCAGAAGATATAAGCTGGACAACGAAAAATCAACCTCCTGTATACAGCAGTAACATAAATAAAATTGTAAAATCGATTTTCTCGGTTACAAATCTTAAAAAATAAAATGTGATTGAATTAGATACAGAATTTAATTCTCTTTAATATATATTTGTCACATTACTACCTAAAGCGCATAGGCCACTTTTGCATATAGATAAACTGTTATCTCAAGTTAAACGTGTTACATCCGGTAAAAAGCATAACTACGGTAACTAAGCGGTTAAAATAAAAATATATAATTAGACTGTTATTAAAACGATAGCTTCTAATAATATAAAATTGCTTGCACTAATTAAAGAATAGTTTTTATATAATTAAATTTTTAATTAAGTGGTTGTACCGTAACCCCTCGTGTAATGTCAGTAAAATGATTTTCATTTAAATAGAAATATTTAATAAAGAGCTCGAAGTTATATTGAGATTCCTCGAACAAGTTAAAAAGCAAAACAATAATTAAGTCCGGGAATGAACAGACATTGCGTGCCGGTGAAATAAAAAAGATAATTGCATTTAACTAAAAGGTGATTTAAAAGAATAATTAGGTTGTGGAATTGCGTGATGTGTTTGATAGAGACGGGGTGGTGAATAGTCGAGCCGAGTCGAGTTTAGTCATTGACCTAGACTAAAAGAATAAATAATGATTAAATCGGAGATTTCCACTTCTAGATAAATTCATTTATTTTCGTTATCACTCACTTGTTATTTATATAACCCTGTACATAGTTATAGGTTATCCAGCGAATCAAGCGGTTTACGTCATCGTTTAGGGATTTTTGAAATTTTCTTTATTTTTTTAAATATATTTTATTAACAGTATTTTATTGGTTTTTTTTATTATTATTATTATGTATTTGACACCTTTAATAGAAATAATTATATTTGGATATATTATTATTAAGTAAAATTTTGTAAATTTTTGCAAAATGACGTTTGATTATATTTTTTTAATATTGGTAATTCTGAACATGTATATTACTAAATATTATATGTCTATATTATACTTTTTAACCTGATTTGTGATTTCATTTTGTTTTTGGTTTGTAGTTAATGGGTAATATGCCGTGATGATATATTATTATATTATTATTATTATTTTGAAAATGAAAAAATAGATTGGTGGGCTCTTACTTTCACTGAATTGTAATATTGAGGTAATATTTCGTTCTATTTGTTAGTAATAATTTGAAAATTAAATCCATATGTACAGCGTGTGGCATACGCTATATGCAATGTAGGTACAGAAACAGTGAGAAATTATATGGTATGCAGTATTCTGTATTTTTTTAAGGATCTCACATAATACTAGATAGTTTGTTACATATACTACAAGAATGAAGTATTTATAACGGCGTAAGCAGTATTGTTCAGAATATTTTAAATAAAATTTAATTTCGCTGGAAGAAAATGATACAAGACGTGTTACCTATTTTAAGAAAGATTTGGATTTATGAAGGCAACCCACAGACCATATTTTAATCTGTTTTACATGCTCATGTAAACTTTTTAACATATGACGTCATTGTTTCTAGTGATATTGTATTTATGACGTAAACCGCTTGATTCGAACATTTACTATCCAAACAAGCTTGATAGTAGGTATTCAAGATTATTTAAAAAAAATCTGTTGTGGCCAGCACAAGACCTTCCGTCAATTCCATGTATTTTGTACAAATCCCATACCAAAAGGTCCTTGGAACAGATTCTATATAATATCATGTAAAATCGAACACGAACACATACTATTTTTTTACAAATTCCATACCAAAAGTTCATTTGAAAAGGTTCTATAAATCCAATAAAATTATAACATAAACTACACTAAGTAATGCCCTTCCATCTTCTCTTTGGCCTTTCCCTGCGTGTCACTTACGAGCAACACTATGACATACCAATTTTAGATCCTATACTTTTTTCCATATTTGGTTTTGCACTTGCAACTGACATCTGTCAATTAAATTTTTTTGAACAATTATGTCAGCTGTTTCCATGATAAATGGCAAAGCTGACTAATTTTTCAAAAATTAATTTCTTTATAATGCTTTAACTCTATATCTATTGAATATGAAGGAAAATGAATAATCAAACCATATAGAGAAGAGTATTTTCTTTAATAAATATAATAACAAAATGTCAAAAAATAATATTTAACTGCGTTTTTTTAAGAAAAACTGTTAAAAACTTCAAATAAGGGTACTTCCGGTGGATCACTTATAACCAAAATCTAATCAACTCTTCATATGAATGTACAGAAGAGGAATACGAAAGAATTATAATTTTTAGAATTATAGTATTGGAGTTATCGTCGGAGAAAAATTTGTCACACACGGACACACATACACACACACGCACACACGGACACACACACGCACACACACACACACACACATACATACATACATACATACATACATACATACATACATACAGACATCATCTTAAAAATAGTAAATTTGTATTGTAGGGACCCTAAAACGTGCTTAGTCATTAAAAACTCACCACCGAATTTTTTGACCAAAGACAATACCTTCCTTACCTAAAGGTGACGGAAGGTAAAAATTGTTTATCCAAGATCATGCTTCTATCAGACTCTTCCTTTATTTCTAAATGCAGTGGTAACACGTTTTTCTGGACCCTAATTATTCGGAGATAATTTAAAAAATTCTAATATTCTGTTCTTTACCTTCCGCTACCTTAGGTAAGGGAGGTACAGGAATCGTTCTAAAAATCGCATATATATTTTAGTGAATCAGCACGTTTTGATGTCCCCAGATTCAGGTTTTAACATGTGTGTGTGTATGTATGTATGTATGTGTGTGTGTGTGTGTGTGTGTGTGTGTGTGTGTGTGTGTGTGTGTGTGTGTGTGTGTGTGTGTGTGGATACTGTAGACACGATTATTCAAATACCAGTAATCAGAAAATTTTTAAATTTTGTATAATCATTCTATATTAATGTGGGAAGAGCTCATTAATTTTTAGTGTATATAGGATAACCGAAAGTATTACTTATACAAGCTTTTAAGTTTTTTTGGAAAAAATACATTGAATATATTTTTTCAGCAACTTTTACTTCTAACAATTGATTAAATGGTATTATCTTCTATTCTACTTACTACAATGCAATTAGTAAAGAACTTTAAATAAATTTAAATATAAAATTATAAAATAATTTATTTTTGTACATCTTGCCTCTCCGTCAAACAATAACATAATATTTTAATAACAATTTTGACATGTTTAAACAAGTATCACTGTCAGGAAGCAATTACATTGAAATTAATAATAAAACCGTGGTAAGGAGATTGTATTGATATTAAGGTTTGTAAAACAATATATTTTGCATCATACGTAAATATTAGATGTCCGGGATGATCTGATTTAAGTTTTCTATGTTCGCAGCACTATAAATCAAACAGCTGTCAATAAGCACGTGTAATTAAAGTGTTAAATATTAGTTTACAACTACACATGAACGAAATGGATCATGTAAAGTAATAAGATATATGCAAAGGATCTTAATAAAGTTTGCAGGATTAGTAAATATGTAGGTATGTATTTAAATTAATAAAAATTAAGTAGCAGGAGGTATTGTATTGATCACATCAGATTTTTTTACAAATAAATTGTCCATTAATATTTTGAAATCATGTCTGATCATGTACCTAAGTGAGAGAAAATGGAATATAATTAGGAAAATATTTGCAATGTAGTCCATGATGCTTTAATAAATTGAAAGGCGGAGTGGTCCATTCATTACTTGCGTTGAGAAGCATCCGTGCGAAACGCAACAATTAACGTAATGCCGGCGTGATAGATCAGAAAACAAGTGAACCGAGCGCTCCGACGAGCAGGTATATGTCAAACGCTAATTGTTGGGAGAGGGGAAGAGGGCAACATCGCAATAGTAGACAGCAGCAGGAGAGGAGTATAGGCTCCTGCTACGTATCGTAACGTATAGTGAATTCGCGTTAGTACGGTGACCGCTTTAGGATATTGTCTGTGTATAATCCCATTAGCTTCGGCTATTCGGTCGGCCTGGCCCGCCGAAAGGGGATGCGTAATTCGCACAATTCAAACGTCCATTTACCCACCCCACCACTGCGGTTTGGATTCGACCCATCGAACATTCGGACTTCGACTGAATCGGAACAAATGTTGACTTTAGTGACCTGCCATTGTACCCGGCCTGAATCCCAATACTGTGGATTAAATTAAATTCATTAGCGCTCATATTAAATACAAAGCGAAAACCAGTCCTACTCTGTCTTTGTAATGATTGATTTCTCAAATTCGAAACCAGTACAAACAGGCAAAAATATATCACATCAAACAATGGACACAATCCATAAATATTATAGTTATTTATGGCACGAGTAGACATATTTTATCCAAAATATCAATAAACGTGTGAGAATCTTAGAATATGACATTCTGATGGATAACGTGATTGTTTTTTCTAGGCCAATAAAATAAAATTATCCCTAACCTTAAAATTAAGTGAAAATAAAAATTAAATACTTATTTTGAGATTTTGTTTTTATCTTCAGTTAGTAAATGAAAGAAATATTACGATTACCCACCGCGTCCATCATGCCAGAGGTCATAACAGCGTTTTCCTCAAAAAGTGGTTAAGATTACTCAACATGTATACCACTCTTTGAGAAGAGAGCTGTTAGGCATGGTTATTATCTTGAGTAATCCCAATTTCTTTCAAACATCTTAATACGGCGAATAAAGTGAAATAATAAGGCATGTCCCATGTATGTTGTAAAAATTCTTTATTTACGGACGTATCGGGTTTAAGGCCTGCTTATTTTCACCTATTGATACATCATTATTAGCACAAACAGTTTTACAGAATGCCTATATTACATTTTTTAAATATGGGGTCTCATTTTCGTATGCCTGAGTGTCTGGTCACGAATCTGGGAACCCGGGTTCAATCCCAACCGACGCCAAATATTATTTCGAATTTTAAATAGCACAAAATTGGTGCATTCTCCACGCCAGTAATGAGTGCCCATGAGGTATCTTCTGGTAAACGCCCGTAGGGTACAAAAATTTCATTAGAACCGATATCTGTAGAATGACACAAACCAGCAATGGATTATATGCCGTGAGGATAAATTTATTTATTTAACTATTACTTAAATATTAATTAAGTAATATTTATGGTAAAAAAAAGATTCTGTATTAATAATACATGAATAAATATTTTCCATAAATTTGATAAAGGTCACATCATTCCGAAACAGAGAAAGTTATTTCTTCGGAAAACTGAATTCGTTATTGGAAAAAAGAATTAACAAATTTTTCACTTGCTGTTGATTGATTCTGTGGAATATATCCGTTATTGACAATAAAAAATTGGCTGCGAGTCCATAATGGCAAATGTGCAAGATGACCTGATTTTATGTGTGCTCGAGGCCATCTCTTCATTTTTCGATTCAGTTTCAATTTTCCGACTAATATTTTTTGGTGTTCAGTTTTATTGCTGGTAATATGAAAACAATAAAATTTATAGTACTGCAGTATCGTATTGAAAAATAAAACAAAAATATCGCATTCGATAAAGGATGTAACATCAGGTAATCCATGCCAGGAATGAGTCAACAAAACAAATGCTCGTTTCTCTTTCTCTAACAGCCTGCTGCAGATATTTTCCTTTTTCTCTTATCTTATTGCTCTAAAATCCATCCCCGTTCCATTTGTCTCCTTCGCTGCCGATTGTCTGGAGCGTTCGAAATACGTCCGAACCGACTACCAACATTTTTATTCTTACTTACCCTCCATACTCTTCTATTATATTACATATACATTCCATTACAGTTTTACTTACACAAATAACATCAAATAAAATTACCACGATCATGATAGATATGATAAATCCCTTATGTTCAGACACTTATTACAAATATCTGTTAAAATTAACTTGAGTACTTAACGCTATTTTGAAGATATACCACGGACCATGAATTTACTTTTTCTTTTCCTACCGAATTAGTAAGTAAGCTTTATTACCCTAGCAAAGTTTAAATTTTAAATACTGCTATGTGCTATTAAGTGTATAGGCTGCAGTCTTGGCAAAAAAAGATTGGATTACTTGACTATGAAAATAGATTTATATATTAAAAATTAATACTAATTTTCAAAAATGACTTTTGCTTATTTATTAAACTATAATATACATATATTTGAATTTCAAGAATAATATGTCAAAATTAATATATAATTTAAATAAACTTGTTCTATTCATTTAGTAACTAGGATTTGAGATCAACATTATCAAGATTTTTTCTTCACCTACCTACCATTAGGAATAAATGTAAAAATATCAGTGTTTTACATTAAAGTCTACTTTTCCATAATAAATGAAGAAGAATAGCAGGTACTTTTCCTAACTCATATGAATACCTATTGAAATAATAGTTATTTATTAGGAATGACGATGGGTACCCGGGCACTTGGAACCTACCCGATAATAATGTACCCGGGTATAAAATTTCTTTCCTACCATTGATAATTTAGAAAATTTCTAAAATATTATCAGAATTGATGAAATTTTGACGATATTACATCGATGTTTTAGAGCGTTGCTATGGTTTGTTGATGATTGCTTATTATATTTTACTATTTCAAGCTAATATACTGTATACTACGTTGGTTTCTTTCTTCGATTCGTTATAGTTAAAATAGAAAAGAACTTTCGCGTTCCGCGGGATATTTAAATCGTTGTCACTGTCAGTTTGATTTTAACAGTTGCGTAAACGAAACAGAATACTTGTGCTTCAAGTTTACCAAAAAGAAATTGTTATGCATTACCATTTTTTCCAGCCGTAACAAAGGCAATAATAGTCAGGTAAAACAAAGAAATCGCAATGTTGTAGGAAAAAATACTTTTATTCACAATCATTATAGTAATATGTCGATTCCTAACCTTTAGGGGTTGAGAAATACGTCATTCTTAACTGAAATAACAATATCTTGGATGGGAAATGACAAACCGCTTCCACTCCACGTATTGGCAACGATTTTTCGTACTCATGCACTGAAATGTGTTGTTTCGCGTCGCCTAATCAAAGTCCGAAACGTCAATATCCCAGGTTTCCACTAGATAAGCGACCAGGAAATTTTGGAAAAAAACACTGTTATTTCTAAAGCATTTCTTAAAAAACTATATTTAT
Organism: Ophonus ardosiacus; assembly: GCA_943142095.1. NCBI lineage: Eukaryota > Metazoa > Arthropoda > Insecta > Coleoptera > Carabidae > Ophonus > Ophonus ardosiacus. The sequence continues at coordinate 77,742,679 of OW964823.1, read as the reverse complement.
AATAAAAAAAGTATAGTTTCTCAAACACTCTTAAGCTTCATTTCCACCGATTGTCCTAATGCGTAAGAGCTATAATTAATGCTTAAGAATTAAGAGCAATGCGTGAGAACAAAAGATTACAAACTTCTAACCTGAACTGGCAACTGTCAATCTGTTTTATAATTATTAAATTTTTAATTTTTCAGTAAGGATATAGATACAGAAAATTATGTATATCACATATTTAAAAAAAGAAAAATTGCTGCTGCAATTGCAGTCTGCTAGACAACAAATAATAAGGGAAAAAATTATGACATTTCTGTTGAATTAGTCACTAAACAAATAGCTGGAAATGGTAAATTGTCATAATACATTAAGTCTTATGCACTAATCATTATGCATTAAGCAATACAACATTCGGTGGAAATGAGGCTTTAGGCTTAATAAAAATAAGAGATAATGGTGGAATATTAAATGCAATTTAATTTTAATATAATAAATTTAGTGCATTTGGTTCACAATGTTGGTCACAACTTGAACCTGTGATTACAGCAATCGGCTTCGGGCAGTACAAGTACAGCAGTGGAAAATATAACTAACAAACGTAACATAAATTGTAACATAAGTAGATAAGAAATTAAACAAGTTTATTAAATTTTAATTTGTTATAATACTACAATTGAAAATGGGGTAAACTTTAGTATTAGGTCCCAGCCATCAGCTGTGTAATGCCAATGTATTTAAAACAATTGAAATTTGACACATCACTCTGAAGTTAGCTTCAAATCAGGGTGTGTGTATAATTTGTTTTAATAAATGATATTATTTGTACAAAAATAACTAATTACTAGTTTTATAAATTCGTACGAAAAATATTGTACAAACCTTTTGCGTGAACTTGATTCCCGGAATCGTTCTATCCGGGAACTAGACGTTGTCGCATTTGGTATGTAAATAATTATTTCTGACACTGTGAGCGACAGGAAATTGTTATTTATTGAAAGTAGCAGATTCACTACTGCAGCGTGTCATACACGATTTAGGTCAATAATTTCAAATCAGAAAGCTTTTATTCTTTAGATTCCTTCAGATAATTCATGATATCCTTGAAAGTTATAGACTTGTTTAAATACAAAGCGTTTCCCTGTGGTAACAACGCAGATCAATATTCAATAACATTTCCTACAAAATAAAATAAATTTATACTTTATATTCCCCTTATTCGAAGAGAAATCTAATTATTATGCATGAAAAGATAATTTTCATTTAATAAAATTTCTACAATACGACTTTATTTATACAAAATAAATGAAATCTCAGTTCAGAGTATGGATGTCTATACTCCACGGACAATACCAAGAAGTTAACAATTGGAAAGAAAATCTAATGGAAAATGGAGCAGACAGATAAAAAATATTATAAATGCGTATAATACAATAACCCCTGTATAAAACGATAAGTGTGTTTTTGAAAAATGCTCTGGGTGGAAAACCCACGAAGACAAATTATTCAATTTATTGTCAAGTTCAGATTGTGAGATACACGTTGATACTTCTTACTTTATTAACCAGATACGAAATTGCTTGTCATGCTTAATATCGCTTTTATTTTTACGGTGTGAGGGTTCCAATCTAAAACAAAATAGAAAACATTTTTTAACCTTTACAAGAAATTATCTGATGCAGACTCGAGAAGTACGAGTACTATAGGTCGTTTTATATGTAAATTTCAATATCTCCACAATATGTAAAAGATTACTCTGTATGCTTTTTCATGAACAACGTACACTTTTCTTAAGGTGGAGAACTGTTCATTGTTATTGTTATTACAATGGACTAATTTATATGTGCCAAGATTAAGTTAATATATGTAAATGTTGGGACCAACACCTTTTTCTTGTACAATATATTTTATAAGAAACTATAAACTTAAACTTGAAATAGACGAACCTTTAAAATAGTTTTTATTTTTATAAGAACTAATTTCAAAAAATTATTACTCTGTCCTTTATTTGAACTATAGCCAAAAGATATCGTGAATTTTTTGATTTCAGGCGTTACTCGTTTTCGATTGAGCAACGGTATGTGAAGTTTATGTCTGGTTTCCATCATAATGAACATACCGGGTATCTATCTACCTAAAATCCGTTATAACGGGCGTTTTTTTTTTCCTTTTTTTTTCAAGGTGGACAAGGGTGAATAACATGGGAAATCAATTTTTGCAGACTATTGTACCTCGTTTTGACTGATAATAATTTGTGGTATCAGTAGAAAGATTTTCTGAATCACATACACCAAATACATGTAAATTATGTAACATTTTAGTCTAATAAAATCATTATTCAATTTCATATTAATACCAATAGCCATAGAATTTAAACAAAAAGATAAACAAATGTTTGACATTTTATCCGTCAAACGGACCTATTCCGTAACTCAGTGATTAATTTTTAACAACTGGTAAAAAATTTAATCTAATAGATATTAATTTGACAACTAAATATCCAATTTGTTGTTATATATCAACATACTAGATTGGTTAATTAAGTTACAGAATAAACCCGAAATTGCGCTATACTTATGATTTTTTGTGTATCTTTTTACATCAGATTCGAAAATGCTTGTTAAAAATTAAATTAATAAATAACATAATAAAACAAATTAAAGGTTCTAACTAATTTTAATAGCAAAAATGTCAAATGTTTGTTTACCTATTTGTTCAAATGTCATAGCTATTGCCATAATACGAAATTAAATAAATTTTTACCTCCCACCAACATAACATAGATAAGGGAGGTAATATTTTTCGTCCAACCATTCAATACTAAGTTTTCAGTGAATAAATATGTATTAGGGTGCACACAACATGTTTTTACTATTTTTACAATATTTATATGTACGTATGACTGTGTGTATGTGTATGTGTGCGTGTATGTGTGTGTGTGTGTGACGATTTTTTGTCCACGATAAGTCTTATATCAAACCCATAAATTCATATTTTCGATTTTTAAGCTTTCTGCATTCATATGAAAATTTTGGCAAAATTGCACAACCGAAAGTGGTACTTTACTGGAAGCCCATAAGGGTTCTTAATGAAAAACTACATTAAAATATAATCCAAAACTTTTCAAACCTAGTATTTAAGCTTTTATGTTAATGAGAATGACATATTAGATTTTATTAAAATTGATAAACCGGCACTGGTACTTCACTTGAAGCTCTGAACAGATTTTCTAGAAAAAAAAATATATATTAAAATATGTTCCAAAACGTCTCAAATTTGGTATTTAAACCTCGTATATGTTATGGAAACAACATATTAGATTTTACACTTAATTAAGTAATATTTGAGTAACGTGAAGATATAAATTAAATCAAAAACAATAATACACCTTTCTTCACAAATAATATTTTGTGAATAAAATATTATTTGTGAAGAAAGTTGTATTATTGTTTTTGATTCAGTTTATATTAGATTTTGACTATATATGATAAACCGGATCGGATTTTCGAGGTAAAACATAGTAAAATATAATCCAAAATTTCGTATTACAGATTTTTCAAATTATTAGAAAAAGATAGGAAATAAGGTCTTTAAGTTCCAGTTGATAAACATATTTATTAAACACATGTTTCGGTCATAAACGCGACCATCTTCAATGTATTGCTAAAATAGTTATTTACAATACAAATGCGGAAACAAGAACTTCCGAGCATGAGCCTTTGTTTGAAGTACGAGCGAGCAAGGCGAGCGAGTATTTCATTTAGGCGAATGCACGGAAGGTATTTCCGCATAAGTTTAGTACAAGATTTTTTGTAACGAACGAATTAACTGTAAAACTGTTCTACCTTCGATAGATGTTACGCAGAACATGTCGTCGCATCAAATAGAGCCATCAATTTCACTAACTAATTGTCAGATATAAAATATAAATATATAAAAATTACTGCATTACCAAACTATATATAATCGATTCAAATAAAATGTATTCAATTTAAGATCTTATTTTATTTTGATAGTACATATGTACAGTAGTTTGGTTATAAATTTAGGAACATGTCACTACCTAAAACAAATAGAAGTATGAATACATATTAAATTATCTTTAAATAAAATATATTCTTATACCTAGTAATAACAATATTGTTGTTTTTATTGTATATTAATACCAACTAATATTATCTTTAATATTGTGTGCAACATACAGTATGGCCGCCATGTTCATCATTCTCGATTCTCATTACATTAATTTCTAATAGATGGCGTTGGTAGTATTAAAATGTCAAAATTAGCAATGATTCTGATTTTATTTAAATAATTTTTATTCTTTCAACTAATTTTCCTAAATTATTATGTTCTTATATTAAATTTGTTGTAATTTACAAAAATATTAAAAATAAAATAGCACTTTTAAGCTACTCGATCAAAGTAGTTTCCATTGAGACACTAGTGCGGGAAGTAAAACAATAGAGCGGGAATATGGCCTTTCGGATTGTGAGTTGGCTGCGGGAAACATTAGTTTCTAGGCAGTGAGTACGAAAATATATTTACAATATAAATATGTATAATATGTATTAGAACAATAAATTAGATCTTGTTTACAAACGATCAACCGGGAGTAATACTGCTTAAAGCTTATTGCTATTTTAAACATGGAATTTACAAGAGGTTATATGCTGGCTACATCATATTTTTCTTCTCTTAAGGCAAAATTCTCTCACAATGTACAGATAATAATTTTTATCATAAACAACTATTACAAGTGTGTATGTTACAAGAAATAAATATAGGGGTTATGTAGCGTACGAAGTTTATTTACTACCCTTTGCTAGTTTTATTTGCTTTCAACATCAACTTATACTCTTCTACCATACCATACATCATCGTATGGCAGCTTATTTTTCCCTTTATTTGCGTTCATAATTCACTTAGCGCTGATCACATGGGGATAGCAGTGTATGACCCAGTTTCGAATCACTCAGATTCGGTAGCCATTGTTCCAAGTGCAAACATTTATCCTCTCCGTGCAAACATGCAAGTAAGCAACCTCAAGAGTAAAATGCATCGCTATGTTGTTAATTATTCAGTGATTTACAAGACAGAGAAATGTTTTATTGCAGTTATATGACATTGTGTTATATTGTTTTTGGTGAAATGCAATGGTCTAAAATTTTAAAGATTATAAATAAAGTAAATGAAAATGCAAACATAAATTCCGCAACATTGTTTAATTTTTAAAACAACGGTTTAACAAAGTTTTTTATTTAGAGAAAATATTAATTCTGTTACAACAAATCTGATATTATTATGCTAAATTATATATAAATATATCATCACGGCATATATTACCCATTTCTGAGTGTGCCACAATCTGCTTTATCGCAGACATCGGTAATGATAATGACATATTTGTACCGAGCGGGCGCTTACCAGGCGTCACCTCACGCGCACTCATTGCTGGCGTGGAGAGTGCACCACATGGGTCACTTTTGTGCCATTTAAAATTCGAAATATTTGGCGTCGGTCGGGATCGAACCCGGTTCCCCAGGTTCCCGACTAGACATAAGTTTTGTACTCGTAACATATCATATGTACCAATTTGCTGTGTATTGTACACAGATCCCGGTTACGATAATGACATATATTTGTACCGTGCGGGCGATATAATTTTGGCGTCAATCAGGATCTAACCCGGGTTACCAGTTTCGCGACCAGACACTCACGGCACACGGCCAAAATGGATCCCGAATGTTTCTTTTTTTTTCTAAAATTGTATGTACATAATAAATAAGAAAATATGTTAGGGCCAATAGAATACTTCCTACCAAATTCCATTTATGGTTATTTTATTCACAATTGGTTAGTAATATGACGATTTCCAACTTTGGGAAGTTAGTTATTGTTAACCTCATTTTCCAACCTGTCACATTCCAACTTTGGGGCTATTTCCCTACCTTGAGAGATCAGAGACTTGTAAACAAAGCTTCTTTACATTTTATGTATAAAGAGACAAATGAAATTGAAAATAATACAAATAAATGTAGATATATGAGAAATCAAAATTTAAGGTTAGATATCATACTGAACTAACAGTTCATGTGACAAATGAACAAGCTCGGGCCATTCGCTTACTCATATTAGGTTATTATCGTTATTTAAATATCAATTACTCATTCTTATTTTCTAATTGTGAATAAAATATGTAGTATAGAAATATCGGTGAAAAACTTTCTACCTCTATTAGTAATATACTATTGTTGCTTTTCAAAAACGGCAAAGCATTACTTTATGATCCATACTCTAGTTACACAAAAATAACTATTCATCCAATATTGAAACGATGCGTGAAATCCGCAATCTGCTAAAGGCTGTTTTATAATGAATTTAATTTACGAATTTACAATTTATAATTTAGATTTTAAAATATAAACGCAAGTAAAACGTATACAATGGTTTATGAACGATTTACAAATTTAGAAATTTGAAATTTTGATTTGGAATATTTATATTTTCAAATGCAAACTTCAAATTCGACCAATCACAAGAGAGAACCATTAAACATGGCGGTAAGATATAACTTTGCCTCATCTGTCAACTTTCTTTTCTGTTTATGAATTGTTGACATTTTGAACATGGAATCACATGAACAAATTGATATTTTGTTTTTTGTTGATAATCAGTATTCGCGAACATCGTAATTTGTACGACAAAGCAAATAAATTGAACAAAAATAAAACGTTTGCGTATTTCAAGAATTGTTCATGATTTATTTCACTTTCAGAAACAAATATGATACTGCCCGTTAACAAATCAATGTGTTCATGGGCCTAACCACGACCTAACAGACCGACCATCTGCGATTTTTAAGTTTGTGTTTATTTTATTTCTGTACTATACAAATCAACAATAGTAAAAAAATAAACATTCCCGGTATTATTAAAGAATAATATTAATCATTAGCGTCTAACATAATTTTCTGTATCAATAGAATTAGCAAGCTAGCGCTAACGAAGTAGCAAAATAAAGTTAGCAAAACGTTTACTGAACGGGAACTTTGGCGCAAATATGAATATTTGACGTTTGTTTTTTTGTGGTTGTGTTGTCCAGATAATGTAATGCTACGATGAATGGCCCACTGTGTTTTATTTTTAAAATGAATGTTCATTATCCTTCTCATTTTCTATTAATTCTCCATCAAAACATTTTACAACAAATTTAGATTTACTTCAACATAACCACAAATGTCAAAACATACCTGCTGTGATGCCAATATAATTGTAATTTTCCGACATTAGCTACCGTCTTCATTTAAAACGTGATTTAAAAACTTATTTTTTATTCTATTTTAAATTTGGTGTCCTAGCAGCACTTAGCAGATCAAGCTAGCGAAGTAATCGGCGCTAGCATTTCTCGCTAGCAAAGCATTAAATATGACGTCACTTATAACGTCATATACAATTCGCTAGCGTAGCAAGCTGGTTTGCTAACTTCATTGAACGCACTTTATATCCATACCGAAAAATTAAAAATTTAATAATTATAAAATAGATTGACAGTTGACAGTTCAGGTTAGAAGTTTGCAATCTTTTGTTCTTACGTATTGCTCTTAATTCTTAAGCATTAATTATAGCTCGTAAACATTAGGACAATCGGTGGAAATGAAGTTTAACAGTTTACATATATCGCTTTTCTCAATTTTGGTTGTTGTTACTTGTTTAGTTACCATTCCGTTAAAAAGCTATATATTTAGTACAAAGTAACTTTGGTTTCTTTTTGGGAAAGGATAGGTCGTCTTCTATGACAAAGGGCTCGGCTTTACTGGGCCCGACTTGCCTGGTTTGGCAGACACTCATTTAACTTAAGATTGGATTGCTGATTACACACTGAACGCACATCAAGCCGACCTGCTCGTCTAGATGCTCCCTGGATTATCGTTAGTTTGCCCCCTGCCTGGGATGATTCTTCTTCTTCCCGCCTCGCAGTTTCCCCTGGACTCCCGGCCCCGGCTCGGCAGCTCTTGTTACTTTTCATTCGGCTCTCACAGCGAATTACCTGTGGGATTATTATGACCTGATGGTCTGGGATTGCATTTCCTGCACTATTTATCACACGGGTAGCCATTTGTCTTAAATAATACAACAAGCCAATCATTAACTGAGAATAGAAAAACCGAAAGTATTATGGTTGGAGTTAAGAACGTAACCAGAATGTAATGAAATTCAGTAAATGTTTTATTTGTAACAATTCGAAGTGTTTTTTTTTGACAAACCATCAAAATGTTTAAAATAATAAGCAACAAAAATACTTTCTTAGATTTTGCGTTCATAATGCAATTGCGTATCGTTATGGCCTTGGTTGATTTCATCTTCCATGATTACACAAAATTCACTTAATTTTTTTACAAATTTTTCAATTTTTACCTCTCGCTAAGAGAGGTATTGGATTCATGCTAAAATTCGCATATCCAGATTTCAGTGAATAAGCACGATTTAATGTCCCTAGAATCCGATTATAACATTTTTAAAATGATGTCTGTGTGTGTGTGTGTGTGTGTGTGTGTGTGTGTGTGTGTGTGTGCGGATGTGTGTATGTGTGTATGTCTGGATGTTGTAGACACGATTCCTCAAAAACTATAAAACTTAAAAAATATTTAACTGCAGTTTCCTCAACCTGACATTCCTGGGAAGAGCTGAAAAGGTTTTGGTAACAATTGAACAACCAGAAGTAGTAGTTTCGTAGGAAAATTCTTCTAGATATAATTTTTTGGGAGTTTTTTTTATTAAATATTGAAGAACATAAAATTCTCCATCTAATACACTTAAATAATTTATTATATCTTGCATAGATTTAGAGATAAAGGCACTATAATTTATAGAGTACACTAATCGCAGAGGCTACGGCACTAAGGAAACCAGTTGACAAATTCCAATGTTTATAACGACACATGTCATTGTCAAATATCAACAGTTTTAGTGACATTCTGATAGCTTTTTCTGGGAAGTATATTTAATTTTTCTTATTGTTTCATTAATTAAATATTTGAAATAAAATTGTGGTAAAATGCATATATCCATCAGAAATACCGCCAATCTGGTTAATGAATTGGAACAATCTCTGATATTTAGAACCTTCCTCATACAATGAAAAATATATATATATAATTAGAATTATATGTGTGCAGAAGACATGTTAAATACAATAAAAAACAATATTTGGGTAAAGTTCTGTAATATTTTGTTATAAAACGACGGTTCGAAAGCGAAGTGTAGTACAATACTTATATGCCTAATATGGAAATGGCGAGAGGTCTTGTGCTGGCCACAACAGATTTTTTATTTTCAATTCACTTAAATTTGTTCGTAGGTAAATATGAAATAACATTAATGCTAAAAGGGGAAATTAACGTCACACAATTGTTATCTTTCTCTCGTAGCGTACTCAGAGCAGTGTGTGTGAGAAAGACAAGTATAGGAGGAATGTGACGTTACACTAATTTCTCGAAAATATAATACTGTTTTTTTTTTTAAACTATGAATTGCTTCAAAACTTAAATAATAAAAAAAATTGATTGGAATACTCCATTGAATGCGATCAATTCAGTGCTACCAACTACAACATTTCACTAACAAATTTCCCTAAATTAACTCGGTCTAATATTAGCAGTTTTTTTTTTAATATTTTAGTATGTAGAACTAGCGTAAACTCGGCTACGCCGAGTATACCCTAGGGCTCCGCCGATAGTGTTTATTAATAGTTTTACGTACGTTCAATCCGTCTAGGAACAATTGCCCTTGACGATACCTCTCATTTGATACCAAACACGACATGGTTCTGACAACTTTAAGCAAAAAACAAAAGCCAATCGAGTTGTCAAATTTTTGACATTTCTGCATGACAGCCCTTGACGTTACCTATCATTTGATACCAAACACGACATGGTTCTGACAACTTTAAGCAAAAAATAAAAGCCAATCGAACTGTCATATTTTTGACATTTCTGCATGGCAGTCCTTGACGAACCCTCTCATTTGATACCAAACATGACATGTTTTTGACAACTTTAAGCAAAAAACAAAAGCCGATCGAGCTGTCAAATTTTTGACATTTCTGCAAGACAGCCCTTGACGTTACCTTTCATTTGATACCAAACACGACATGATTCTAACAACTTTAAGCAAAAAACAAAAGCCGATCGAGCTATCAAATATTTGATATTTCTGCATGACAGCCCTTGACGATACCTTTCATTTGATACCAAACTCGACATGCTTCTAACATCTTTAAAGCAGAAAACAAAAGCCGATGGAGCTGTCAAATTTTTGGCATTTATGCATAGCAGCCCTTGACGAACCCTCTCATTTGATACCAAACACGACATGGTTCTAACTACTTTATGCAAAAAACAAAAGCCGAGCGAGCTGTCAAATTTTTAACATTACTGCATGGCAGCCCTTGACGTTACCTATCATTTGATACCAAACACGACATAGTTCTGACAACTTTAAACAAAAAACAAAAGCCGATTTAGCTGTCAAATTTTTGACATTTCTGCATGACAGCCCTTGACGTTACCTTTCATTTGATACCAAACACGACATCTGACAACTTTAAGCAAAAAACTAAAGCCGATCGAGCTGTCAAATTTTTGACATTTCTGCATGACAGCCCTTGACGTTACCTTTCATTTGATGCCAAACACGACTTGGTCCTGACAACTTTAAACAAAAAACAAAAGACGATGGGGCTTTGAAAATCCTGACATTGGAATATTTGTTTTTTACTTAGTTATTTATGGGATGTTTGGCAACACTTTGGAAATGTATATGAATCACGGACATGAACCTTCAAAAAATTTCATTTTAAAATATAATGTTTTAGGTCTTTTAAACTACTATGGAATAACCGCCCATTACTATAATGTATATTTATGAATTTAATTTTTTTCAAAATGTCCTTATTTTATAAATAATTCCATTTAAATGTTCTGATTGACATGTCAAAGAAACGTTTTTCGTCTTAAATTTTTCAAAGAAGACTAAATTTTTGATTTCAAAATTGTTTCAAAGAGCCAAAATACGACCTTTAAAAATGTTTTACACAAAAACTATGTACCGTACAGAAAAATGACCTATTACCAGGAAATCAAGTTGAGTTATTCTCTATAACCCAGAAAATTTTTCATTAAAATCACTCGCACCGTTTAAGCTGTAGAGACGAATGAAATTTCCCCGATCGTCTTGATGAATTCAAATATAGATAGTGAATGTACCCGTTTAGAATAAAAGATTCGCAAAATATAAAAAATAGTATAAAGAACTCATTTTACAAGACTTTTTTAGCACTTGTCAATTAGAAAACTCGCCCAGGCTCGTTTTCTAAATTTTGACGCGTGCGAAAAGACATGTCTTATAATGCAACTAAATATTTATAATTATGTACCTACGTGTTTAAAAAGTTTTTGTTCAAGAGATTGTAATTTCAATATTGCTTTTTCTTTAAAACGCGTATGAACTTGTTTTAGTTTCTTGCTACAATTAATTGCCTTCAAAAGTTCTAGTAGAATTTAAAATTTTTTATATGTTATTAAGAATTTAAAAATAGAAATTCTATAGTTTTTGTTTTCTTGAAATTTTACTAAATAACGCCTAAAATGGTTATTAAAGTGTTGGTGCGAAAGTTTGAACGTCAGAGTCACTTCGCCATAAGTAGACAGAACCGATATATTTTACCATCACCTAATAATTATTCAATAGGTAAAATATGTTTCCATTACAAACCGTGATCAGAAATCTTTTAAATTTATTGATAATAAAGTAAGCCATAATAGTAATTAAGGTACCAAGGGTTGTTATAATGGAGGTCAACAGTGTACTGTCGAGGGCCTTTGACCCGAGGCGAGTACGTTGACCAAAGGCATTATTGTCGTTTAACACCCGTGGTGCCTTCAACATTTTATGTCTTACTAGAAATTCTTAATAAACATTTTGTCTGACTAGAATTTATCAAACACAAATAATAAATCACAACATTTTAATACAACTTACAAAGTAGCCTGTGAATGCGGTATCTAGGTAATATTTTGTTTCTGTAAACAAAGCATTTTTTCAAACAAAAAATATATTTCTTGTGGTATTTTTCTGTCAATATGGACGAGCAATGTTATTCCTAAGAATAAGAAGTATGCTGGTTTGTATTTGCGATGAAACAAATATGATTATAAACGACTACAATTCACAATGCTTCTTAACCTTAACTGCACTTTATGTTAGTATCAGTATTATTAACCTCAGTTTGTTGTCAACATTACCATAGCAACTTAATACGCCCTAGGGCATTATTTACTCAATAACGGACCTAATGTTGAGGTTGTTATAAAACAAATACATACTAGTAAGACATAAAAATATATTTCGTTTACATTTTAATATATACATATAATACGTATGTGTGATTTGCCTTGGTTAGGTACAAAATATATAATAATTTTTGTTTCGTTATCATTTATTTATATACAAAATTCATAAGGAACATGTAATTTCTAAAAAGCCGTCTACTTGGACAGGCCCATTACCATTTTGCAAAAAGCATATTACTTGAAAACTCAGTACATAATTCAGTAATGGATATGAATTTCATTAACAATTTTATCGAACAGTGGAATCTGCGTGCATTAATGTACTTGTAGGTACTGTAATTGTAATAATTGTATTAATGTCTATCGCGCCCCGACAAAAAATGACAATACTCATTAGCATATCGGCCCAAGGCTAGCGCGATGTCCACTGCGACCGTCATCCCTGACTGTGAAATGTTTTTTGCTAGTGACAGCAGCGACGTGACGGCCAAGTGTCGAAACAGAGCAGACAAGCTTTTAATTCGCACAGGATCCGCTTGACACGCCAAATTTATAAAAAAGATTGCTCCACATTTGATTACCATAATTTCCATTAAATTCTCTGTGATAATTTAATATGTTCTGTCATGTTAACGATTTCAGTGAGAAATAATTTCAAAATGAATATGGGTTTACAACTCGATGTGACTTTACTCGCACAACTTTAATATTATTTCGAATTTATTTGATTTGGATTCAACGTAGCTATAATGTAATTATTATTATTGAATTGAATACAATATTTAGAATACTTTAATTAACGTAGTTATATAAATGTATACATTTATAATTAATTTCACAGGAATTCGTATTACAAATTATTAATGAGGATTCCCTTTGTATTTTACAATAATATTTGTGACCGCATGGACATAAGAGTAATTTTTAGTATTTTGCATATTTACCAAAATTAATATTCAGACCACAACGAAAAAATATGATATACTATACATTGTTTCATAACTGTTACCTACATTTTTATGGATAGGTACTTGTTTTGTTCTAAAATCTAAAATCTTTCAAAACCTATTACACTCAGAGCCGTAGCTAGGGGAGGGCATAAAGGGGTAATGCTCTAACTTAAAATGCCAATGCCCTACCTTAAAAATTACCAGCATATACGAGGTGTGTTCAAAAACTATCGCGAATTTTGAATTTTCGCGGGTTACGTATATTCGAATTTCGATCTTTTTGTGGCTTTATGTTGGTACTCATGTCTCTCACTTATGTCGACAAGCTCGGCCATTTTGAATGTTCACTTAATTGTTGACAGCTGTTTTGCTTGCACGTGTTTTGGATCGTCTTCGATTTTTACCTATTCAAAAAAATGGCCGAGAAGATTTTGTACCACCGATAAACGTTGCTTTGGTCCAAGGTAGCTTCTCCGTATGCCACAGTCAACATTCGGAATGCATCCGCGCACTTAATTTCGTTTTTCACACAAAATTTGATACAGGTTCTTTGTTCCATTTTTTTGAATAGGTAAAAATCGAAGACGATCCAAAACACGTGCAAGCAAAACAGCTGTCAACAATTAAGTGAACATTCAAAATGGCCGAGCTTGTCGACATAAGTGAGAGACATGAGTACCAACATAAAGCCACAAAAAGATCGAAATTCGAATATACGTAACCCGCGAAAATTCAAAATTCGCGATAGTTTTTGAACACACCTCGTACTTTATTTGGTGAATACAGCACAAGTTTTAAATATATTCCAATTAATATAAGTTATAAGTTACAGAGTAGATCCAAATGTTGTGAAATTTTAACCACTTACAAATTTGTTATAAAAATACAAGACAAATTGGATGAAAATTGAATACGTATATTTCGTAACATGGGACTAGAGATGCATTCGGTCGGGCCGGGCCGGGCTTTGAGGTTTGGATCGACTCGGCCCGAAAATAAAAATTACCGGCCCGACTCGAAGATCGATTTGACAAAAAAATTAGCTAGCCCGGCTCGAAAATTGACTTGAAATCGGGCCGGGCCGGGCCAAAGCTCGAAATTGGGTGCATCCGGCATTCCTAATGTTGATTTTTATGTTAAGGCGAAATGTTTAACTTTTTTCGTGTCAAACTTATAAAAAAAACTCTACATTCTTATAACTTAGTTAACATAAGTAGTTAAAAAAGAGACCCTTCTAGTGTAAGTTTGTTATAAAAATAACAGACATACGAGTATTTAACACTTTGTTTACCAAAGAATTTAAACAACTTTTTTATAAATCTTATATAGAAAAATATAATTTACATAAGGATTTTTTATCTAACTTTGTTTCTGCTCAAAAATAGGACAAGAAATCATTATAGTAGGAACAAAAATAACTTTTATTTAAGTATACGAGTAATGACAATAATAATAGCAACATCACAATATAATTATTATGCTTTAATGAATAACCTTGAATTCTTGAAGTAAAATAATACATTTTTATTTATTAATATGTGAAGTGTGTTGTTATTAAATCATTTTGATCCTTTTTAACTTCATCTATTTTCATTAAAATATTTAAAAAAAACTGTGCATTTGTTTTGAACTATAAGAATTTTCGGGTTTCGGGCCGGGCCGGGCCAAAGCTCGAAATCGAGTGCATCTCTACATGGGACCAACACACCAACTATAGACGCGCCAAAAGAAATATGAACTGATGCTGTTTTTTCATAGCTTCATTTTCCACATTACTCACGAATAGGCAACAATGTAGAAATCTCCAGTCTATACTCAGTTGGCGGGAACTATGGGTCCAATTCTCAATTTTCACTATTGTGATATGATATGAAATGATAAATTTATATATCACTTGTCAGTGTCATGGTATTATTTGTCAAATGCCAACAAATTCGTATTTTCTTATTATGCTTAACCAATATTGTCAACATACATACATCACACTGTCTCACTCATATATATCAAATCAGTTTGCAATTGAGAATAGCTTCAAGTGATAAAGTGAAAATTTTTCACTTCATATCACTTCGGTGAAGATTAAGAATTGGGCCCTATAATGTATTTTGATTATGTAATGATGTTAGAAGAAACATATCTACATATATGTACTTACGTATTATAAATTGATTCAATGATGGTATTGTACATGTACTTACAGGGTGACTGAAAATCTTTATACATGATGCCTTTTTTGAAAACACATTTAGACTAATTTTTGTATTTCACTTTAAAATGTAGTTTGTACAATATCATTTATGTATACACATAAATATATGTTCTTCCATCTACTGCTAAATATCGCAAACTAACTACTACGATAAGAGGCGTGTTTCTTCGGACTGTGATTCTAGATAAAATTGCACAAACTGAACATGATCAAAATGAAAATTGTTTCTTCGTTCGTTATTCGTTATCCCCACTCTTTCATTTTGTGATCACAACACGTCATTCCCCTTTCCCTTCTGAATCAGTCTTTTCGCATGATCACTGTGACTAAAATAACAAAAGATTTGAAAATGGAAGAAAAACAAGCAATGAAATATTGGAATGTGCAAATTTATGTCTACATCAGAATTATCCGAACTACTAGAACTTTAGTCAGTAGATTCAACATTCATTATTGGTTTCGATTTTTCTAATATTAGATTCTGCAGGTACAAAAAAAAAGTTAAAGAAACTTGTTTTCATATTTTAATTCACATTCCATACCAAAAATATTATTTCTGCTTCAACACAATCCATCTTTAAACTATTTTCGATTTCGATATTATTTCAATGAAAACAGTTGATTTATCATTTGACGTTTGCCGCTAGTTCGTTCGTCGTTGTGTAGGTTTCTCGTCGATCGAGTTAATTTTGTTGTTTCTTTGGAATTAAATTTAATCATAATTCGAAGGAATCATTATTGAACAAATCATTATTTAGAAAATCATAATCACAGTACGAAGAAACAACAATATGATTGCACTGATCATAGTATAGAATGAATTTTTTTTTAAATTTACTGTTCTTAGAGCGTACGTTTATCAAGTTTTCGCAAAAGAACGTTTTTGTGTATTTTCATTTTAAGTAATATTTTATAAGTAAAAATAAAAATTGAAAAAAAAGTTAACAATTAAAAAAACAATGAAAAAGGTTCAGGACCTCCCAAAAGAGACTCCTCTGGTTGAAGTAGAAACAAAAGCAAGTATAAACATCTAAATAAATAGTATCCTTATACTTAATTAGAAAATTTTAGTGAACGAGTATGTACCAGTTATCTTCAAAGGATTGTAACTTTGTAACGAAACGTTTCGGGATATACTCTGATATTTTTTTAATCAAAGTGACCGCCAATACTTATTTAATTTTGTTTCATCTATTAAGAATGATATTATAAATGATATTGTATTTACAATTTCTAAATTTTAATAAGTACTCGATTACTGTAGTACAATAGAAAAATATAATCGACTAAACGGTTAATCGATTTTCGATTAGACAGTTAGCCAGTTATAGGCAATCTAACTAAGTAGTCAGCGTCTCCTTTAATATGATTTTTAAGAGTGGACAAAAAAAGCCATTTGTTTATTCGGTAGAAGAAATTTTTGCTCTATCAAATACAAAGGAAGATTAACAAAAAAAGACAAGCAATAAAATGAACAGTTGTCCTCTTTAAACTAACATCGTACGCAACGATAGAAAAAGAAGAGAACGCTAGCAAAAAATTGAAAAAAGTGGAAAAGCAAACTGAAAAATTGAATAACAGAGATAAAGTGAATGGAAAACAAGCGCATAAACTAACAAAATAGAACAAAAACACGGATCGAATGTGTGTGTACATAAGCTCGGAGAAGTAGGTAAAAGTACAAGTCGACATTACGGCAAAAACGCTATAAGCAATAAGCTCCAGGTTTAATATGGTTACAAGGGCAACGAATACAAGGCTCCCTATCGACTGCTATTAGATTACTTCCAAACCAAACACTACACCGCCGACTACTTCTTTCCTTGTTATTGCATTTTAACACATTTACACGCCATCAAATATGGCAATACAATAATCAATACTTCTGGTATTAAAGACACATACTTTTCGCAATATAGGTATATGTAGTCAGTATATTACCATCCCAGAGGTATAGGTAATATCCAGGGCCGCATTTATATCTTCAGAGGCCCGAGGCGCAGTGACCTGTTGAGGCCCCTATTTTTATATACTTTAAAATATATCCGGTGAAAAACACCTGTCTATTTTAAATTAAAAGAGAAGTTGTTACTGGTTATTAAAACAAAATAAATTATGGAGTATTAATAATAGTAAATAATTTTATTATTATTAGTATCACATAAAAAAAAAACAAAAATAGTTCGAAAACTGTAAATAAAAATATTATCTACCTATATAGTACACATCTATATAACATTTAACGGTTACTATGGTTACCCTACAATGATATTATCAAAATAAAAATAGAAAAGAGGTATTCTGATTGGCTTAACACTGGTTTCCTCCAGAGGTTATTTTAAGGATTTTTTTCCACTGCACATAAAGGAAATAAATCGTTGTTGGTAGGTTGGGGGAGGGTTAGGGTAAATATGCGCCGCAGGCGATTTTTTGAAAATTTTCAAGGTCAAACGAGTTTTAATGCAAAGTACGATAATATAGAGTTCTTTACAAAGAAGCAAATTTAACAAATTCATAAAAAATAAAATAAATATTTTGACGAAAACGCGTATATGCGCTCCAAAAGCGTATAGCTGGGCTGTCTTACTAGGCTATTCGGCTTTTTTCTGAGGCCCCCCGGAAGACGAGGCCCCCAGCTAGCGCCTCATGCGCCTCTGCTTAAATGCGACCCTGGTAATATCTCTTTTACCTATAAGTGACATGAAGAAGTACTTAATTAAAATAAATAAATGACCAACAAATTAATTGTGAGTTGCGAGCAGTTCACTAACATTTCAAATAACAGTTATAGAAAAATTAATTACACACATCTTTTATTTTTATTAATGAGTACCCCTGAGGTGACGCCTGGCAAGCGCCCGCACGGTACAAATATGTCATCCTCATTACCGATATCTGTGATAAAGCAGATTGTGGCACACTCAGAAATGGGTAATATATACCCTAAAAAAAGTACTCATTTCAAATTAATAATGGTTGTGTTTTAAAAAGAAAATATTAAAATATGAATTAATAAAATACCTAATCAATAAATCAATTTTTATGTTTGTAATTGAAAAGAAATTAACGTTAATATCACAAAATTAAATAAAATTAAAAATTAGCTCAATATGTATTATTAGATTATATGTATGTGTGGAACTTAATACAGTTCGTGACATTAAAGAAAGCTAGTGCCGTGAGGAAGAGCCTTCCACATACTATGTTCCACCAATCACCAACGTTTATAAGAGAAGTAGGGAACAGTCGGCCAACTGTAGACTCGTAATAACAACACTATGAAATAGTGTTCATGGCACTGATACTGCAGTTAATTCTGATCTACAAAGCGGTTTATGAGGTATTTCGTATGTCGTAGTATAATATTTCTAATCGTAGCGGCACTTTACACAAATTCTGATAGCATTTAACATCCCCCAGACCGGTTTGCTTCCGTGGTATGTATTAAGTTAATAAAAATTAAACAGCGGTAGGTATTGTGCTGGCCAAATCAGGTAAGAGAGGTATAGGGATTGTGCTAAGAATCGCATATCGAGATTTTAGTAAATGACCACGTTCCAAGGTCCCTAGAATCCAATTTTAACATTTTCACGATGATGTCCGCGTGCTATAACTCAAATACTATCATTCAGAAAATCCTGAAACCTTGTATTTCGACCCTATTCTAATATGGAAAGAAATCATTAGATTTTAGTGTAAATCGGATACCCGGAAATGGCACTTTCCTTGAATCTCATAATGGTTTTCTTCAAAAAATACCATTAAATGCCATTTTTTCGCATTTTATGTCGTTATGAAAATTAAAGATAATTGAATTTTCTACAGGTATACAATTAATACTTTTTCTAAATATTTTACAGATAAATTTAAAAATTAATCTTTATTATAAATCCCAAAGCCTAAAATACACATAATTCCTTTGTTACGCAGTTCATATTTCAAAACCATTCAAACGTTTCGGTTCTGTTTAGAACCATTTTCAAGCTAACAAAAAATATGTATTTATTATTTTGTTAGCTTGAAAATGGATCTAAACAGAACCGAAACGTCGCAATTGGAATCTGTAAATCATTGACTATGTTGAAATAAATGAAGCATTCATCCAAAAACTACTCCGTTTATCAAACTAATAATAGTAACATTTTAAAAAGAAAGTAGTACATAAAGCAATAGTTATATACAATGGAACATAATATAGTTTGAAGCATTAGTAAATACGTAGGTATTTAAATTAATAAAAATTAAATAGCGGGAGATTTTTTCTACTGAATTATTGAAATAGTAATGGAGTATTGTATTCTATATCAACGCCATTTTATATTTAGTTTAAACATTATGATGGCGGACGATACAAATGTTTGTGTAAGTCAGTGGATTTAATAGAAGTACGGTACCTACTCGAAATGTTGAATATTTGATTCCGCAATATGTCAAAAGTGACAAGTTATTTCATGCGCGAAAAATCATCCCTGATTTCTGTAATGAAAGTTGATATTCATCGTGTTTACCCACAAATATTTTCCTCTGTCACAATTTTCAAAGCAGGTCATTCCCTTGTTATTGTAAATATTAATTAATCATTCCGCCTTTACGTTTTACTGCTACAAACCGACACTCAATTTAATTTTGATAAATAATTCTACCCGTTATGACAAACATAATGAGAAAGTGTTACATTTGTAGGTATACAAATATATCTTTCAATACTTAGTAATATTTTGCAACTGAATAACATAGTCGATTTTTTCCATTAGATACTGAGTGCGTTCCTACTTTTCTAGTCACTTGAACGAATTACAACAGTCGTTCGTGTCGTTAACTTCGTCTTATGTATCGAGCCGGGAAATGTTCTATTACAGCCGAGCGTAGGCAATTTTCAGTTGCGAAACAGTTGGATTTTTACCTCCCGCTACCCTTGGTAAGGGAGGTATAGGAATCGTTTTAAGGTCCCTAGAATCCAATTTTAACATTTTCAAGATGATGTGTGTATGTGTATGGATGTTGTCTTCGCTCTAACTCAAATACTATCATTCCGAAAATTCCGAAACCTTGTATTTCTACCCTACTCTAATATGATAAGAAGCCATTAGATTTTGGTGTAAATCGGATAACCGGAAATGGCACTTTACCTGAAGCTCATAATGGTTTTTCTTCAAAAAATACCATTATATGCCATTTTTTCGCATTTTTTCATTATTAAAATTAAAGATTATTGAATTTTCTACGGGAATACATTAATACTTTTTCTATATATTTTACAGATAAATTTAAAAATAATTTTTTTCATACATCTCGAAGCCTAAGATAAACACAATTCCTTTGTTATACAGTTCATATTTCAAATGAATGTAACTGACAGTTGAATGTCACTGTCAAAAAACTAATCACTTCAAATTAATAATAATGACATTTTAAAAAGAAAATAGTAAATAAAGCAATAGTTACCTATATGCAATGGAACAGTTTGCCTCTTTAGTTAATACGTAGGTATGTATTTAAATTAATAAAAATTAAATAGCGGGAGGTTTTGTGTTGGCCACATCAGATTTTTTACTCTGCAACTGTTTGGATGAAAGTGATCTCCGACGTATTTGAATATGTAGGACACAAAGAAGTTGCATACGGTGGCGTAACTGATCAGTTTGTGACAAAACACAAACTTTTAAATTGTCTACACAACCAGTGAGGCAGCGGAAATACTCCTTCTATAGCTAGCACCACCTATGTTTAACATGGACAACTGGTCAGGTCATCGCATGCGAATGCGATTAATGCCTAATATTGTGCGATTAATGCCTAATATTGTGGCATTTTAACGACTACGCACTTCGAACCGAGGAACCTCATATCGATCAGAACATGTAGAGACAGCCCCTTAATGCGCACGACCACTACACCGGCATTTAAAGTGATAATGATGTTCGGTAAATAGAACTGCAATGTTTATTGATCGATAACTTTTAATTTCCGTTTAGATTGGAGTTAGAAACAGTGAGAACAGAGTCACATATGTAAATCCTCGGTGTTATGTGCGGACGTATACGATGGGTACTTCGGTTATTGAATTAAAATGATGATGCACGAAAACCAATTTGCCTGTACGCGAACGGGAGAAAATGGGATGGAAAATACTGAAATCATATTAAGGATTCCATTTCGACTTTCCCTTTGTTGGATTTTCCTGCGCGGGATAATGGACGCCACATCGTATGAAATGAAAAACAAAACAGAACGGCAGAGGATGAGCGCTGCGGAACGGATAGTCAAGCTATACTACTTGCAGCATTGAACACTCTGAGGATCGGATCGGAGCAATCATCCACACTAAAAACGCACTCACCGTTATTACAATATTATATTATATCGTATCCTTGCATTTGTGATACCACAAATACGTTCAATTATTTCATTCTTGTGGTAAAGTATTATTAAGGATTAAATACATACAGAGAATTTATTTTAAAATGCAACATTATAGTTCATCACTTCCATGGTTACTCACTATTGTCAAAAAATGACAGCAATGTAATATTTGTCCATTTTAAAATGCAACATTATAAATAGTATTCAAGCACAGGAGATACCTCCAAAACACATCACAAATGGTGTCAGTTCTTATTACGACCGACTAGAATATTGCCTCAGAGTGATTGAGGGTATTTTTTTACCTCTCGCTAAGAGAGGTATTGGAATCATGCTAAAATTCGCATATCCAGATTTTTGTGAATAAGCACGATTTAAGGTCCCTAGAACCCGATTATAACATTTTTACGATGATGTCTGTGTGTGTGTGTGGATGTGTGTATGTGTGTGTGTGTGTGTGTGTGTGTGTATGTATGGATGTTGGAGGGACGATTCCTCAAAAACTATAAGACTTAAAAAATATTTAACTGCAGTTTCTTCAATCTGACATTCCTGGGAAGAGCTGAAAAGGTTTTGGTAACAATTGAACAACCGGAAGTAGTACTTTCTTAAAAAAATTCTTCTAAATATAATTTTTTGGGAGTTTTTTTTATTAAATATTGAAGAACATAAAATTCTATATCTAATATACTTAAAATTTTTATTATATCTCGTATAGATTTAGAGATAAAGACACTATAATTTATAGAGTACACTAATCGCAGAGGCCAAGGCACTAAGGAAACCAGTTGACAAATTCCAATGTTTATAACATGACACATGTCATTGTCAAATATCAACATTTTTAGTGACATTCTGATAGCTTTTTCTGGGAAGTATATTTAATTTTTCTTATTGTTTTATTAATTAAATATTTGAAATTATAGGTAAAATTGTGGTAAAATGCATATATCCATCAGAAATTCCGCCAATCTGGTTAATGAATTGGAACAATCACTGACATGAAAATGATATAAAATAGATATAATTAGAATTATATGTGTGTAGAAGACATGTTAAATATAATAAAAAACAATATTTGGGTAAAGTTCTGTAATATTTTGTTATAAAACGACGGTTCGAAAGCGAAGTGCAATACAATACATATATAGCCTAATATGGAAATGGCGAGAGGTCTTGTGCTGGCCACAACAGATTTTTTAACATTTATTACATGAGTGAGTGAGTGAGTAACCATGGAAGTGATTTGCCATATGTTGCATGTTAAAAAAAATTCCCTGTATAGATATTCCATTATTTATATTTTGCAATGCCTATTTCCGAAATTGTTCGGTTACATTTTGGTTAAATATTTCATATATTTTCTATTTGGTTTAAAAATTGCAGTGGTAGGCGGAGCTTGATGAGATCGGTTTACGCAACAACATTATGAAGGTAAATACGAATCAAGAGTTACTTCGATAAGATAATAATGTTACAATAATCTAAACATCTTCAGACACACAATGGAACATCTTCAATATCACCCATTTGAAAACCACTTCGTTATGTGAAGTCGGGGCATGTAAATAGTAAAGCCAACTATTTTCACACAATTTGACTAAGTTTTTGACACATGTGAAAAAAGTGAACAAGGAAACGAACTTATGTAAATTTATAGTCGACGTTATAACATCGAGTTAATACGATAAATAAATTACTTCACAAGCAAAAGTACTTCGTTATATATCAATATATACAGGGTGTTTCACGGATATGGGACACCCCAATTATTTTATTAATTATTAGGAATAGAAGAAAATCATTCAAATAAAAGTTGCAGTAGATCAAGGGGGAGATTCACTTATTGAAGAAAAAAAATTAAACCAGTGGTTGTCAAGTTACAAACCAAAATTATATTTTTTTAAATAGGATATTACACATTTTTTAGGCTCATTCGACAAAGTATTTTTTTCTGAATTCAACCATATAAATATTTTGTGTGCTTAAATAACAAAAATATTAAGAAAAATTAATTTGAAAATTAAATAAATTTTACTTAACATAACACAAAACAGTAGGCCATGATCAATAACAAAACAATTAACTTGTATTTAACTTCACAAATAATTTTCAAAATTGTTTCCATTAGAAATTATTATAAATAATGACATTTTGACATAACAATAGCAGTTTAGTATAAGTTAATTGTTTTGTTATTGATCATGGCCTACTGTTATGTTAAATACGATTTATTTAATTTTCAAACGAATTTTTCTCAATATTTTTATTATGCAAGAACATAAAATATTCATATGGTTGAATTCAGAAACAAATATTCTGTCGAATGAGCCTAAAAAATGTATAATATTCCATTTAAAAAAATGTAACTTTGGTTTGTAACTTGAGAACCACTGGTTTAATTTTTTTTTTATTTATTTGAATGATTTTCTTCTATTCCTAATAATAAAGAAAATAATTGGGGTGTCCCGTATACGTATACCCTGTATATATATATATATATATATATATATATATATATATATATATATATATATATATATATATATATATATATATATATAGATGTTTACAACAAAAAATGTTTTCTATAAATACAGAAAACACTTAATACCTACACAATTTTTTTATATTTCAATTATTTTTCCCCAGTTTTTCCCATTTTTTAGGGGTCGCTGTTTCTTACTCTTCTCTTCCACTCATTCCTGTCCAACGCATCTTCTTCACACAGATCTTCCTCTTTCAAGTCTTCTGCGACGCAGTTCTTCCATATTCTCTTTGGTCTTCTTCGTACTCCCTGCATTGAAACTTCCAATCCTGAGGCGTAGCTGCATGTCACTTGCGAGGAACACTGTATCATTTATATCACTTTCTGATCCTATCCTATTTATTACAATGTTCTTATTAGGTATCAATTTAAATGACTAATAGGAAATATAAAAGTTTTACGATGTTTGTGTAAAAAATCAAATAATCCCCGTAGGGAATCGAACCCCAATCCCAGTTTCAAAGGCAGCTCCGTTAACCAATGTACCACGCTGACGTTTGAAAATCTTTTCATACTGCATAATAAAAAAATTAAACAATCATTTATTTGATTTTTTTATAGCTTACTCCAATTAATGCAATAATAATAAAGTAATTAATATTAAATAACGTAAAGGATGTAACGTACCGATATCATGTTCAATGTAATGGCTTAATTTTCTACTGGACACTTTTTACTTACAAAAAACTGTTTTCTCATGTTAATCGCCTATGTCAAAGTTTGCTTGGGGCACCCAGTATACATATCGCTGTTGGAGTGACTCGGGTTGATATCTCAGTCATCATTTTTGGCACGAATAAATATAACACACCCACGTGTTTCTCTAACCCTCTAGCACGTAAAGTAAAACGTGGCCATTGCGTACGGTATTCTATGTCCTGAGGCCCTTATGCCACGTGCACCCTCAGGCTCGTCCCTTCCCATCAAACCTAATGAAATATTGATCATCGTACCGCCAAACTCAGGTAAGATTGGATTGCAGCTGGTCAAACTAACTCCCACCTACTCATACACAGATTATTTTATCATCGCTAAATCGGTCGGTGATTGAATTATTTCTTAATTTTACACTGTAATTTTGTTATATACCGGAAAATGACTATGTGTAATATACGTAGTGCAATGCAGAAATATATTAATTAGGATGTTTTCGTAATTTAGGTCCATTTATGTAATTTCCGAGTCAGTTCTTTGCAATGCAGTGGGGTCGAGATACTCCATTATAGTAACAATTTAGAACACAGGTCATTTATATTAAAACTGGATCGTAAAGAGCTATTAAAGTTTTAAAAAAGTTATAATTAAAAAAAAAATGTTATTAATGCTTTTAACATCTATATTACACGTCTACTCTATTCCAAATTCTTAGTGCTAACTATAGCTATCGCTTTTCCGAAATCCGGAACTAAAGTAAACCAAATAATATTTGTTTGAATTCAGGATGTCATACCATAAAAAAAAACACGCGAAACACATAATATGCCAGTGATAATGAAAACTTGGGCTATATTGTATGTAGATTTTTAATATTTACTCTATTTAATTCCTTATTATCCGTGTATATTTCCGATTGTTGATCACGGAAGTTATTTTAAACATATTTATATATTTTTATACTTAATCCTGCACCTTTTTACCCTCACGGGTGTAAGGCGTTCCCCCAGCTTGCGGGGGACGGGGTTGAGTTCTGGTTCGTTGGTCTTCTCCATATTTCTTTCCACTCTGCTCTATCTTGTGTTGCTGTCTTCGTTTCTTCCCAAGTTAGACCTCTTCTTTGCGCTGCCTCCTTTACTTCTTCCAGCCACGTTCTTCTTGGTCGTCCTCGTGGTTTCTTTCTTCCAATTTTTGCTTCAAACACTTTTTTAACTATTCTCTCCTCTCCCATCCTTTCTACATGACCATACCATCTCATCTGTCCTTCTGCTATCTTATCTTCTATTGCTTTTACTTTTAAGTTTTGTCTGTAGGTTGTTTTTTCAATTCTGTCCAGTCTTGTTTTCCCCTCTATTTTTCTTAAGAATCTCATTTCGATAGCCGTAATTTTTTCTTTTTGTCTTTGCGTTAATGTCCATGTTTCAGCGCCGTGCATGAGTATAGGCGTCACTACTTTCTTAAATATTTGTACTCTGGTCTCTTTCGGTATTTCTTTCTTTCCTAAGAAGCTGTGTTTGATGCTATTGAATATTTTGCGTCCTGTTGTTTTTCTTTCTTTTATTTCTTCATCAAATCTTCCATCTTCTGAGATCATTGCCCCCAGGTATTTAAATTTTTGGACTTGCTGTAGAATTTCATTTTTTAGTTGTATAGTGTGGTGTTGTTCATGTCTTCCTACTATCATGGTTTTCGTTTTTTCTTTATTGATCTTCATGTTTAATTTTTGTAGCGCTTTATCATATATTTCTATATTCCTTGTTAAGGTTTTTTCGTCTTCTGCTATGATGACCATGTCATCTGCATAGCACAGTTCTGCTATTTCTACTCTTCTCAATTTCCAATGTCCTATGTAGTATTACCGTCAAGAATTAGCGTATGCAGTGGGGTCGAGGTACTCCATTATAGTAACAATTTAGAACACAGGTCATTTATATTAAAACTGAAGGAATTGAAGAATAATTTTATGTAGTTTTCAGAGGAAATTAAAATTTATGACATGACCCTATCAAGACTTTCTTCGGCTACAAATAGTTTAAATTAAATAGTAGAAGTCAAGACACAAAAATTAATCTCAATTCGTAAAAATAATAGCTAAAATATATGATTTTCATTCGTTGCACCTTAAATGTATATGAAATACATAATATCTAATAGAAGATAAACTACTGTTAGTTCTTGCATGCATTATTAATTCTTTATAAAATAAATTATGTAAATGTGTGATATTCCACTCCATGACATTGGCAAGGATTTGGCATCCTCGTCATATTAATGTTAAATAATTCGTTGTCACATGAAAGACACGTCATCATCTCAAGGCAAGGTAAGGCAACCCGGATCCAATTTCCCCGCCTTACTTATTCACATCCAATAAATTAATCCGTACAAATTTATTTGGAAATTGGCTCGTTAAGGTTCCATAGTCCAGGGACATATTTCAGGCAAGCATACACACATTAAAATTGATGCGTAAACAGAGGTAATAAACTGTTAATTCAACGTTGCCAGCTCGTGCATTATTTATGAGGGCGGTGCGTGCGACCCCTGTCGATATTCCCGTGCGACGTTGCAACGCCGGCGAAATTTATCACTAATAAATTATTTTTATTTATTTATTTATTTTTGTTATTTGGGAAACCAACAGATAAATCCATTTACAGGTTTCCTCGGTATACATATACTATTACAATTTGAAAAATTACAAACACATAAATTTAGCACAAAATAAAACAAAAGAAAAATATCGCTTGAAATTTTACAAATACAATACAAACAATAAACATTGAACGTAATTATACATCATTTTTGTAAGTCTCGTTTAAATTGAAATAAAGTTGAGCAAAAAGGATCTAAGTGCTGAAAATTTTCGTTATAGCATTGCATAAATCTTTGCACAGGAGAGTTCTTATAATTATTAGAATTGTAATTTTTTGTATAGAATAAATGCTTGTTGCGCACTACTACATTTGGTATATGAAAATTAAAGTTAACAAGAATGTCAGGACAATTAACATGATTATTTAAAATTTTATATAAGAAAATCATGTCAGCATTAGATCTTCTTTTCTCGAGGGTTAACATATTTAAAGTGCTTAATGAAAGTTCATAGTTACTTTCATTTAGACCAAATTTAAACTTAAGCAGTGAAATAAACTTTTTCTGAACAGATTCTAATCTAGTAATATTACTGGCATACGACGGGCTCCAAACTTGAGAAGCATATTCAACAATAGGACGTACTAAGGTATTAAATAATAGAATAAATGAATTGATGTTATTGAAACGATTAAGTGACCTGTATATAAATCCTAATGTTTTGTATGCTTTTCTAGCTATGGTATCCGTATGTTCGTTAAATAATAATTTGGGATCAAACAAAACACCCAAATCTTTAATTGTTGTTTTTCTTTCTAAAGTACAATTATTCAACCTGTACGAGAAATTGAATACATTTTTATTTCTTGAAAAAGATACCACACAACATTTATCTATGTTTAAATGCAAGTCAATATCAGTACAGAATTGTTGTAAATTATAGTTATTTAAAATTATGAATAAGCGGTTATCAGATCGAACCATTGGGAAGCTTTCGTATAACGATATAATAATTGATTGACGTGACTGCGACACATATCCTTCGGCATAGTAGATGGCGGTTCGTTGTGTCCGTGTCGTATGAAGCTTGTCAACTTCATTTTGTACATTCCTCATTGATTGATTTTGAAATTCCGCTCGCTATTTGCTGTAATCTGCCTTTCATAGCACAAAGCAAAACTGTGCAATTCGTGTTTCGAACGATACCGCAAAATACCGCAACAGAAATGTCAGTTATGAGTAGATCCTACGATGTTTGTGTGTGCAGAGCAGCTGTTTTGTATGCCATGCCGAATATTTCCGAAATAAATACCATTTACAACATGCATATTTTCTAGGTACAAATATCAATGCATTTTTAACAAGAATTCCAAAATCATTTTCATAGTTTTACTTATGTATAAGAATTTATAAAACTCGGGTATTGAGATAACAACAAATTTTTACATTTTCGTTTACTAACCGAAATTTTTTATCAACTAGAAGGGAATTAATCAAGTAATAGTACAACTTAAATATACCGGGTGTTTCATGTTACAGTACAAGGCTTCGGAGTATGAATATTAGATATCAAAACGAGAAAAAAAAATCTGATGTGGCCAACACAAAACCTCCCGCTATTTAATTTTTACATACATACATAAAATCACGCGTTTCCCACTTAGTGGGTTAGAAAAACCCCGGAAACAATAGTAACAATAAGAAAAGGGATAAGAGTAAGAGCTCAGCTAACGCACTTCACTCTTTAACAACATTCTTCTTTCGCCTTGTCCACAATCATCAAAGCATTCATACATAAGAACATATTAAAGTGACTGATTTTCGGTAGCGAATAACCGCATCTGGACCACAATAATAGTTACACAACAATCATTCTTCCACACATATCCCTATCCATTTTTATTAATTTAAATACATACTTACGTATTTACTAACGCTGCAAACTGTTCCACTGCATAAAACTATTGATTTATTTACTATTTTCTTTTTAAAATGTCACTATTATTAATTTGAAGTGATTAGTTTTTTGACAGTGACATTTACTGTCAGTTACATTCATTTGAAATATGAACTGTGGAACAAAGGAATTATTGTGTTTATCTTAGGCTTCGCGACTAATAAAAAAAATTATTTTTAAATTTATCTGTAAAATATATAGAAAAAGTATTAATGCATTCCTGTAGAAAATTCAATAATCTTTAATTTTCATACGACATAAAATGCGAAAAAATGGCATTTAATGGTAATTTTTGAAGAAAAACCATTATGAGCTTCAGGTAAAGTGCCATTTCCGGTTATCCGATTTACACCAAAATCTAATGGCTTCTTTTCATATTAGAATAGGGTATAAATACAAGGTTTCATAATTTTTTAAATGATAGTATTTAAGTTAGAGCGAAGACAAAATCCCTACACATACACACACACACACATACATACATACACACACACATACATACACACACACATACACACATACAGACATCATCGTGAAAATGTTAAATTTGGATTCTAGGGACCTTAAAACGTGGTCATTTACTAAAATCTCGATAAGTGATTTTTAGCACGATCCCTATACCTCCCTTACCAAGGGTAGCGGGAGGTAAAAAACCTATAAACTTGGGTGCCGTAACTCTTTCTAACAGAGATTCAGAGGATTTTATAAAAATAGGAAACAGTAGGTTAGTTTTTCTTTATTACTAATGAATTGATAAAGAATCTATTCCTACAATCCAATTTTAACATTTTCACAATGATGTCTGTATATGTGTATGTGTGTGTGTACCTATGTGTATAAATTTTGTCTTCGCTCTAACTCAAATACTATCATTCAGAAAATTCTGAAACCTTGTATTGCTACCCTATTCTAATACGAAAAGAAACCATTAGATTTTGGTGTAAATCGGATAAATGGAAATGGCACTTTACTTGAAGCTCATAATGTTTTTTTTTTTCAAAAAAATTCCATTAAATGCCATTTTTTGCATTTTATGTCATTGGAAAATTATAGATTATTCAATTTTGTACAAGTATACATTAATACTTTTTCTATATATTTTACAGATAAATTTAAAAATAATTTTTCTTTTTTTAATCCCGAAGCCTAAGATAAACAAAATTCCTTTGTTACCCAGTTTATTTATCGACATCCATACTAATATAATAAATGCGAAAGTAACTCTGTCTGTCTGTCTGTCTGTTTGTCTGTATGTTACGTTGTCACGCCTAAACCGCTGAACCAATTTTGGTATAGAGATAGATTGGATTTTGGAGAAGGACATAGGCTACCTTTTGTCGCGAAAATAAAACTTGAAGGGGGTGAAATAGGGGATGAAGGTTTGTATGGACAACCCATCATTTCTCAAGTTAGGGATATAAAAATTCTTATTTATGTTTTTGGTAAGAAATAAAGTGTTTTAGCGTTTTTGAAAAATCATCCCTCAAGGCGGTACAATAGGGGATTCAATTATTTTTTTTTTATCTTTGGATCTATAGTCGAGTTTTAACCGTTAGCAGATATTTGTCGGAGAGATAGCTTGCATCATATATACATAAGTAAAAGTACCCGAAACATGTTTAGAAAAGGGCGCTGTTAGGTGCGGTGCGGGGATCGGGCGGGCAGTGGGCGGAGCCTGTTACATGTACGATGCGAGGCAGGTTCCCTGACAAAACCGGGATGTTGTACTAGTATCTTTTTACACCAAAAAGAGCTAAGTTCAAAAGTTCGCCCCTAACCATATATTTTAAACTATATTTTAGTACCTTAGAGTGATATAAATGCAACTTCGAACACATCCTAAGAAAGGAATTTTCTCCTGTATTGAAACTAATGCCTGTAGTACTGTGTTTTAAACAAATGAACTATGAAAACTAAAGGATGCAGTGAATCTTTTACAAGTAGAGTGTAATTAATTTTGTATGTAAGTTTGTAATAGAGTATAGCTCGTAGAAGCCATAAAAACACTTGACAGGGTAGTTTATCGTCTCGAATATTGTACAACTTCTAACTAAATCCATCCTACTGCGAATATATGGTGTAGTACCCTAAAACTATACACCCTTGCGAGTGTATATTCAAATTTAGGCTTCATCTTGTACCCTCGCGAGGTGTGGGGTCAGAGCACCCCAGATCATGCGTCGCTGTGTACCTCCCTCCCCCCGCTGGAAATTAAATCGGCGCCCCGTTTGCTTCAGGCGAGTACGGGTACTGGTTCCGGAGTCGCTGCTGCTCGCGTTGTGTAATAATTTATTCTATGTCACTTTTGGGATACCTGCAACGAGATTATCTGAATATTTTGCATTTTAGAGAACATCTTTTTGTCCTTGTACGTATTAAGATGAATGGGGAGTAAGATAGAAATTTTAATTCGAAATGAAATTGCAGTCTTGGAGCTTAACAAACAAGGAGTTTATCACGTACATTCGACGAGTAACCTAAACAGTAACGACAGGAAAAAGGTATCAAAAAATTAGTTTTATCATACGTAATATAACAAGTTGTGCAAATATTATCGATAATATTGTCCAGTGGAACCGAGTTGCAGATTTAACGAGTCCGAAGGACGAGTGATA
Organism: Ophonus ardosiacus; assembly: GCA_943142095.1. Classification (NCBI taxonomy): domain Eukaryota; kingdom Metazoa; phylum Arthropoda; class Insecta; order Coleoptera; family Carabidae; genus Ophonus; species Ophonus ardosiacus. Next base: position 77,710,454 of record OW964823.1, on the reverse strand, counting down.
TATACAGCTTCGGTTTCGGTGATATTTTTTTTGTTTCTTATCATCGCTGTGATAGAAATGTAACATGTGACTATTGAATTATGTTCTGAACGATATACAAATTCGAAACTATTACTGCGGCAACAAAAGGTCATACACTGTAAAGTTTTGGGGGAGAAAGAGAAATCCTGGATTGGAGATCCTTGAGTTGCTGAATATTCATTAATTCATTTGAGTGAATTTAGGATAGGAAAGCCGAAAGATAGTAAGAAAAAGGTAGGGCAGATTTAAGTCACTTACAAGTGACTGTAGTACTGGTACTATGTTGGCCAGGTGCTTCTACCGTTGTAACATGTTCAGACCGGTAGGGTTTGTTTCGATCTACATATTCTGCGTTACATTTGAGGTAGTTACCTATCATAAAACATCTGATGTGGCCAGCACATTACCTTCCCTCAATTCTATGTATTTTGTACAAATCCCATACCAAAGTTCCTTGGAAAATATTCTATAAATCCAGTAAAATTGTAACATGAACATACAATATTTTTTACAAATTCCATACCGAGAGTTCATTGGAAAATATTCTTTATATCCAATAAAATTATAACACGAACATAAACTATGTAAATATGCCCAAGACCCTGACATCTGTCAATAAGAATTATTTGAATATATCAGCATTTTCCATGGGTAATGATTTATGAAAGTTAATCTCTTTATAATACTTTAACTCCAATTCTATTGACTATGAAGGAAAATGTGTAATCAAACCGTCTAGACAGACAAGATATTCTTTTATTTTTATGATAACATAAAATGTCAAAAAATGGTATTTAACTGCGTTTTTTCAAAAAAAAAAAGCAAATTCGGGTACTTCCAGTTGACCAATAATAACCAAAATCTAATCAGCTCTTCATATTAATGTAAAGAAGGGAAATCTGAAATAATTATAATTTTTAGAATTAGTGTTAGAGTTATCGTTGAAGAATTTTTTTGTCACACACACACACACACACACACACACACACACACACAAAGAGAGAGAGAGAGAGGGACGCAGGCATCATCGTAAAACTAGTAAAATCGTATTCTAGGGACCCTAAAAGGTGCTTATTACTTAATAACTCACTATCGAATTTTTTGACCAAAGACAATACCTTCCTTACCTAAAGGTCACGGAAGGTAAAAATATGGACTTGACATCAATAACACGTAGCAATTTCAAAGTGGCAAAAATATCAAAAATGTTTAGTTTTACTGAATTTTAACTTATTGTATTTACATTGTTCATACATATCATATATGTTAATTAATATCGTGTATTCAAAATTTAAATTTATTTCAATTCATCAATAACATTTTTTTTATTTTACAGATAAACATATGTTTTACTTTTTTGGAGCTGTCAATTTAATTAAATGTGACTATTGAATTAGAATTGTTCCATATAATCAAAAACAAATGTTATGCAAACTATCAATACTTTAAAGTCTTCTAATTTTAAAGAATTAAGAACTAGGTTAATGTTTGATGTGAATGTTGTTCCCTGATATGAATGCACGTACATAGATATATACATATCTCAGTTCGGATGATAATTAAATACAATTTATAGCAGAAGCAAGCCAATGAGGTTTATTAAATGTCCATAAAGTAAATATATTTCATTATTATTCAATAAATGATAAGCTTTCCTCATAAATGATTATTTAAAAGGCTGCAGCTTTTCTCAATTAATACTTAATATTAAGTTCAAAGAATTCTGTAGTCATACAAGGATTTCAAATATACGTCTTTCCGGAAGTTGTAATTTTACAGTTCCAAATATAACTTGGAATTGAGTAAAGACATTATGATTAGAATATTAATAAGTAATAATTCTATCGACGGTAGATATAACCACGGACGAATAATTTAAAAGAGACCGATTACTTCGGAAACTGCACGGCAGGTAGGTTTTGAGCAGTTCCTTTTAATCTTGCAATAATCTGTTTAATAATTCACCTGGTAACCGTTCGACTGGGTAACTTCCAATCCACTTTCTAATCCCGATAATCCGGGGATTAAAACACCAAACCACAATTAAACATCAAGTCGGGAAAGAAGCAAACACATTCTACAATGCGTTGAATAGATTGAAATGAGGTTGTAAATTAGCAATGTCTCTAGAGGATTATTTTTATGTAACATCTTACCTACAAGATGTATCGGAAATTGGAATCTCATACGGGCCTATTCTGTAACTCAATTGATAACAACTGGTTATTTTTTTTAATCAATTATATATATATATATATATATGTTGATACCTATATAAGAAAAAAATCTGATTTGGCCAACACATATCCTCTCGTCGGACATTTTACCGGGCTGTTCGCATAGAACTACTAAAACAAACAATATTTTTACAAATAGAAATACATAATCATGTATAAGACTTTGACGTAAAAGTTTCCTTATTATTAAATAGAACAGATGTCTCGTCACAAAACAATTTCACATATACAGGTGCCCTAGATTTAAATGGCATAACTTGAACCATGGATTAAACAAGTAAAAATAAGGTGACAAGTTCATTTGAGCAAATGTCCGTAAATGATTTGTTTCAGAGACATTCATGTTTTGCTTATGGAGCAGCGCTACTTTAAAAAATCAACTTTATAACGAGATATATGGGGTCCAGTGGCCGCGCGCCTGAGTGTCTGGCCGTGTGCCTGAGTGTCTGGTTGTGAACCTGGGGGAACCGGGTTCGATCCCGACAGACGCCAAATATTTCCAATTTTAAATGGCACAAAAGTGACCCGTGTGGTGCACTCTCCACACCAGCTATGAGTAACCGTGAGGTTACGCCTGGTAAGCGCCCACACGGTAAAATATATCGTCATCATTACCGATGTCTACATGTGTTGTAGATACTGGCACACCCAGAAATGGATAATATGGCGTGATGATATATTTATTTATTTATATAACGGGATATCAAATATTATCTTATTAAGTTATGACATAACAATTAAATTAATTATAGGTAAATGATTTGGCTATTACCTAATTTCAATACAAAATTTAGTTGCAAAAATGAAAATTATCGATGAATTCAAACAAATTTATTATTTATTTACTTGTACAGAAATGGTGCTCTCTCCACGCTAGCAATGAGAGTCTGTTCGGTGATACCTGGTAAACGCCCGCACGGTGCGTATTATTACCGATATCTGCATACAAAAACAGACTGACATACCCGAAAATGTGTAAAATGCCGTGATGATATTTTTTAAAATCAATAACAAATAAATGGTTATATTTGTACAATGTGTTTTTCGACCCAATAAAGAATGAAATCATGAGCAGTGCAAAACGACAGTGCTGACAACAGAAACACAAATATGTATGTACAACTGCTTGATAAAGATTTGGAATTATAAGTATCCTTACGGAAGCTAGAATTCAAATTTCAAATTCTTCAATATTTTCTGTTTATTTAGCAACGTCGTTGTTGTTACTGCTCAGAAATCCAATATTTAGGAATGACGGTACAAAGTTAGGAAGCAATAAAATGTAAGAAGCCTCCGGGTGTATAATCACAGTTATGCAAAACCTTTGAAACTAAAGTCGTGAGAGAGAAGAACAATAATCATTAGCAGTCAAAAGTGCAGGACCATCAGGTACAAAAGAAGCAAACAAAGACCAATTGAAGAAAAGAAGAAGGGCTTCGCTACTTTAAAATCATCTAATTGAAGCTTCCTGCCACCAAACGGAGATTTTCTCCGCGATCGTAAAGGAAATGGCTTCCAGATGTTAAGCGATTGATGAGATCGCGTAATTGCTGAGCCGGCGTTTCCTAACGGTTTTCCGAACAACACACTTTAATGTAATCACGTATGGAGCAGGCAATCACGAACAGAGATGCAAAAAATCTGATGCCAGCACATTATTCCCGCCGTTTTAATTTGTATTTTATAATTTAGCACAACATCGCTTTCATCATAAGGATATAATAATATAATAATTCAACAAGAGTGTAATGATGAATTTTATTTATTTACTCAATCCTTCCATGGACAGATCTATCATAAAATATTGTAATTTTACATTTTCCACATAGAGATGTTCTAGCCTGATCTGAGATACCGCGGTTCGAATTTACCTACACGATAGCTGAAGACCTGAGCCTGCAAGGGATGTATGACATGTCACTAATGAGATGAAGTGAAAGTCAAAAATTTATATTGCTGGCCAAGAGCGAAAATCTGCTAAGACATTTTGGTACCATTTTGTTATGGAATAAGTCGTCTTAATTCACTGTTATCACCTTACCTTAACGCCTATCACGAAAACTACAGTAATTTAATGTTTGTCCAAGCGGCCTATAAACATAAAGAAAATGTATGCTAAGTCTGTCTATGTTAGTATGTATGAAACCGTCCATACATTCTACGAACGAGAGGATTCTTATAAAGCAATAAGTGTTCCTACAGTTCAGAATGTCGAGCAGTTCACATAAATCAAAATAAATATGATACTTTACATCAAACATACTTTTTTTAAAAAAAACTTTAAGGTTGGATTTTTAAAAAGCACTCACCTTGTAAAAAAGGTGCCTCAAAGGGTAATCAAGATTGTCGTTAATTAAATTATCTACAAAAAATGTTAATATTTAATATTTTTTAACTTCCATCACCTTTAAGGTGAAAAAATTCGATGCTGAGTTTTTTTATGAATACGCACGTTCTAGGGTCCCTAGAATACGATTTTACTAATTTTACAATGATGTCTTTGTGTGTAAACGTGTGTGTGTGTGTGCGCGCGCGCGTGTGTGTGTGTTTGTCTGAGTGTCTATGTGCGCGGCATAAATTTTCCGACTAACTAAAATAATACAATTCTAAATTGTAAGCGCCCACACGGTAAAATATATAGTCATCATTACCGAAGTTTACATGTGTTGTAGATAATGGCACACCCAGTAATGGGTATTATGCCGTGATATATTTTTATTTATTTATTTTATTTAAAAATTATAATTCGTTCGTATTTCTCTTCTTTACAACAATATGAAGAACTGACCAGATTTTGGTTATAAATGATCAATTGTAAGTTTCTTTATTTGAAGTTCTTAACAAATTTTCTAGAAAAAACGCAGAGAATTATAATTTTTTGAAATTTTATGTGCTTGTCAATATGAAAGATCTTATTATCTATACGGTTTGATTATACGTTTTCCTTCATGTTCAATAGTTAAAGAATTATAAAGAGACTAACTTTCATAAATCAGCCAGCTTTGCTATAATCTTAGACACAGCGAATATATCCAAACAATTCTAAATGACTGATGTCTGTGTCAAGTTCAATTTACATATATGTTCGTGCTACAATTTAACTGGTTATATATAGAATCTTTTCCTAAGAACTTTCGATAAGGAATTTGAAGAAAATACATGAAATTGTAATGTGATGTCCATATCCGATATTTTTTTGTATTAATTCATAAGTATGTATTTTCATGTTTTGTAAAACAATTATCTACTTTTCTTTCATTAATACCCCTTATAAAAATTCATTTCAGAAAAGTTTAATATGGTGTTTTATGTCACAAAAATACATGACAACAATTCAACTCGCACGATTTTTAGATTTGCTCAGTCGAATACTTCATGAAGATACATAGTTGAAGGGCAATAAATCATAAATTCGGAATTATGTAATTGCTATTTATGGCGCAACTGGATTTAACAACGATTTATACGTTCATTTTCTTTAAATCGATTATATTTCATACATTTTTTAAATAAAATTATAAAATCAAAGCGTCAGAACTATTTTTCTCTGTTGAAAATGATGGTTTACTAAATTCACAAATTTGACAAGTCCTAATAGCAGCCTTTCCAATAAACATATCATTTCGTTATAGATTTCTTTGGAGTAAAATTGTTTTTATTAAAATCTATATAAGTACCTATCTATTATATACAATGGATGTTTAAATTAATGTGCGTCGTGCATTTACAACATAAAACATATCGATTTAATGTAACTCTCATTTCTAATTTTTCACTTTTCCATTTGAATAGGTAATGTTTTATATGGTTTTATACTTGTTTGAATAAAAAATTAAAAGAAAAAAAATGATAAGTACTAATAACACAAATCTATTACAATGGGCCACCAAAATTTAGGGGCTTATTCATATAACAAACTATAAACTCATTCAGGTGAAATACAATAAGACAAATTAAATAAGTAATAATGGGGTTTGTGACCATAATTGAATTTCAATATACAGGTGATAATATTCTCATCATAACAAAAAAATTACAGCACAGCGGTGATTATATTACTATCGCTATGGCATATTTCATTGTATATCTTTGGCTAGAACGCCGGGCCCATGGTGACGTCACTGTACTCCTTCTTCAAATTTTTTATAATTTATTTATCTTACACCAAACATACTAAAATATCGATTTGATATATTGTTTTTTTATTGTATTTAACATGTCTTCTGCACCCATATAATTCTAATTATATCTATTTGTCATTGTATGAGGAAATTCCTAAATGTCAGAGATTCTTCCAATTCATTAACCAGATTGGCGGTATACCTATATTATCAGAATATCACTAAAACTGTTGATTTTTGACACTGACATTGATACATATCTGTCATTTACAAACTATGTTGTATACATTTGAATTTGTCAAGTGGTTTCCTTAGTGCCTTAGCTTCTGCGATTAGTTTATTCTATATATTATAGTGTCTTTATCTCTAAATCTATAAAAGATATAATTAAAATTTTAAGTGTATTAGATGGAGAAATTTATGTTCTTAAATATTAGTAGTAACAAAAATTTAAAAAAAATATTTAGAAGAATTTTTTTAAGAAACTACTACTTCCGGTTGTCCAATTGTTACCAAAACCTTTTCAGCTCTTTCCAGGAATGTCAGATTGAGGAATTCATAGTTAAACAGGTCTTAGGTCGTATAGTTTTTGAGGAATCGCCCTCCAACATCCAGACATACACACACACACAGACATCATTTTAAAATTGTTATAATAGGATTCTAGGGACCTTAAATCGTGCTTATTCAGTTAAATCTGGATATGCGAATTTTAGCATGAATCCAATACCTCTCTTAGCGAGAGGTAAAAATAGTTATTTATGTACATATATTGCATATTATATTTTATTTGAAATCGAAAATTTGTGTAAATGAATATTTTATTTTTATAGGTTATGTTTATGTAACTGTCAGACTGACACTCAATATTGCTAACCTTGAGGTTATCGTAAAGAACAAACACGTTCATGTTTTATTTCATTATTCTTTATCGGAATTATTTAGTTCGTTGTTCTTGCACATATTTTTTGTCATTTTACGTAAAAATGGGCCCATAAACCAATTTTTTAAAATATTATTAAATGAAAGTTCGTTTAATTTTGAAGCAATTCGTGGTATCAAAAAGTCATAAATGTTTTTCGTATAACTACATTTTATTTTTAAAGAAACCTATAGCTATCTTTCTCACACCAGTTTCTGTGGTAGGTTACGCGAGAAATATATCAATAGTGTGACGTCATCCGAGGCCCTGGAAATAAATTCAAATATCTCGCAAAATAATTATTAAAAAAATGTTTCTTTTATCTTAATCGTTATTTATTGAGTAGTACTTTAAGGATAAAAAGTACATTTTATTATTTTTTGTTATGGTGAGCCCATTATTATACATATATCGGACACCTACCCAAATTATTTATCTTACATATACAATAATTATTATAAGAAGCTCAACTGATATTTTTTCTGTAAAAATGTTTAGAACTAATTTTGCAATGTTTTCTCCGTTAAATCGCCTGTTGTGTTGTTTTAATAATTTATTATGTCTTATTACTGATGTACCTGATATTTTCAGTTGTACTTTGTATGTATTTAAGAAATTCATAAAAAATATTTGTACTCATGTGTCCACCTCTTTCTAAGTTTGAATCACTTATTGTTATTTTTCACCATATTTGTTGTGTCTTAACAGATAAGTAATATTTGTAATTGATTGTATTGTAATCGTGCTGTACTGTTATTGGGACCTTGTCCTGTTGTACGGCCATTTTTCATAAATAAATAAAATAAATAGATTGGCAACATTGCATTTGCTTAAAATCGTCGTATAATGGATTACTTTAGTGCCGATTTCAAATAAAACAATTTATTTGTTTGTATCATGCATGTAAAAACAAAATTTAGACACATCCGATTGGTGTTAACAATTTCAAGAATTGTTCTAAATCAAATTATAAGCCTTGACAGTTCACCGCCTGCGATTTAACGTACACGTTCATGATTTTTCATTTGTTTGCTAACATTTTAATCAGAACTGATCAATCGCAGTGTCTCGTTGCGGACAGCGGAATTGATATTTTTACCGCGGATTTACATTTGTAATCTGACGTAATTGATGTACGCGGGTGTGTTTCGGTCGGGCGATGTTTATATTTAATCTAAAAATGCAGTAAATTACGAAACCTGGAATTGATGTTCGCATCTGATGATTATGACGAGACTGATAATGCCACTGTGGAAATTAAAGCGAATCGCGCAGTTTATAATGTTATTATGTGCAGTTTTAATATTATGGTTATGTTTGCCGATATTAATGAAATGAAATATAAACATACAGAGGTACCTTTGATATTAAAGTGAATTAAACGAAATTAGTATTAATATGACATGTAGATGGATTGATACAGATATGTTATTTGCTTGCAATACACGTGTTTTGTGATCGTTGGCTTATTTGGACCAATAAACGCTTAAATTATTATTGATGCAGTACTCTGAAATTAAATTTTGCAATTAGGTAATTAATGTCCAGCCCACTGTTGATGTAAGGTTAATTAAGATATTTTGCTGTTCATATATACTCATAAATTCAATAAATATATCCAAAATATTTAATAACTTATGCTGGATTTATACAGCGTAAGCCGTAACGTAACGTACATCGCCGTGGCGTATTGTAACGTATCGTAACGCGTGATTTTTCTAAGGTATTTTATACAGAACCTTTACGGGGATTTGTCGTACAAAGTATGCTCATGTTCTGTCGATATAAGTGTATGACAGATTTGTATTTCACAGGTTAGTTTATTCGTAATACGCTATATTTCATATATATTTCCATTTAATATATTAATATAAACTTTGACACATGACACATGTCACTCATGTCAGTCACAGTCCACAAGAAAAGACTATTCGTAATGAAGTATTTTTTATATTTATTTCCATTTAATATATTAAGCTAAACTTTAACCCATATTAGCCACATAAAAACAAACAGTAGCATAGAGAACTAATAATTTTCGTAATACCACAACGTATCGTAACGTGCCGTAACGTAGAAAGATAAAAGTTGGCGATCTTTGGGATTTTAATACGTTAGAACACGATACGTCACGTTACGGCTTACGGCTGTATAAATTATCACATTTGTTTGCATTGTTTTATTTTTTACGTTACGTTAGAGCACGGTACGTTACGTTACGGCTTACGCTGTATAATGCTGGATTTATACAGCGTAAGCCGTAACGTAACGTACAGTGCTTTGGCATATTGTAACGTATCGTAACGTGTGATTTTTAAAAGCTATTTTATACAGACCTTTTACGATTATTTGTCATAAAAAGTATGCTCATGCTCAGTCGATATAATTGTACGACAAATTTGTATTTAATAAGTTAGTTTATTGATAATGCACTATATTTCGTATATATTTCCATTTAAAATATTAATATAAACTTTGACACATGACACATGTCACACATGTCAGTCACTGTCCACAAGAAAAGCCTTTTATTAATGCAGTATTTTTTATATTTATTTCCATTTAATGTATTAAAGGTAAACTTTAACATACATTAGCCACATAAAAACAAACTGTAGCACAGGGAAGTAATAATTTTCGTAATAACACAACGTATCGTAACGTGCCGTAACGTAGAAAGATAAAAGTTGGCGATCTTTGGAATTTTAATACGTTAGAGCACGATACGTCACGTTACGGGTTACGGCTGTATAAATTATCACATTTGTTTGCATTGTTTTATTTTTTACGTTACGTTAGAGTACGGTACGTTACGTTACGGCTTACGCTGTATAAATCCAGCATAAATCCAGCATTACTGCTTACAGTTATTAAAACTACGTATATTCGATGAAAAAATTAGTAGCCGTAGAAATTTAAAACTGTAACGGCCGGTTCTATAAATAATTTTAATCTATGTCATTGCTGACATCGATATTTATTTAATTTATATACACTTATTTATTTCATATATGTATTAGAATTCAATTACCTACTTGTATTGATTCTCATATATGATATTTGTTATAAGTAATAAAAATACCATTACAAAGTTCAATAATGATACTAAATAAGTTTGTAACATGTTCATATAAATTTCTTTATATCATTATTTGTTATCTGTAAGTCGTAATAGCATGGAAATAATTTACTTTTATTCTATGATTTGTATATGGATCGATATGCAATTATTAAATTTAGAAGAAGTAAATGTATAATAAAATAAATAAATACATTACATTTATTATTCACATTTTGAGAAGTTATTTTGTTAATTGGAAGTTTTAGAGTTCCAAATTATAATTATGATACGAACCTAAAAATAAATACTTTGAATTTTATTTTAAAAAATTGTTTAGCGAGTTTGATGTCTATATTTTGTTCAAAAAAACCTAATCAGCAATCAGATCTAGAATGATAGATCTATATTTGACACTTATTGTTATCAACTTCACAATTAAATAAATCCCTAAAAACAGTTGCGTAAAGTTGAATTTAGTAAAATTTATAACTGACTACAAAAAAAAAAATCTGATGTGGCCAGCACATGACCTCCCGCCAATTCCATGTTTAAAATAGCAATGAGTTTTAAGTAAAGTTTCAATTCCGATTGATCGTTTGTAAACAAAATCTACTTTATTGTTCCAATAAATAGAAAAGCTTGTAATACGAAATTTTGGATTATATTTTATTGCTTTTCCTGAAAAATCTGTTAGAGCTTCAAATTAAGTACTACTTCCAGTTTATCATATATAGTCAAAATCTAATATGTTGTTTCAAATTATATAAGAGTATTAAATACCAACTTTGTGAAGTTTTGGATCATTAATATATTTTAAGGAAAAATCGTCACACCCACATTATTGTCAAAATCATCACCAACTTCCTTATTCTCTAAAACGCAATCTGTGTAAATTCTTCACCGTACATTATCCATTTCGTAAATGTGTAGTTGCAAACTATTATTTGATACTTTGAAATCACGTTCTTATTGAGAGCTGTTTGATATATAATGCTGCAAACATCAAATTTAAATCGAATTATCCTGTATATCTAATATTTATGTATGATGGAAAATATATTATTTTTACAAACCTTAATTTCATTAGAATCATATTTAAACTACTAAATTCTTCTTAACACGGTTTCATTATTAATTTTAATGAAAATTGCTTCGTGACAGTGACATTTGTTTAAATATGTCAAATTTGTTATTAAAGTATTGTTTTTGTTTGACGCAGAGGCAAAGTGATGTACAAAAATAAATTATTTTATAATATAATATAAAGTTATTTCAAGTTATTTACTAAATGCTATTATCGTAGAATTGAAGATTGTGCCATTATATTCAATTTGTATTGGTAAAAGTTGCTAAAAAATTATATTCAATGAATTTTTTACAAGAAAAACTGTTAAACACACACACACACACACACACACACACACATACATACCTACAGACATCATTGTAAAAATGTTAAAATCGGATTCTGGGGACATCAAAACGTGCTTATTCACTAAAATCTCTATATCCGATTTTTAGCACGATCCCTATACCTCCCTTACCTAGGGTAGCGGGAGGTAAAAAAACAGTGTAACCCTTTCACCTTAAAATTGTCGCGATAAAAGTAAGCATTTAGGTCTATTTTAACAAATAAATTATTTATTAAGTGAATAAATTTTGTTAGCAACTTCAACTCTACAAATAAATGAATGTATTTCTCTTAATAACATTTAGGAGGTGAAAAATTAAAGAAAAATCTGTCATGAAATTAAGTTAGGACTTAGCTGATAATTTCTTTTTAAAATATCGTCATTAATGAAATTGTAAAATTAACTAGAGTATATCCGAATAATGAGAGATAATTACCCAGTATTTCTCCCAGTAATTAGTTTGATAACTTCGGCAGTTTCTGAGTCACTAAAAATTAATTTGACAGAATTGACAGTTTTAGTAGGTATCCCAAAAATGAGTTTGAATTTGATTGCATGCCAACAGAAGATTGGTTACAAGCTTTTAAGAATGGAATAAATGAATGGGGACAATTTTGAAAATATTTAAAATAATTTTAATAAACCACCTCGTACCATTGATTATTTAGTAGGAGATGAAAATCACTGGCAAAATCTAATAAAAATTTTGTTTCTTCCGTAACTCATTTAATTGCTATTATAGATCAACCAAGCCATAAACTGTTTCTCATTAAAAATTGTCCCGGTGAATGTTTATTTTCTAATTTGCCTCAGAAAAAAAATTCTTTTTAATGTGATGTAGCTCCATCATCTGCTCCCGTGTTTAGCTAATATAAACATACCAGAAGAATTTGGTTTCCCTGTAAAAATTAACATTTCATCATGGTGTATCTCATGCTTTGAATATTTGAGGACAATCACACAGCGAAACCAAACATATGGTGAATGTTGCATGACGTGGAAAGAACTAGGGACTCCGGACTTGGACAGAGTTCCCACGGGAGTAGACTCTAGTCACGGGAAGTCTTGCATGAATGTTTCAGCTCTGCTTACATGGTTACCTGTTCCCTGCAGACGGCCAGATACACAGACTGACCTGATGTCCACCTGACCTCGCAACAAGAAAAGTTAGCGATTCACGATAAGAATTTGTTTGAAATGAAAACGAATCTACATAGAAATTGGAAAAACAGAATGATTTTGGCTTCTTACAAATATTCAGTATAGATAGATGAAAAATCTGATGTGGATACCATATGACTTCCTTGTACGCCTGCTAAACTGTACATATTTTGTTAATAATTAAAATATGTATTATAACAGACCCAATCATAAAATTGCACGTATTTGACATAGACATTAAATTCCTTACGTTTTATTATTTTTTGTCTTAATCCATAGCAAACTTAATTTCAAAAACCAAAGAGTACATAATTTTTAAATTTACAGTAAAATTTTTGAAAGAAATCCGATCAAGGCCATCTACGAATTGTATCTATGAATTAAGATTTTGTGCTGTCAAATTTAGTAGTGTCTTTTACTTAGTTTTTATGAGGGTACATAATATCTTGTGTACCTCATAAAAACTACGTAAACGACACTACTAAATTTGACAGCATAAAATCTTAATTCATAGATGCAATTCGTAGATGGCCTTGATCGGACTTCCTTCAAAAATTCTACTGTACATATCTCGCTTATCCAAAGAGCTAAATTAATCGTACTTGATGTTTTAGACGCAGAATTCAATTCTTTATAAAACCTTTATTTGAATTATTTATTTTTAAAATATAAAAGTATTATACACCAAATTTGAAAAGTTTTGGATTATATTTTAATATAGTTTTTCAAGTAAAGTATCACTTCCGAAAGATATGTAATGACCAAATAGGGAGGTGCACAACTAGATGTTATAGCAGTCCCAAATACAAAATTTTAACTTTCTTCGGCTTTCTGTTTTTCAGTTATGCGAGATACATACATACGTACGTAGAGAAGTCACGACGAAATTAGTCAAAATGGATTCAGGGATGGTCAAAATGGATATTTCCGTTCAAATCTAGAAACCTAAATTTTTCGCGATTACAATACTTTCTTTACTTCGTGCAAGGAAGTTAAAATATTGGTAAACCTAGTAATTTGTAAAATTCAATGTACTCCAATTGTTTAATATACTCATAAATTTAATGAAAGTTACTAAACACAATAAAACTGAACCTTTTATAGTCGATGACATAAAAGAAAACCGGTCTGAGGAATGTTAAGGATTAGTAGGATTTCTATAAAACGGCACTAAGATTACAAATATTTTACTTTGACTTGTTATACTTAATAAGTGAATCGCCCCTACCAAAAGTAGTAGATTGCGCCGAGGCAACGCCCACAGTTTATTTGATAATCACGATTTCGTAGAATACTCTCCTTTACCAAATCGATTTTCTTTCGTGTCATCAAAAGTACCTTATATTTGACACTGCTTCCCTTTGCTTCTTTTGACATTTTAAATACGAGTAGTAACAGATTTCATATTTACAGTCACCATTACTTGAGCTTTCTTCTTAGATCGTTACATATATTGGTATCACATAGGTAAGTCTTATTAGTTGTTTTTCTTTTTTGGCATTTGAATTTGACAATTGTTTAACGGCTCATGCAAAATATTTTAAAATACTCAATAATCATGTTGACTTAATCGCAAAAATAGAGTGTGTAATAGATGTGTGAAGCGTTTCTTTATACTGGTGTGATTACACCACTTATCTGCAGCTTGCGCCACAAACTCAACTCTCGTGTAAAAAATATAAACTTCATGTACGTTTTCTACAATATACTATTACTCCTATGTTACGCGTTTCATTGCACACCCTGTATAAATTTGTCATCAACTCGAAATCCAACAATAGTAAAAAAAATTGAGCATCACCATTCAAAAAAGAAATAGAAAGTGTCCTGTATACGGTACCAGTATGTTGGCACTACTGTATTGGTGGTGCACAGTGCGTAAGTACGGAAACTAGTTCCGGATCTAAAAAATCAGAAAAAGTTTCTAGGATGAAACTTTAAATGCTTCTGTTCTACATCATGCTTCTTTTCTAAGGGTCGTTTTCATAATAAATTTTGTCTTCACTTTAACACTTTAAATTAAATTACAACTGTGATCGTTTTCATAATACAACTTTAGCACTTTCACAGTACTTTAAGATAAAGTGAAATCATTCATCACTTTAAGACTTTAACTCTTCTTTGTTAGGTTAGTTTATTTTTATCTCTCATTTTTGTATTTCAAAATAAATTTATTTTTCTCTTCCTCCAAAAGCGAATATTTTATTTTAATAAAATCAGTAATTCATGAAAATTTTGTTACCAATTTTCATAGGTCCATGGATTAATCAAGAATTTTATTAACTATATTGTAGATTATAAGATCATAATATAAATGAATTAGTTAAATTACAAATATAATGAATTTTTATTGTACCAATATTTGTTTATTGTAATCAGTTCTTGTCATTGTTGATTTGAAATGAAGTATCAAGAATAGTTTTCATCGGAACGATTATGCAGATATTACACTGAATTTATTTATAGTGTTTTCTTCAAAACTTCGCCATAGGCGTCAATATATTTTCGCGCATTTTTTCACTAAGATTAGGATATGGAATTTTCTCTTTATTTGTTACAAAGGTGTATGCGAGTTTGTATTGTTTAATTCTTTCATAGTGTCCATGCTTTTTAAATGAAACCTGATAATATATTGGCATATTCCAATGATTTAAATAACTTACTTTATTTTGAAAATTATACTAATTTTTAATATTACTCTGATTTTGTGAAGTTTGCAACTATAATTTTGTCTTTTGTACACATTATTGAAGATAAGAAACTCGAAAAGTTCAGATGTCAAACGTCAAACTTTGAATTTTTATTCGTTCAGGTATACCAACATACTTAAAAAAATTTAAAATTTTACTTTTGTTAAAATAACTATGGATGTCGATCATGAAAACCGAAAACTTTAAATTAAAGATAAAGTCTAAAAAGTAATTTTAACTAAAGTCTTAAAGTAAGCTTGATTATAAAAACGACCCTTAGTAAAATAATCTAATTTGAAATTTCAGAAAATTTAATTTTTTTATAATGTTTTTTTGCCAACAAATATTTAATTAATAGGAAATACTAAGCAACGTTTTATTAAATAAACAGGGTAAAATAAAAAACTTATCTTGGGAAATGAAGTATTTATTTAAAGATTTTTATAAAATTTAAAATTAAATTCTATAATATCTCCACGTTCTTTATTCAGATTATTTGCGCTGGTATTACAGTATTAATATTTTAAGTCCTCTTTCTATATGTACTCTATACTTGATGCTATTAAAGGAATAAGTTAACACTTGATAATTATAATGTACTTTGGTCAGTTTTAACGCATTAAATTTAGTTGAACGCAGTGTGTGAACTGACATGTTAACATTACAAGTTAATTAATTATCGGCGAAACTTTAGAGCAGTTAATGTAAAATTCATCACATCACACAGGTACTCAGATTAAGTTAATATTGATCTCCGGAAATAAGCACACATTATTATTTTCTACTAATACTACAAAGACATGTATTTACTAAACACTTTTTTACTTCCTATCAAGAAAGGTGATATAAATCTATAGTTACTATTTTTACAATGTTGTGTAAACGTATTTTTATTCAGTACTAAAATGGAAACAGGGCAATAGATTTTAGTGTCAACAGAAAAATAAGAAATGACACTTTACTAGAAGTTCTAAAGCTTTGTATATAATGATTTATAAAAAATAACGAATAATAAAACCTATGGGTTCTGGGTTCAAATGTCTATCACAAATTTGGGAAATTATTATTAAACCAAACGTGGTAAGCACGATTTCAAATATACTGGTTGTTTCAATCTGCTGAAAAAGCGTGTCCAAAGTGGTAGTGTTTCCTTGTGTTTTCCGATAGAGGAGCAACTTGGTAACGACCGTCGTCGTTGTAATATTTATAAAATCTTATCAAAAATGTAATTAACTTGTATTATATTATTTAAAATCGTGATTGAAACGAATATCGAATGTAGGTTGCAGTGGCTTAATGGTAACAGCAACAGCTCTTGGTCATAAGTACGATAGGGGTCCAATATTCGAATTCTTTTTTACATAAAAATATATATAAATTTTGTAATTTGAACTCAGAAAAAAAAGAATTGAAATTTTGTCTAATTATAATTAGATATTATTATATTAGGCAATATGTCTTATATAATTTACAAATCTTAATTTAGCATTTTAACTAACTCGAAATAGATAATAAATATTTTGATAAAAATCGTTAATTTAACTATGTAAATTTATTTTAATTACTTATTTTATTTAATTTTACTATATTTTGGCTTCATTAATTTTTGTCCTACAATTTTTGGAGATTTATCTAATGAATTAGGTAAGTAAATAGAAAATTTAAATATATATTTAGTTAATTTTGTTATTTATGTGTAGTTCAATACTAAATGTAGTCATTTAATATAATTTTGTATTTAATTTTACTATAATTTGTTATTACAAATTTAGAAACTTTAACTAAATCAACTTAGATAACTTAATGAAAACATATTAATGGGCTGAACATTACAGATTTGTTTAGTTAATTTAACTACAATTTAGAATTAGATGGTTATTTCTTTTCTGTGAAGTAGTCATAATACGTAGCATATGATTTAAAATGAAAGTAAGCGGACAAATGTCATAGTAACTTGGCAGCATTAAATTAAAATATCTTGTTTTTCATTTGATGACGAAACAGATAACATTGTAAATCACCCTCATACCTATACCGTGAGTATTTTTTAACGTGAAACATTGGGTTTGTCATATCCATAGTTAAGAATCGACATTTGATTGACAGCAATGTATTTGCGTGTCCCATTTAAAATGAAACATAGGGAACGAATTTGACATTTGATAAGACGTCAGTAGAGGTTAATTTTGTTTAAATAATTATACCTGCTTTCTAAATTAAATTTAGTGTACCTTGTGCTCGAGTGATTTTCTAACTTGGCCAAATTTCTTATAATATTTAATACTCTGTCAAATTCATTTCCTATGTTTTCAATAAGACAATCAAATGTCAAGTCGTGTCGTAACTTATAGGAAAATTCAGCGGTTATCTGTCATATTGACAAGACGTCATTAGAGGTTAATTTTGTTTAAATAATTATACCTGTTTTCTAAAAATTAAATTTAATTGCAAAAAAAATATTGTGTGCCCGAAATATGTTTAGTGCTCTCGAGTGGTTTTCTGACTTAGCTAAATTTCTTACATAATACAATACATCTGTCAAATTCGTTCCCTATGTTTCATTTTAAATGGGACACGCAAATACATTGCTGTCAATCAAATGTCAAATCGTAACCATGGACATGACAAACCCAATGTTTCACGTTAAAAAATACTCACGGTATAGCGTCTCATTTAAAATACAGCGTTGGTGTAAATAGGTAGGTATACAAATTTTATCCAGTCAGAATGCAAACCGAAATCACAACTACAACAAAAAAAAGTCAATTTTAAGCCGTCCGTTGTAAAAAATTGGCAGTAATAACTGGTATTTAATCATATTTTTGATTTTGTCTTTGTTAACATTAATTAGTAGTTAGTGCATAAAAAATATGTCGTATTTAAAAAAATGGTTCCAGAAATTTATATTCTTTATGTAACGCAGGCAAAACGATTGACTCTCATGTGTCATCTACTATTTTCTTAAATAATGTATAGTTCTTCATCATAACAATATTTTTTAATTACTTTTTTAATTGTTAATTTTTTTGGTGGCAATTAAAATCTGACAAATATGAATCAAAAATACGGTTGAAATTAAGGAAGCAGTGACCGCTTCGAAAAAATTACAAATCCGCAAAAACAAAACATCACGTATTCCATTCTGCACCCCAGCGTTCATTTAAACGAGTCACCACTGTATAAATATAAATCTCGCCGAGTGACGGGCACCCTATACCTCTACGCTTCGCGTTCCGTTCATACTCCTACCCCACTCGCATGTAAAATGTCAAAAACTACACGCACGCCCTCGCACGCATATATTAAATAGGAACGACGCGGCGGGCGCAGTTGGCAAATGCATATTTCATCCAGGACAATCACACGTGTCACTAATTGCGTGATTGGAGCGTGAGCGTGTGCGTGAGCGTGAACACAACGTGAACATGCGCGTGAGACCAGTGATGATTTGTCAGTTTATGCTAATTGACGGGTAATTGTCTTGGGCTATTTAACTACATGCCAAAATGTCTATTTTGTATAATTATACACATTATACCACGTATTAATATTTGGAAGAATCAATACTTTATAATAATCAAAATAAATGTATGACTTAAGGTTAATAAGTAAAAAGTAAATACATCTATGTTCACCCTCAAAATCGACAACAGAATAATATTAATGAAAGTCTTTAAATGTCATTATTTCTGCGGTTTAAAATGTCTCTAGTACTAAGAGCTATTCAAGATTTTACCACATCTATAGGTTCTTTTGCAGTTAAGCTTTGGTTGTTCTTGTATTTGTTTTTAACCGATTATACAATTTTGGTCAAAATTAGATATTATTTGTTCTTACATGGACGATATCCCCACCGATTTCTAAAATTTAGGCATTAGCAAAATTTTGTTTTTACCAACCGTTAAGCACTGCCTGTCTTGATTTAGGAATTACTTAAGACCAGTTTCACAATCTGATTGAAACGAAATAAACTTGACAAATGACAAATGGATCATTGCTATCAATAATTCAATTCATTAGTGTATATTTAACTTACAGTTACAATTTTAACCAGAGATTGTAAAACTAGTCCTTAGATAAATAGGTATCTGTTTTCCAATGCCCAAATCGCTAGGTAGTTCCTAATGTTTGACAGCTGACACTTCAAATTGAAAATTATACAAATTTATTGAATATTTTGATAGTTATAACAAAGAAATAGAAAGACAAACACAAGATAAAAAATCTGATGTGGCCAACACAAAACCTCCCGCTATTTAATTTTTATTAATTTAAATACATACCTACCTACGTATTTACTAACGCTGCAAACTGTTCTATTGCAGAAAACTATTGCTTTATTTACTATTTTCTTTTTAAAATGTCACTATTATTAATTTGAAGTGATAAGTTATCTGACAGTGACATTTACTGTCAGTTACATTCAATTGAAAAATGAACTGTGTAACAAAGGAATAGTTTTTATCTTAGGCTTCGCGACCAATAAAAAAAATTATTTTTAAATTTATCTGTAAAATATATAGAAAAAGTATTAATGTATTCCTGTAGAAAATTCATATAATCTTTAATTTTCATGAGACATAAAATTCGAAAAAAAGGCATTTAATGGTATTTTTTGAAGAAAAACCATTATGAGCTTCAAGTAAAGTACCATTTCCGTTTATCCGATTTACACCAAAATCTAATGGCTTCTATTCCTATTAGAATAGGGTAAAAATAGAAGGTTTCAGAATTTTCTGAATGATAGTATTTGAGTTAGAGTGTAAACAAAATTCGTACAAATACACACATACACACATACACACACACACACACACATACACACATACACACATACACACATACACACATACAGACCTTATCGTGAAAATGTTAAAAATGGATTCTAGGGACCTTAAAACGTGGTCATTTACTAAAATCTCGACATTAGATTTTTAGCACGATCCCTATACCTCCCTTACCAAGGGTAGCGGGAGGTAAAAAGAAAGAACATATTATTTTAAATTCAGTGATGAGAAATGGTTTTCATAAAGATTTCCTTTTGATTAGAAGACAGCATTTTATACACTTATAAGAGTAAACACATAACTATATAGTTGTTATTCTTTATTTTATATTTCGGAAATAATATTAATTATTTACATATAATTAAATTCATAATTCAGTTTCTGTTTTTGTATTGTTTATTCTATATTTTATGATTTATATATTTTCTTCTTGTTCATTTTCATCTTTGTTTTCAATTATATTTTCCATTACTGTATTACATATTTTAAAATATATTTATAGTAAAAAGACATTTCATTAAAAATTTAATTATTTTGTACAACTCAACGTAATATTAATAATATCTCCACATCATTTCCAATGTCATTGTTGACAAATTCAACTAACAAATGCATAAATTATAAAAATTATTCATTTATTTCAGAGAGCAAATATAATATTACAAAAATAACTAATATGTTAGCGTAAGTAATTCCTAGCTGGGTAGTGGGCATTGCTTTGTGTGGTGAAATCCAAAATGGATAAATATCAATTAAGGCAGTTCTTAAATTTTAGAAACGGTGGTGAATTGGACGTAAACCCCACAAATAAATAAATATAAGTATTTTACCGATTTATATAATAATTATAACCATAACTGGTTGATCCTAATAGTCAGTAGTCGTGCTTAAACCGGCTTTTTTGGCGCTTCGCTAAGGGCTTCTTTATGATGAATTTAATTTACGAATTTACAATTTATAATTTAGATTTTAAAATATAAACTCACGTAAAACATATACGATGGTTTATGAAAGATTTACAAATTTAGAAATTTGAAATTTAGATTTGGAATATAACTATATTTTATATTTTCAAATGCAAATTTCAAATTCGACCAATCACAAGAGATAACTATTAATCATGGCGGTAAGGTATAACTTTGCTTCATCTGTCAACTTTCTTTTCTGTTTGTTAATTGTTGACATTTTGAATATAGTATCATATGAACAAATTGTTATTTTGTTTTTTGTTGATAATCAGTATTCGCGAACATCGTAATTTGTACGACAAAGCAAATAAATTGTACAAAAATAAAATGTAGTTTCAATCCAACGAGGGTTGGCGAGGAATTAAATATATGTACACTCATACAAGTATATTTCAAGAATTTTCATGATCTTATTTCACTTTCAGAAACAAACTCTGATACTGCCCGTACACAGACCGACCATCTGCGATTTTTAAGTTTGTGTTTATTTTATTTCTGTACTATACAAATCAACAATAGTAAAAAGAAACATTCCCGATATTATTAAAGAATAATCTTGTTCATTAGCGTCTAACAAATTCATGGCTAAAATACATTTGTAACAAAAAATCTGAAGTGATAACTGGTGAAACGTCAAATAACAAGCAGTGATAAGTCACGTGACAGATACTGATTGGTCACATCCAGAATTTCAAAATCGAACATAAACCAGAGAGAAAATTGTAAATTTTAAATCAAAATTTCTAAATGTAAATTTATAAATTAAATTTATCATAAACCAGCCCTAAGTAATGGTTAGTAGTCACAGTTAACCGGCTACTATTTTCTACAGTTTTTGACAGTATTATAACAAAGAGAATTATACATATCTATTAGGAAAATGAAATTTAAAAATATCTGATGTGGACAGCACATGACTTACTATACATATTTTGTTAATAATTAAAATATGTATTATAACAGACCCAATCATAAAATTGCACGTATTTGACATAATTTGACATCAACATTTTATTTATTTTTTGTTATTTTTTGTCCTAATCCATAGCAAACTTAATTAGAGAATATGCAAAGAGCTAATTTAATCATAATTGATGTTTTCGACGCAGAATTCAATTCCCTAAAACTTTTATTTGAAGCATTTATTACTAAAATCAAAATAACACCATTTTTTTCAAGAAAAACTGATAACATCTTCAGGTAAAGTATCACTTCCGGTTAGACTATTTTAACCAAAATCTATTGTTATTTCCATTGATATAAAAGTCTTATATACCAAATTTGAAAAGTTTTGGATTATATTTTAATATAGTTTTTCATTAAAATGTATTATAGGCTTCAAGTAAAGTACCACTTCCGGGTAAACCATTTTAACCAAAATCTATTATGTTATTCCCATTAATATAAAAGTATTATATACCAAATTTGAAAAGTTTTGGATTATATTTTAATATAGTTTTCATTAAAATCTATTATAGGCTTCAAGTAAAGTACCACTTCCGGGTAGACCATTTTAACTAAAATCTATTATGTTATTCCCATTGACATAAAAGTCTTACATATCAAATTTAAAAAGTTTTGGATTATATTTTAATATAGTTTTTCATTAAAATCTATTATAGGCTTCAAGTAAAGTACCACTTCCGGGTAAACCATTTTAACTAAAATCTATTATGTTATTCCCATTGATATAAAAGTCTTATATACCAAATTTGAAAAGTTTTGGATTATATTTTAATATAGTTTTTCATTAAAATCTATTATAGGCTTCAAGTAAAGTACCACTTCCGGACAGACCATTTTAACTAAAATTTATTGCGTTATTCCCATTCATATAAAAGTCTTATATACCAAATTTGAAAAGTTTTGGTTTATATTTTAATATAGTTTTTCACTAAAATCTATTACAGGCTTCAAGTAAAGTACCACTTCCGCAAGTTATGTAATGACCAAAAAAGGGAGGTGCACAACTAGATGTTATAACAGTTCTAAATACAAAATTTTAACTTTCTACGACTTCCCGTTTTTCAGTTATGTGAGATACGTACATACGTACGTACGTACAGACGTCACGACGAAATTAGTCAAAATGGATTCAGGGATGCTCAAAATGGATATTTCCGTTGGAATCTGGAAACCGAAATTTTTCGCGATTACAATACTTCCTTTACTTCGTACAAGGAAGTAATACACGAAGAAATGCTAAGCTTGTACAAATGTAATAAAATTTGGTGGAAACGCCACAACTACTATGTGTTTAATAAAAGTTCCTCGGGTTTGTATAGAAATTAGTATCTCTCAAAAACTTTATAGTAATATTTGGAGTTTGGCAAAATTAATTAAAACATAACATGTAGAAAAGTCAAATATTAACATGGAAGCAGGTCCTCGACATAATTTCGCCATCTTCCTCTCAGGAACTAATTCCCGTTTAATTTGAACGGTCCATAGCCCGAGCAATTTCTTCCAAATTACGCGAGTGAACAGCATTAATTGTAATAACTACGTCATGGGCACGTGTTTGCTATACTCTACTTCCCCTTCACTGCAGAGGATGGCGAGAGGCGAAGGGTTCGTTCGTCCTAACGAAGATATCGACAATAGCTCCCAAGGCGAACCCGTATGCAGATTTTTTAATCATCGTTTGTATTAATTTTTACGTACAAGTGTTCAAGGGAGAAACTCAATTCGTCGTCAGTTAATGGCTATTGCTGACATAGTCGTTACGTACGACTAAAATAAGGGAGGAGGAGATGCTCATTTTGTTTCAGTGACTTACTTGATTGTTTGCTATGCATACGATTACTTTTTAATTTACAAGATCCTGCAATTTTGTACGTTAAACAACATTCGGGTGAATAACTTTTCGTTTTGTAACCATACTATAGTTATTTAAGTATTAAGACCAGTAAATGCTTCCTCGGTTGAGGATTATGTAGGAGATCGAGACTTATCCTCCAATACATCCGATACCGGTAGAACAGGACTTCTGACCGTAATTTTTATTACGTTTTTTGTAAACATACGCACGAAATTTTTTTTAAAAAAAAATAAGATTTGAAATTTTTTTCAAGTACTAAAAATTTTTGGTTTCCTTTCTTAAATTAAGCTTTGATCGTTCTTTTTATTTACTTACCGCCTCCTAATCGGTACGTGATTCATATCACTTACCGAACAGTAATTTGTAAATAAAGCCTACTGCCTTGGAAATTCTATCGGTAAAACATTTTTTTTAAACGATCGTACAAAAAAAGATTTTGGAGAATATAGAATGCCAGAAACTATAATATTTAACGTGTGTACGAGTATCTTAATGATAACCATTATCAATAATTTATTTAATTACCTACATAACAACTAATTTCAATTTTAGACCAAAGTAAAATGCACTATGTTCTGATTGGAACTGACTTTTTTTTTAGAAAAGAAAAACAAGATATAATTTCGGTTACACAGTACATCTAATTCGTCTTTGATACGCCATTTTAGTTGTTCTTTTGTTTTAGTTAATTAGGTAAGTCACGGCTGCCATTCGTTTAAATTTTGTCGGTGACAATTGACAAACGTAAGAAATTATGGGCCATCCAGCGAATCAAGCGGTATACGTCATAAATACAATATTACTAGACAAAATGACGTCATATGTTATAAAGTTTACATGAGCATGTAAAACGGATTAAAATATGATCTGTGGGTTGTCTTCATAAATCCAAATCTTTCTTAAAAAAGTAACTCGTCTGGTATAATTTTTTTCCAGTGAAATCCAATTTTATTTAAAATATTCTGAACGATGCTGCTTACGCTGTTATAAATACCTCATTCTTGTTGTATATGCAACAAACTATCTAGTATTATGTGAGATCCTTAAAAAAATACAGAATACTGCATACCATACAATTTCTCACTGTTTCTGTACATTGGGTATAGCGTTTGCCACACTCTGTACATATAGATTTAATTTTCAAATTATTACTGGCAAATAGAACGAAATATTACCTCAATATTACAATTCAGTGAAAGTAAGAGCCCACCAATCCATTTTTCATTTTCAAAATAAGTTAATAAATTAACTACAAGCTCTTGAGTTTGACATGACAGAGCATTTGACATTTTGTCAATGAGCAACGAAACCAAAAACAAAATGAAATCACAATACAGGTTGAAAAATATAATATAGACATATAATATTTAGTAATATACATGTTCAGAATTACCAATATTAAAAAAATATAATCAAACGTCATTTTGCAAAAATTTACAAAATTTTACATAATAATAATATATCCAATAATTATTTCTATTAAAGGTGTCAAATACATAATAATAAAATACCAATAAAATACAGTTATTTAAATATATTTTTAAAAAAATAAAGAAAATTTCAAAAATCCCTAAACAATGACGTAAACTGCTTGATTCGCTGGATAGCCCATATATACATTATCCAGTAAAATGATGTTGATAAAATAATAATAATGATATTCATTTGACATCCTATTAGGGTAGTGGCCTCTCACAGTAACACCAAAAATATACATCCGAGACATAGTTATTGGATTACTATATAAATATAATTAATATATGTAAAACCACTAATTTGAAATCCAAATGGAAGTAAACAAATCTAGCAAAGTAAGGTGTTATGACCGATTTTAAAGTAAGTGTATCTAAGAAGTATAACAATGTTGGGAATGTAGTAGCATAGATGGTAAGGTAGATATTTATTGTCAGACAATAAGTGCAGCTGTCAATAACCCTTCAGTTATCGGCTGATCTACCTAGAGCACGCAATTTCACACCCCGGTGGTATTGTTCACGCATATTTGTAAAGGTTAATGCATGAATCATTAATGCCGCAAAACTGTATTTAGAATTGCAGTCACGCACTTAGTATGTATTTATATACATCCTTCGATTTATATCGCCATGTTTATAACAATATGACAAATGGTGGGTTGAAACAATACCTATATTCGTTGCATTACGTACAATGTAAAGTCATTCTTTTTTAAATCGAACCTTATAAATAATTCAGGAATAATCGCCACTTCCTTCGTTTGTATTCACCTGGGACGATACGGCTTGGTGAATTGGCGACAGCAATAAGAAAAAATATAAATGACAAACATTATGAATAATATGATTGTCAGTGTTCTCACGGAGGAAAACCATTGTGAAAGTTGCAAAAAAGAAAATAAAATTATAATATTTGTACTCGTAGAACAATGGCCAATTAATTAACCTTCAATTTTCAACTTAGATTAGATTAAAATTAAATAATAAATAAGTAAATTTAGTTTCAGAAATTGTAAATTCTATTTCAGAAAAAGTAATATTCATACCAATTTTTAAAAATCTGTTGTGGCCAGCACAAAACCTCTCGCCATTTCCATATTATGTTATAAAAGTATTGTATTGCACTTCGCTATCGAACCATCGTTTTATAACAAAAAAAAAAATACAGAACTTTACCCAAATACTGTTTTATGTTGTAATTAAAATGTCTTCTGCACACATACAATTCAAATTATATCGATTTTTCATTGAATGAGGAAGTTTCTAAATGTCAAAGATTCTTCCAATTCAATAACAAGATTGGTGGTATTTCTAATGGATATATGCATGTTACCTATAATTGCACCAACTGCTCTAGTGCTATCGGTCTCGAAACGAGTACCTATAGGATTTTCGTAGGAAAAAAAAAGATGAAAAAGAACTTTCTGAAATTGAATTAATTTATTCTGAAAGTTAAGTTGAAAAGATATAGTTTATCTTTAAATCGTCCAGAAACACTTTGCCGGAAAAAGTAGAGGCTTCTATAGTTTAATTTAAAATGAATATTACACAGAATTGTCAATTTTTAAAAATATTTTCAACTCAAGAAGTAGCAAAATGGTAACAAATTGGTAATTGTAACGTGAATGAATAGGTACGTTTTAAACTAAATGTACGTATCGTATAAAGCCCGTTTGTCACGATCTATAATTATAACAGAATTCGGAAAACAAAATATAAACAAATAAATTTGTGGACAGAATTGTATGTATACAAATATTCTGCATACAAATGTGCACGTAATTTGTTCTGGTTATTTTTCTTTTTTTTATTGGGTTCGGCCTCGTACTTTCGTACATTGGCCCGGAGCTATTTAATGGAATATTTTGGGACAAACACAACATCCAAGCCCCTGGTGGGAATCGAACCCACGACCCCAGAGCTGAGCGGTGAAGGTCGCTTGAACGCTGCCTAAACGCGCTCGACCACCGAGGCGGCTGATTCTGGCTATAAACGTGGATGTTCTTTGTTCTATTAGCAATTCTAATTGCTTTCGAGTCCAAGACTAATTAATAGTATACCTGTACGTATTTTATTAAATTTTATATGTAAACAATAATCAAATGCTAACTACCAGATGTCACAGTACATTGCGTATATTATCTACATACTTTCTGTCCATAGAAATAGAACTTAATATAGTTTGCAGTATTAGCAAATATAAACACTGCTCAGCATTTGAACTGGTACACTTAAATAACATGCAGTAAAAATAAACAACCCTTCTTAGGCGTTTGGCATGACTTCCTACATGATCAGGGCTGTGTTTCGGAATGCAAACAAATGCCTATCGAATAATATTTACGATTCAATTGTTGTTTATCTGTCATAAGTGCAGTTAATGAGCTCGCGGACGCTTATACTTTATCAAGTTTTAAGTGAATTTTTGAGAATTTCTCGACTAAGTTTTAATTCAGAGTGGTTGACTGCATATTAAACATGCCATTAAGGCGTTTAAGTATTGAATAGATAAGCCAAGCAAAAATGAAGATTTTGTTATTTTTCTATTAAAACATTTGGAATTCGTTATTTAAGTTTTATTCTTTTAATTCTTAGCCCTAAAAGTGTTTCCAGAACCATATACTATTATATATGTTCTTGTGTACCAGTTCAAATGTTGAGCAGTGCAGATGTGTATTTAAATTCACAAAAATTAAATAGCAGGAATACTGGAACTCCACTTGCGCTGTTCAAATCTTACTTAGATAATCGTAAACAAAGTGTGTACAAGGATAATAATAGCTCAGATTTTAAATTAATCAAACATGGAATTCCACAAGGATCCATTTTAGGCCCTCTTTTATTTATTATATACATAAATGATTTTCCATTGAGCATAAATCCTATAGAATCTATTTTGTTTGCAGATGATACTACTTTGGTAGCATCCAGTAAGAGTATAGAGTCACTAGAAGATTTATTCGAATCAAATTACAAGTTAGCGGAGGTCTAGTTTACGCGAAACTTCTTAAAATTGAATAGTGACAAAACACAATTTTTAATAATATCTTCGAACTCGATCTCAAGTCAAGGTAAATCAATTAAAGGCTTAATATTGACGATGGATTAACCTGGGTCAAACATGTTGATGAATTGTTACCTAAGCTGGCAAGAGTTACATTTATTTTAAGACAATTAAAAAATTACCTCAATATTGAAACTCTTAAGATGACATATTTTGCACTATTCCATTCTTTGATAAGTTATGGTGTTATTCTTTGGGGTAACTCTTCTCACGCTAACAGAGTTTTTAAAGCACAAAAACAAGTAATAAGGATCATTCAGGGTGTTAATTACAGAGATCATTGTAAACCTCATTTCATATTTTTAGTAATAATGCCTCTACCTTGTCTATTCATTTACACTACTCTTTTAGAAATTCATCGTAATAAGAGTAACATCTCGACTGTATCAATGCATCACGATTATTGCACTAGAAATTCGAATCTTTTGAAAATTCCAAAATTTAGACTAAAAAAATCAAAGAACAATTCTCTGAATTTCAACTTGTACAACGTTTTACCTGAATCAAGTAAAAATGTACCATATAATATTTTTAAATCTAAAATTAAAACCTATCTTTTGAGGCATTGTTTTTATTCAGTAGATGAATATTTTCAACAAACAAAAGACTGTAATATTTTATAAACTATTTTGTACATATATATTTATATATTTTTATTGTTATCATTTTAATATCATGCACGTAATAATTAATGACTTGCTACAAACAATTAATGTACCGTAGTTAAAAAAATATATGAAATATGAAATATTGTGTTGGCCACATCAGAATTTTATTTTCATCTCGTTGATTCGTCATCGCAAAACAAAGTTTCACAAATACTTGAAATCCCGTCCATGTGTAATTTAAATTTGAATAATAAATTCGCCATAGACGTCGTGAGTTTGACAATAGTTACACAATGATATATTGTGTGAAATATTGGGTGGTAGTGGCAGTAGCAGTGGCGGACTCGCTGCGCGCTCGCTCGACATCGCCTGAAGCGTTCGTCACACTTCTCGTCGATTTGCATATCCATGTATATAGAACGAGTTCAGTTAGTGTATCACATAATGGAATGAGTAATCATACAACTTCCCGAGCCCTTCATTCTTAATGCATGCAAACTGCCTAATTTGTTAAAAACCGACCCGCGGACAATTGAAAATATGACGAGTTGGGAGGATGCCAAATAGCCAACAACAGGGACGACATTACACATAAATATGGCTAGTCTTGGCTACAAGCAGAATGGACATATACGAAATACAACGAACTATGAATACTAAGTTTAACAACGGAAAACTGCAAATAATATGGTCCAGTAACTGGCAATGTATATTTGATTCAGTTTTGCTGAATAAATATATTTTTGGAATAAATACAGAACTCAGACGAAACTGTTTGTATTTACTTAATCGATAAATTAAAATAAGCATTTCTCTACTAGCACTGATTTAAATAAGGGAATAAATTCTACCCTCTGGTTGGTTAGACTACACAACTAGTTCATCTGTCAGGTATCAAAAAAAAATCTACAGAATTAAGCGATATTTAACCACGTTTCTCATTTTGACTTTTTAAATTATTCGGGTATGATACATTTATACATATTTTACATATAGTATGTCCCCGGATTGAGTTTACAAGAGGAAAAAAAAATTATTTTTGATTTTACGAAATAATGCCAAGGGAAGAAAAATTTTTGCTTGAATTGAAACGCATGTTTCAGTTATTAAAACTTTTAATTAATGTAAGGTTCTTTTATTATAACGTTTTTTCGTATTTTGTTCTCCTTATAATATAGTTATAACATTGAATCTAACATGATTTTAGTTAGCTTTGAAATTTTGACAAATGATTATTAATAATTGGAATAATACTACCTTGTTTTTAGTTTAAGTTCTGCATTTATTTAATATTAAAACCCAACGTTTCGGCACCATAAACTGGTGCCTTCTTCAGGGGAAAACATTGACATAAATATGTGAAATAACAAAAACAACAAGTAACCAATGAAACAAGAAAAGTTCGTAAATGTTACCTTTTTTGCCGAAACGTTGGGTTTTAATATTAAATAAATACAGAACTTAAACTAAAAACAAGGTAGTATTATTCCAATTATTAATATGAGTTCTGAAAGATATTTTAATAATTGAAATGATTATTAATTCTAATTTCAGATAAAGAAGAGTTAATTGAATAAACTACAAATATTTTGATTTTCGCCGTTTTTTTTTTTTTTTTTTTTTCTCAAATTAGAATTAATAATCATTTGTCAATATTTCAAAGCTAACTAAAATCATGTTAGATTCAATGTAATAACTGTATTAATAGGACGACAAAATACGAAAAAACGTTATAATAAAAGAACCTTACATTAATTAAAAGTTTTAATAACTGAAACATGCGTTTTAATTCAAGCAAAAAATTTTCTTCCCTTGGCATTTTTTTTTAAATCAAAAATAAAAAAAAATTCCTTTTGTAAACTCAATCCGGGGACATACTGTATATAATATAATTTTAAATATTTAATTAATAAAACCATCAGAGAGATTAAATGTATTTCCCAGAAAAAGCTTTCAGAATGTAACTTTTGATTTTTGACACTGACATCTGTCATTTATAAATTATGTTACAAACATTTGAATTTGTCAACTGGTTTCCTTAATGTAGTTTAGCCTACTCGACTTATTACATTCCGTTATTCTATATATTAATATATAGATACAAGTTTGATATAGCGTTCATAATGAAACGCGTGTGATGTCAAATCACGAGGCGGTGAGCCGAGTGTTTTAATCACGCAAGTTTCATTATTAGGCTATATCAAACGTGTATTCTTCAATATTTTATCTACGACAGTTTAAATTGATCTTAAAATACATTTTTCATTTAAATTTTGACATAATGAGAAATATTGAAATGTTCATTCGTAGCCTACGTAGGCTAATTTTGATTGAATTTCTATTGTTATTTGTCTTACAAAATAAATAATTCATAATGACACTCAGTGCCATTATGAAACTCATAATGACATTCAAGTTAGTGTATCAATTACATTGTCGTAGATAAAAAATTTTAAAATATCAGATGTAGAATTTTATGTTCTTCAATATTAGTAATATCCTCGGTAATATCAAAAATTTTCAAAAAATAATATGTAGAAGAATTTTTTTTAGAAACTACTACTTACGGTTGTCCAATTGTTACCAAAACCTTTTCAGCTCTTCCCAGGAATGTCAGATTGAGGAATTCATAGTTAAACAAGTCCTAAGTCTTTTGAGTAATCGGCCTTCCAACATCGAGCCACACACACATACACACATTCACACACACACACACACACACACATACAGAGAGAGAGAGAGAGAGACTTCATTGTAAAAATGTTAAAATCGTATTCCAGTGACCTTGAAACGTGCTTATTCATTAAAATCTGGATTTGTGATTTTTAGCATGATTCCAATACCTCGCTTAGCGAGAGATACTTGCATTATATTCTAGAATAATAACAATGTCTGATAAATATGCAAAGTGAATACTATTAATAATATATTAACGATAATGCAATGACTCTTAATATGTATGCCTTGCATGAATCTTTAATAACATCACACCTCAATAATTGCAGTGTATTATTGATAGAAATAAAATCCAGTGTCAAATACCCTCCATCAATTACTAAGGAAGATAGTCTGTATCCTAGGCTAGGCAATACACTTCCAGAATTGCTTTAGTGGATAGAGTGCGTTTAATTAAAAGCAAATCTATGAAATGATGACTAACGACAGAACTAGAAAAGGGAGATAGAGCGACAGCTTGTGTTTGCTAGGGGTAGAACAACATAGGGGTGGCACAATAGATTCACTTACAAATGTAATGTTGCATTCAATTTGTTCGGCAATGAGATACAGGATTAATATAGGCAAATATAGGCGGCCATGCAAACGATACCCGCCAATAACAGATGCATATTCATACAAAAATAAATTGAAACATTAAAGAGAAAAAAGTGTGTTATTAAAATAATAACATCTCTATATAGCACGTTACATCATTCAGTATTAAATTAACAGTTTTATAAATGTGTCTTTAGTTACGAGTATCTGAAGAGTTCACACAATGACAGCTGTCATCTACGGCTAATGAAACAAAAACTGCATGAAGCTATGTTCAATTCGTGCTTAATGGAAAAGCTGTTAGTGGTTGATAGCTTTACACTGTTTCCAATGCGATCAAAAGCTGCCGCCTGTCAAGTTGTAATTAAAATGTGTGAAAGTAAAATTAAAAAAAAAAAAAAAAAAAAAACACTCCAAGCCTACAAACACCTCAGTATACCTAATAGTTATAATATCGCATTCATAAGTTAGTGAAATTAATTTTAAAATAATACACTGCTCAACATTTGAACTGGTACACTTATATAACATGCAGTAAAAGTAAACAACCCTTCTTAGGCATTTGGCATGACTTCCTACATGATCAGGGCTGTGTTTCGGAATGCAAACAAATGCCTATCGAATAACATTTGCGATTCAATTGTTGTTTATCTGTCATAAGTGCAGCTAATGAGCTTATACTTTATCAAGTTTTAAGAGAATTTTTGCGAATTTCTCGAGTAAGTTCTAATTCAAAATGGTTGACTGCATTTTAAAGATGCCATTAAGGCGTTTAAATATTGAAGACCTGAGCCAAGCTAAAACGAAGATTTTGTTATTTTTCTATTAAAATATATGAAATTCGTTATTTAAGTTTTATTCTTTTAATTCTTCACCCAAAACGTGTTCCCAGAACCATATACTATCAATTAAGCAAGAAGGTGTTGCTCAAAAAGTAGTAAATTGTTATTTATATATGTTCTTGTAAGTGTATAGTCTGTTCGCTCCTAGCTGAAACAAGCCGATATTTTATTACCCCAATAGATATTAACACAAACAAATAGAAAATCCTCAAGTAGTGTGGAACAGGGACGTATTCGAAATCTGCATAAGTAAGGGAAAATGTCATTATTACAAGTATACAGTTATACTCGTCATAAAATAATCAAATAATGGCAACTTTCCTTCACACTTTTTACAGGTTTAGGACTGTCAGGGAAATATATGCTATAAATTTCGCTGGCGTGTTTGTCGCAATCGAAGTTCTTTTCAGAGCATTCGTTTCACCCACTTCTACAAAATGATTATACACATTTAATATAACTTGCTGCGTTTGTTCGTTGATGAAATATTTAAAACAATTTGTGTCTTCATCACTTTGCACACCGTCGGCATCGGTGTCACAGGTATTGACTTCGTCACTAACACTGGCAGAAGCATTGTCGACATCCCAGGTCCTCCACATTTCCATATTTAAAATTTCACTTACAACCGCTGCTAACTAATGTTACATGTAAACTGAGTTAAGACGAAAGAAAACCGGGATTATAAAGGAACGAAATTCAATCAAGGAAGACTTAAATGAATAGTAGATTAAATAATTCCTAGAAATTATGATGATGGCCAAACCCGAAAACAATGTCATTAGCCGAAAACGTCTTTCCAGGTAATTCTTAATTATACCTATTCAATGATAATACCTAGCTGTATTTCAAAATAATTTCAAAAAATTCTCTTAAAAATTTACAAACGCATATATCAAAACGAACTGAATACAATCCTTGTTCAACACTCCATTTACAACTGACCGCCGTTTGATGAACAAAGGCTCAAGAAAGTGGTTTATGGTTTGTGGTAATAACTATTGGGGTAATAAATTATCGGCTTGTTTCAGCTAGGAGCGAACAGACTTTACCAGTTGAGCAGTATACATTACATCCTGCATGTTATTTTATATAAATTACTATATATTATTATTACATAAACGAGCCGGTTTCGTATTTTAATTAAATGTTTATGCAATATTTTTCATAATAATAATAATAATAATAATAATAATTTATCGTTATTTTCAAAAACGATTAAATAGATGATTGGCTTGAAAAATACTTAAAAAACGATCTCCCACTCCTGTGACGTCAAAGTACATACATTACGTCATTCATAGTCAACAGGAAAACAGTTTGTCCATCACCTTCACTATTTATTAAAACGAATTAGGCAACTGTTTGTGACATGTTAAGCTATTTGAACTTTGACGTCACATCCTGTTTCAGATTAAGTGATTTTTAAAAATATTTCACAAATTTCTATAATTAATTGTAAAATATCTAATGGATATTCGTGACATTTTCAAATTTGACGCTATTTAAAGAAAAATATTTTTTGAAATTAATACTTAGAAGGGATACAAAAAAATTTGCAACAACCCTACTGAAAGAAATTGAAAATTATAAAAATTTGTAAATAAATGTACGTATGAAATAATTTTAACGCTACCACTGTTACTAACTCGGTCGGTATATTTCAATTTGCTGAGAAGTAAATTCGAAATATATTAAATAGAGTACAAACATTTGGTGTTAAATTCTTCAAAGTAACAATTGATTTCCCATTTAATTAAATGCCAACAACGAAATGCTATTGTCCTATCTGGTGTCCTGTTTTCAGTTCGATCTTACACTGATTGCATGTAGAACATGTCACAACACGCCAACGAGGTCAAAGAGGCTGGGAAGTGGAAAATTAACCCATTGCCACATAAAGGTAATAGCTAGTTCCAAAACCAATACGAGTCACTTGTACCGCAATCCTAATCATTCAGTCATACCATTGATTTATGTCCCACCACAATTATATTGTTCATATTATATCTGGATAAATGTAGACCGATGTGGCTATTTTGCAAATAAGCTTCTAATGAGAATGTAATAGGTAGTGAATTTACCATAGATGAAGCTGAAGTACTGACTGATAGAGGAAATGGTTTACCTGAAACAAATACATAAAAATTAGTTAACAAGAAGATAGAAATACATCTAAGGGCCAGTTGTACAATCAAGGGTTAGGGCAAGGGTTAGTAATTAACAGCTGGTTAGTCAAAAAATGTGTTGTACGATAACGTTAAGCGTAACCATGGCTCTTAACCAGAATATTTTTAACTTTTGATGAAATGAGGGGTTAATGATTTAACAAGGTGTTAACGCATGACATTTGACGTGTGTTTAACTATTTGTAATGACTTTTCAGCGACGTTTGGTAGCTGAATCTAATTCTGAAGATGACTTATTAGAAAATATGTTTTTAAGAAGTAGGAACTGATGCGATCACACAACACAAGATAAGGTAAATAAATTATTATATAAAGTGCCTGAAGTATTCTTGGTTATTTGATAAAAGAAATAAGCAGGACTGCAGTCAATGTATAGAATTTTATTTAGTCAAAAACCGACGTTACGCTTCCTGTGGAAGCTCATTCAGGGCGAAAGACTAATATTTTTAAATAATTTGTTACACTTGTTAAAAAATTATTTTAAAATATTCAGCGGGAAGCGAAACATCGGCTTTTGATTAAATAAAATTTTATACATTGACTGCATTCCTGCTTATTTCTTTTATCCAATAACCAAGAATACTTCATGCACTTTATATAATAATTTATTTACCTTACCTTGTGTTGTGATCGCATCAGTTTTTTTATTCTCTATTATATCTTTATACTGGGCGACAAAATCCACTAATTTCAAACAATCATCTAGCGTAAAATTAGTTTCTATTACGCTTAGTTTTTGACATTTTGTAATTTTAATTTTTATGAAAACTAACGTATATGTCAAAATTGCAATAAAATAAAATTTATGTTTTGTTTTATATAGTATAATTTGGAAAAACTGATCCAGTGTTAACTGACAGACTGCTAGGTAAACTTTAGAAAAATAGAAATGGTACAACTAATTGTGATTTTTAACCAGTGGTTGGGTTAACTGTATGTTACGTAACCGTAGGTACTAACTGTGTATTGTACAACTGGCCGTAAGTATAGCAAAGGAAAATTATTATTCATTTAAACTAATCAAAAATTATCATTTGGTGAATTTCACATACCAGGAGTTTACTTTTTTTTCATACGGTATTAAAATTTGAATTAGCCGTATTTAAAACATCCGAAAAAGTAGTAAAACCGTATTCTAGGAACCTGTGGAAATTATAGTGTGTGGAAGTTTGAAAAGATAAATCAAAGTTGCTGATACTTGGAAAAAAATGTAACAAAAATATAGCAATCATTGAAATTGGACCTAATTAAAAGAGAGAAAATAGAAGTCTGTAAAAAAAACTTAAAACTTTAACAATGATAGTTATAGTAAAAAAAAATATAATGTAAATATTGATTTTTCACGAAACCGTAGTGCCGTTCGAACGTGTTTTGCTCCACTGTCTAATTTTTCACTTTAAATCGAAAAAATCCGTTGTGATCAGCACAAGACCTTTCATTAATTTGATGTATTTTGTACAAATCTCATACCAAAAGTTCATTGGAAAAGATTCTATATATCCAGTAAAATTGTAACACGAACATAATACAATTTTTTACAAATTCTATACAGAAAGTTCCTTGGAAAATATTCTATAAATCCAATAAAATTATCACATGAATTCACTTTATGTATACTCATATACTCTAAAAATGCGTACACTTACGTAACATTTTCTTTACAATCAAATAATATTACTACCAAGTTTATATCTCTACTCATATTTGAATTATTATCCCAAAAGTCAATATACCCCACATTTAGATAAAAACTTCAAAATTTTCAAAAATCTAATTTGTATCTAGATGCTTCTCAATGAGCTGATTCCAAATTTTGAAACCGCAGGTCGATATCTCTTTTCGTTGTGGAGATATTTAGATTCAAAGTTTTACTTAAAACTGCTCATTTTTGGGTAATAACCCAAAACTGGGTCGAAATATGAATTTGGCGACAACACCATTCGATTTTACGGGCAAAATTACATAAGTACACCAATTTTCAGAATTTTTGAACAACGCATACAATCTCTAAAGCAAAATAACTGAAAATGGCCAAAAATCGCAAAAATCTAAGGTGTACCCCTTACGATTTTTTCAGATTTTGGCCATTTTCAGGGGTTTTCAAGCTTTTATTCATAAAAAATGAACCGGTTGGACAAAAATTATGAAAATTGCTATACTTATGTATTTTTGTT
This sequence comes from Ophonus ardosiacus, assembly GCA_943142095.1. Taxonomy (NCBI): domain Eukaryota; kingdom Metazoa; phylum Arthropoda; class Insecta; order Coleoptera; family Carabidae; genus Ophonus; species Ophonus ardosiacus. The sequence goes on along the minus strand of OW964823.1, from coordinate 77,672,628 downwards.
CGTAGAATCGAATGGTGATGTCGCCAAATTCATATCTCGACCCATTTTTGGGTTATTACCCAAAAATGGGCAGTTTTGAGCAAAACTTTGAATCTAAATATCTCGAGAACGAAAAGAGATATCGACATGCGGTTTCAAAATTTGGAATCAGCTCATTAAGAAGTATCTAGATTTTTGTAAATTTTGAAGTTTTTACTAAATGTGGGGTGATCTTAGGCCAATCTTTTTGTATAATTTATTTAGCATACTATACATAGTGCATAACACAATGGAAATCATTTGTAGTCTCTTCAAACAGTGAAATTTAGTGCGTTGTACTAGTAAATTTTGTCGAAGCAGTATACTTATTTTGCTGTTGATATTCTGAAGCAAACAGAATAGTCTTCCTCTCCTCATCGAACTACTAATCTACATTGAGACCGACCTATCACTCCAGCACTCCTGTGTCCCTGAGCTCAGACTGCAGTGTTCCAGTTTTCCTAAGCTACTGCTCCTGAATTCCTGCTCCAGTGTTCCGGTGTTCATGGCTTCCTTTTAATAGCTCCTGTGTTCCTGTTTCTTTAAGGCAAGATCAGTCGCCTAGTATATCTTTTCTATCGACTTCAATTTTTTGCCAAAAGCAATACATAATAATATGCAGCCAAAATGACCTCATGTTAGAACTTTTACCTAATTAATAGCCGTATTCTGTACAGAATTGTAAGTCTTACAGATCCGTAAATAATGAATAAAATCGCAATACCCTTAATGAATAATTTTATAATTCAATTTAAATAAATGTAATTTTTTGTAAGAATACTGCCATAGATCTGGAGATATCCATGTTGGGCATGTTATCCTTGACATCCTATATATCTCTTCCTGTTCTTCAAATATATTTCACAAAATCTAATCTGAGTGTAACTTTTCCATACAAATTGATTTCTACGTAAATCGACCCAATTTAAAAATATATTACATAACCTAATAATTTTCCAATATCCCTGTTCCTCCTGTGACCTTTCTCGTATGTTTTGAAGTCCTGCGCATGTCCTGCGAAGTCCTTCTCTCAGCAGGAACATACGAACAAGAAGGATAACGAAGCGTGCATTGTTAGAGTGACAGGACTTCGAGAAGTGAGTGCGACTGACAGCAAGGATGGGTCAGGACAGCGTGGTCACTAGGGATACAAGGATATAGGGAGGATACCTTAGAAATAGAAAAGGAGTCATTATGCTGCACAAGATTTAGGGTAGCAGATTTTATTGTTAGGTTTATTGTGAAGGTAAAGTATAGTTGTGCCATTAGAAAATTGCTTATTGCTTTGCTTTTTGTCCAATGTCGTGTGTCCCCTATTAGGGGATTCCAGCTCAATCGAATTAAAGGAAAATAGTAAAAAAATACGAATGTATATGCTGAATAACGAATATTAATAAAAAAATGAAATGATATAATTGAAATATTTCGGAAATAAGGGGTTTTTTGTTATAGCGCTTCGACACGAATATGAAATCAATATATATATATATATATATATATATATATATATATATAATATTTTGATTGGCAACCGAAAGACCGCCTATACATGCATAACAAATAGCGTGTTAGGAGGTGACGGTTACTACCAATGGAAGTTAAGAAATTCAAATTCGAAAGGAGGGGCTAACATTCCTGTACTGCAGTTTTCAAACAGTTTTTATTTTAACATATATTTCTTGCATTAAACTAAATAATTTTAAAATACACTTGTAATTATAAAGTATGCAGACTTATACAGTGTTATAATATTCATTTATTTTATGTAAATATAACTTAAAATAGCATACATTTCAAGAACATTTAGGTCCATGATGAAAACAGTTTGATATAAAAACACATATGCGTGACGTCACATCAATTTTTTCAAAATTCGGGAGACCATAACTCGCTTATTAATAGGAATTTTTTCACCGGATTTTCATCAATAGTCTTAGTTTTCCTAATATTTTCAGATGAAATTATATAAAAAAAAAATGGTGGAATCCCCCATTGTGCCTATAAGAGATAGTTACAAATTTACAAATGATAAATATATCATGACAGCTTATTACCCATTACTCCAATCTGCTTCTAGCTATTCGGAGATTTCGGTTATGATAATAAATCTATACTGTTGAGAAAGTTCATCAGACATCACGTCACGGGCTGTCGTTAAATGGATATTAACGAATTTATGAAATTACCTTTTCCTGTCAGGAACTTAACGTATTTATACAGGTGTCTCAAAAATAAAGCCCATACCTTTGTATCTTTATGATTTGATTCAGGGAACTAAGACAAATCGAAAATTAAGGGTGGTAAATTTTCCGATTGTCCTTCGTTGTAAAGTTATTGCATATAAATTATAAGTTTTATCTATGAATAATAAATAATATTTAGGTATATTAAATTTAAAGCTTGTGCTATATGGCGCCATATACAGGCTGCGCAGAAAAACTTGTCCAACATGGGGATATAATAAGAGATACGAATTCGGTTTTAGACAAAAATTGCCTCATTAGGAGACTATTTTAATGGTGATTTGGCATTTGAGAAAAAATACATACGTCACTAGATATAAACGAATAAATAAAAATTTTGTATTTTTTTGATTAATGCTAAAAATCTCATTTCCAGATTTTAGTGAATAAGCACGTTTTAAGATCCATAGAATCCGAATATAATATTTTTACGCAATTTTACGATGATGTCCGTATATATATATGTGTGTGTGTGTGTGTGTGTGTGTGTGTGTGTGTGTGTGTGTGTGTGTGAGTGAGTGTGTGTACTAGGAAGTACTAGTTTCTAGAAAAAAATAATCTTTCTTATTGTTTTATTAATTAATTATAGGTAAAATGCATATATCCATCAGAAATACCGCCAATCTTGTTAATGAATTGGAAGAATCTCCGACATTTAAAAAATAGATACAATTAGAATTATATGTGTGCAGTAGACATGTTGAATACAGTAAAAAACAATATTTGGGTAAAGTTCTGTAATTTTTTGTTATGAAACGACGGTTCGATAGCAAAGTGCAATACAATCCTTATATAGCCTAATATGGAAATGGCGAGAGGTATTGTGCTGGCCACAACAGATTTTTAACATTAATTTGATAAAAAAGGACTATTAGAAATTTTTTAATTCTTCTTTTCGATTTGCTTGAGTCGGCTCCGGTGGCTCAATGGTTAGAGCAACGCCTCTTAGTCATGAGTATGCTCGGGGTTCTGGGTTCGAATCCCACTAAGACCTACTCAATAATTGGAATTTAATCCTGTTGAGAAGTTTTTAAAAAAAAGGCTCGAACACAGTCGTATTTATATTTCAATGAAATATTCTGCATCAAAAAGATTACAATCGCTGTCATTAAATCTTATATGATAAAGGCAGTCCTCTTTGAGCTTACGTATTCAGATAATTGGATAATAATAATCCTCGAATAACAAATCGAATAACGCTTGAAGGATGAGAGCTCCTGTCCAGGACGAGAGTGGAGGTGCATAAAACGGAATTATAAAGCAACTGGTGAAAAATCAACATTGATTCATCGAAAATAATTGAATATGAAACGAGTCTGGAATGATTCGTACAGTCGACTCAACGACATTATGAATCATGTTACATTTCGCGGCACAAAGGATCCGCCGACGTGTGAAAATACAAAGCTCATGGGAGAGCGGAAAGAGAATAGAAGAGCGTCCGCATTCTCTCCTGCTGCGTCTCTCTCTTTCTCTCTACCTACAGGAGTAGCAGGAGGCGCATACAAAAACCTTAATTTATTATTCACATGTTTCACGTTGCCTGCAGTTCGTGAAACCATCTACATTCGTCCTGTCCCGAAAGATTCCGATGATTTACGAAGTGTGACGAGCGCAGTGTGAATCGAGCAGTTGCACTAAATCTGATTTCAAATCAGAGATCGTAATTCAGTTTATGTTTAACTGAATATTGGAAATATTGAGAAACTATGACGCAAATTCGCATCCTCGCGTACTCAAATTGAGTTATGAGAAAATAAAAATAAATAAACGAAAATAATTGGTTTTCCTACAAAAATCTAATATTAGGAGATTTAGAAAATACTCGCTTCGAATATAGTGTTCTATCAATTGTAAAATTTTTGTAATATTAAAAATAATACAAGGTAGGGTAATATACCGTGTGCTCCAAGAAATCATTGACATAGGCGTTTAACATGGGAAAACAGTTTTTTGTATCAATAATAACAGTGTATGAACATGTGTTTTTCTAGTATTTTTATTGTGTTTTTTCTATTAATAGCACAAAAGATAATGCATTTTTATTATTATTCTGTTTTTATTATTGTAAATTGTCAATTACTGACTATTTCAAAGATAATTATTTCTAAAAAGAAATAGAAAAGTATAACAACAAAAATTATCCTACCAACCAAATCTTCGACATTTTTTAATTCCACATGCAGTTATGCTAACCAATATATTATGGAAGACAACGTAGTATCCTAACACTGAAAGTTGAACTTATCACATTAGTGTTACGATATATGTCATATCGTAATAGTTGACATGATTGCTAGGTTACTGTCTCATTATTTTCTAGCTATATGTATAAATTATTCATTTGTCAGCTGTCCGTACGTTTGAACCTAAATTTCAGTTTTGTAAAAAAAGAAATTTATTTATGCTCGTCTAAAAAATAATGTTCGTAACTTGTATGAAATTCAAATATCTTAGCTCGTGCGTCAATTTGCACTCGCATGATATTTGGTATTTTTCATAACTTGTTACGAACATAACTATATATTGTGTAATAAAATATTGACACAGTTATTATTTTCGAATTTTTGCATTTTTTTCTAATTTATGCAATTTATTTATTTCGTGTCCAAGCCATACAACATAATAGACATAGATTAGTGACAAGACTGACAGATGCATATATCCTACGTGCCGTCTTTTGCTCTTGGAATTGTCGCTTGTCGCCATTCTTTCCAGTATTTTTGCATATTCGAAATCAGATGGTGGTACAGCATGGTGGTAGCAGAATTCAAGGGGTCGCGACGATACGCTTCTGCTGTGACCCGGGGGAAAATATATTATAAATTTACCATTTAATCATTTATGCAATGATAATAATGTAATTAATATTAACCTTCCGGTAGTCGCACCTAAAAACTATTGGGGTAGGTCGCGGTTGTATCTGATAGATACATAGCTATTTTTTTAGGTCTGGAAAAATTTTAAAAATTGTCAAATAGCTTTATTTGAACACTCTTGCTTTACAAAACAAAAAAAAAAGAAGAAACCTAAAATATGTTTCGTGTCTAGAGTTCATTTTATCGCTTAAAATAATGAAAATTACATCGAAGGTCGCATGTATCTCCTAGATACATATAATCTTTTTTCAGTATTAGCCAATACAATTTGAACGGGATAATTTTACACAGATAATAATTATTCAACTTGACTTCCAAAATATCAAAAACAAGCGAAAAAAAAAACACCTTTTTTACAAAATAACACAAGAGTCGCGTGTATCTATGAGATACAAAACATTAATATTTCAAAAGTACTTTCGTTTACAATCTCGGTTAGTGCACTATTAGAACGAGTTTCTTGAACGAGGAAGGTACTGAGTCGGTGAGAATTGCGGGAGCTTAAAATACAAACTCTCCATGTATCTGGCAGATACATGCGACTGTCGGAAGGTTAAACAAGGTTATGTTAAACGCCTATGTCTATGATTACTTGGGAAACCCAATATAAAGATTTAAATACGGATATAGACCGGGTCTACGTTTTTCCGGTCCATAGGAGATACAAAAGTAAAATTTCCATGGCTGAAATTTCTACCCTATTTATTTTAGAACGAAAGAGTAAATACAAAAAATATGATGTGGCCAACACAAACCCTCCCGCTATTTAATTTTTATTAATTTAAATACATACCTCCGTATTTACTAATGCTGCAAACTATATCATGTTCCATTGCATATAACTATGCTTTATTTAATAATTTCTTTTTAAAATGTCACTATTATTAATTTGAAGTGATTAGTGTTTTGACAGTGACATTCAACTGTAGTTACATTCATTTGAAATATGAACTGTGTAACAAAGGAAATGTGTTTATCTTCGGCTTAGGGATTTAAAAAAAATATTTTTAAATTTATCTGTAAAATATATAGAAAAAGTATTAATGTATCCCTGTATAAAATGAGCTTCAGGTAAAGTGCCATTTCCGGTTATCCACCAAAATCTAATTGTGTCTTTCCATATTAGAACAGGGTAGAAATACAAGGTTTCAGAATTTTCTGAATGATTGTATTTGAGTTAGAGCGTCAACAAAATCCACACACATACACACACACACAAACACACACACATACATACACACACACACATACACACACACACACACATACATACATACATCATCGTGAAAACGTTAAAATTGGATTCTAGGGACCTTAAAACGTTGTCATTTACTAATATCTCGATTTGTGATTTTTAGCACGATCCATATACCACCCTTACCAAGAGTAGCGAGAGGTAAAAATAATCAGAATAAAACCCTGTATATAATAAGTCTAATATTATTGTTTACATACGTTTTGTTCGCGCGAGAGAGGTAAAATAAAAGTTGTAATTTATGACTATTTACAGACTGCCATGAGAAATAGAACTATGATAGAACCCGAACCCAAAACCGATGAACTGTCATAATTTTCTGTTTCTTGAACCGAAACTGAACATGAACTGACATTATTTTCTGAACCTGAATCAAATCTGAACCATAAATATGTTTGGTTCGGGTCCCTGAAAAGATTGTCGAACGAATACAAATAAATACTGTACTGAACAACAAAGGAACGATCGTAGAACGAGTACTTGAATTCATGAGGTAATACAATAGACAGAAAATTCCCCCAAAATAGAACATAGGAGATTCGCTGCTTTATTTGCAGTTTTTACTAGCTTACTGCAGGTTTACTGCAGCGTGTAAGTTTAAATTTATAACCCCTTCTAATAAAAGCGCCATTGAAATCTGAGCTTCCATAAAAAGATTTCTTTGTGTGTGTTTTCTCGGTCAACTCTTCTTTTATTAATAAATTCTCTTTCACGAGTTTGTTGCATTGCTGTCAAAACCTCAAACAAACTTCTATATCCGTTGACATATTATAAGAAATAATTGAGAGTCAGGAAAGAAAATTGATCGTTCCGCAAATGGTTTCTGAATTCTGACATCATCTGGTAGTAACATTTGGAAGTGCAGCGCAGCGCGAGGTGAAAATATTACAACGGCAAATAATAAAAGCCGAAGCAGTAGAAATTGCTTTCGATTGAGACGAATGTCAACGGAGGAAATAAAATGTCAGTAGCGGAGCTAAGGTGCGAGCGTGTGCGTGAATGCGCGTGACAGTGTTGCCTGCCGTGCTGGTGCTGCCGTGCAGATTCTGGAGGTAATTGTCCCCTACACAAATATTTCCACATGGATACGTCAAATACAAATGAGGAAACACGAGAGGAATTCTGTTTTTGAAACGTAAAGGAAATTGAACATAACAATAAAATATTGTGCTGTTTCATTTCTTTCTTATACCTCAATCACGTTCGAACACTCCACTTATTCCGAATTATATCGTTTAGAACCAATCGATCTAATTCGACAAACTGTTATTATAAATAATTACTGCTTAATAACTTAGAAATCAAGCAATCTCTTTCCTTTTCGCTAGGTTTGCTAGTTTTGCTGACAGTTCTTTCTACAGACCGACTGGGAAAAGAAAATATCAATAAGATTGCCAATTCCTTAAAGATTTAAATGCATTCGCGTGGATGAATGCGTGATCGGGTGCCAGGAATCGTTTCCAGTCAATTAAAAAATTTTAAGTTCTGTATTTATTTATTATTAAAACCCAACGTTTCGGCACAATAAACTGGTGCCTTCTTCAGGGGAAAACATTGACATAAATATGTGAAATAACAAAAACAACATGTAACCAAGGTAACAAGAAAAGTTCGTAAATGTTACCTTTTTTTATGTATACAATTTTTTAGACAATATATGCATGCCCGGCAATAACTTGGACAGCGAACGTGCATCTTCTCAGGAAAAAATCTCCTTTTGCCAAAGGAAAAACCGTACCAAAAACTGGCAGAGAAGTGATTTGTATAACACAAATAACTCCCAAAAACTGGCAGAGAAGTAATGTGTATATCTCAGAGACGGTTTTTCCTCTGACAAAAGGAGATTTTTTCCTGAGAAGATACATGTTCGCCGTCCAAGTTATTGCCAGGCATGAATATATTGTCTAGAAAATTGTATACATAAAAAAGGTAACATTTACGAACTTTTCTTGTTACCTTGGTTACTTGTTGTTTTTGTTATTTCACATATTTATGTCAATGTTTTCCCCTGAAGAAGGCACCAGTTTATGGTGCCGAAACGTTGGGTTTTAATAATAAATAAATAAATAAATAAATAAATAAATAAATAAATAAATAAATAAATAAATAAATAAATAAATAAATAAATAAATAAATAAATAAATAAATAAATAAATACAGAACTTAAACTAAAAAAAGGTAGTATTATTCCAATTATTAATATGAGTTCTGAAAGATATTTTAATAATACAAAAGTGATTTTTTAGGTATTTTACCTTCTACGGTACAGTATATCGTCATGTTTCACAAGATTTCAGCGTCTGAATCATTTTCTCGGTCATTTTTCAGACACTGGCCGTGCCCAGTTAGTAACCACAGACGCGTTTCGGTCTTGTTGGAGCTCATCAGTGTGGTGTAACTGTCGTATCTTTGCAGAGACTGAGCACGGCATAAAATATAAATCTCATATAAAATAGATGGCTTAAGAGGTAACGAATCACATGTAGAACTATCTACTGAAGAACGCCGTAAAGCACTGGCAGCTATTGAAAACAAAAGTACAATAGCGATCTCGAGTTCTTTCAATTAAAAATTCTTAGTATTCTATTTTCATGTTCTATATTAAATGCGTTACTTTCTGCAGTAAAAGTTAATATCTCCATTGAAAGAATCTGAATGTTAAAAGTTCTGTAATGCAGAAAGATGGCTGAAAAGATAGGCGAGTAGAGCACTATGAAACGAATAGTTTTTACATTAAGTTGAGATGATCTGAGCAACCTCTTGGGACAGTAATAAAAACCTTCAAAAGTTTGCAAATTTCGAACACTTCAAATCTTATCCGAGATCTTAAAAGGGAGTTTAACAAATTTGCAATGGAAAAGCGAACAGGGGATGCAAATTTACGAAGGGGGTGAGCCTGCCCTAAGGCGATACTGTATTTAAAATGGCGGATACCGCGCCAAGTTTAGAAACAAATAATTGAGTCAGCGATAGTAGAATGTTCATTTCGAGCCAGCTAGATTTTGATCACTCGTTTGTTATAATGCTTTTTCCAATATCCGATACTCGGCTGGAATTTAACAACATTCTTCGCTATTCCCCGACTTTCTTCAAACTTGTGCAGTTATTCTCGCATGACTAGTTAAGCTCTGCAGCAAATGCTAAATATACCCAACAATTTCCCTTACAAGACGGCAGGCATTCGTCTTCTTACAAAGCACCATTCGCGAAACCGTCAGCAATTTCCTAATATTACTCTCATATTTATCACTAACATCAAAATCGTTTTACTAAATATGGGAAATATACAACATTGGAATTTAACCTATTTTTAATATACATTACGTCGACCGACTTTTGGAATGTATTATGTCCACAAATATTACTTCCGAGAAAAACTGCTTTAAATATTTAAAATTTTATTGTAAAGAATAGATAATTAATACACTTGTTCAATTTTTTTTTGTTTGTTTAGTTTCATTTCCCTGAAGTTTGTGTAAAAATCATTAAATTATAATTTTTTCGTGCCTTCGTCCGGCATAGCTTGTTTTACATATCTCGAAATCGTCCAGAAACACTTATTTTCTGGCCTAAGCGAATTTTATGACTGTAAGTTGGTATTATTCTGGTAAATGTCAACTTATAAATATTTTCAAATGTGACCCATTATTTAAAAATACTATTTTTGGTTTATTATTCATATTATACGATTACTTTTACATTAATTGTAAAATATCATCACATTTGTTTTATTTTTGAAGTTCTGTTGAACGAATACAAGCAGAAAATGTATCTTCAAATTTTAACCTATAATGCAGATTATTGGACTAAAATGTCACTAGATTTTTTCAAGAAAACAAATGATTTGTTGATAAAACCTTGTAAATCGAAAATGTTACCGACATAACAATTTTATAGCATATAATATTTGAAGTAGAAATAATATTTCTTTACTAAATTAAAAATGTCGTCAGCACAAAAAATCTTGTGCATCACACACCCAGAAACTGTTTTACGAAATCTCGTAATTTGCATTGTATTGTCAAAATATAAAAGGACCTTATTGGACCTGGTTCAAAATAACATAGTAAATTTACAAAAAAAAAAAACAAATAAAGAAATGTTTTGTACCATAACCACACTTTTTATATTATTTTTATTGTACTATGTTCAGAAGCACGTGACAGAATCAAGAAATCTTATTGGCTCTGGACTTGATTCAAAACAATTCTGAGTGTAAGTAATTTTAAGGGACATGGTACAAAACTGTAAGTCTGTATAAAGTGTAAGAAGCACTGTAGTTGATGTTCTTTCTACTGGCCATGGTACGGAGATATCGAATTTGACTATATCTTTTTTTTTTCAAAAAGTGGACTTGGTACGTTCCAATAGTTCGCCGACGACTACTTTATACTTATGCCCGGTTGCACCGCTGATACTTAAATTTTAAGTGTTCCTTAAATTGACAATATCGTATCGAAACGAAACATCAAATGAGAAATTGGATATTTCTGTCAATATTTCAATTTGCATTTTTTTGTTTAAGCCTAGCTTAAAATTTAAGTGTCAGCGATACAACTGGGCATTATTGTTATAACAAAATGCAATACATACGTAACTATTCTTTAACTGTATTTTAATTTCGTCCTTTCCGTTTCAACAACAATGCAGATTAAAAAATATACTGTGTCGTTTTGAGGATACAGTATTCGAAGTGAACACCTCTTTGTAAATATGTATATTAAATTTAACAACGAGCATTCTCGAGATGTAATATTCAACAATTTCAAGCGTGGGTTAAGCTGTCAAGAATGTTTTGATGAACTGAAGAAGGTGTTTGAACGTGAGTCAATAGCTAGGCATTAAACAATGAATAGAGAGCGAGTTACAGCGCTTAACATTTTTAGATAATAGCTGCATTCTTTTTACCAATATCTCACCTCACTTGTTCTCAAAATTGAAGTGAGGTGAGCTGAGATAGTTGCTTAACAAACAGAACACAATTTAGAGAAAGAACGGAATACCTATTATCTTTCTCTGTTTATCATATGTTTTATTTATCAGTATGTTGACATTTTCATTTTGTTTTCGAATTTATTTTAAGTATCTGACAAGGTGGACCCGCTAAGACAATGAAATGTCAATGAATAAATCTACATCGTACGAATTTTCATTGCAAATAACATTATAAAACAATTCAATTTATTTATTAAATGTAGAATTAAAGAAATACAATTTCACTTATCAATATTAAATCATCAACATTAACACTTTCTTAAATATTCATTTATAAATACAAAATAACATTGAAAAAAGACCCCCACTCCTCAACTGAGGTGAGACACTCAACAAGCATCACCCCGCTAGGTAGCTCAGTATCGGCAAGGGGGGGAGGAATCCGCCTCACTTCATCTCATCTCAGTTGGGACAAATAGAACTGTCAAAATTACTGAGACAACTGAGGTGAGCTGAGATGAACTGAGATTGTGTGTAAAAAGAGTGCACCTATTGTCAAAAAAGTAAATTTTGCTAAATCTAATTTATGCAAATAATTTCCATATAAGAAACGATACTGAATTTTGGTTTTCACTTCTTTATGGCACTTATCTATCTTCTTTGAATTAGCAATGCTCTACTTTTTGTCACTGTTACATTTGGATTATAACATGAAAATCAGAATTTTAATATGAGCGATATAATATATGTAGCTTGCTATCTGGTGGTTATAGAAAAATAGTTGTTTGTTTAACTATAAACACTAAAATACCAGTTTGGAGCTGATGTTGCCGTTCCATTGAATGCTGCCGAAGCTGTAAATCTGCTGCCATGTTGAACATATTTTTTTTTGTCGAATTTAGAATTAAGATTAAATTAGTGATAATTTTTTATACCCATTTTAAAAGTTATTGTCATCAAATTATATTGCTGTGTTTGGCGAACGATTACCATGCGTTTGTTGAACGGTTGCTATGTAAATAGTAACAACAGGCAGTAAAAGTGTTCTTACAAACTGTTGTCAAAAAAATCGCACTTTTAATGTCAATAGGCAAAAATATATTTTAGATCAAAGTCGTAAGGAAATTTGTGTTCTATAAAATTGATAATAAATATTTTTTTCGCGATCGCCCAGAAAAGGAGATCTTTCTGATCACTATTTAGACCGGAAAGTCCTTCTTTGCTGAGCTAGCTCGGAAAGTTGTCTATAAAAGATCGGAAAGTACTTTACCGATCCCGGGACCGGTAAAGCTAAATGTTTCCATGGAGATCAGTTGTTTATTTATTTCTTATTTGCTCGCAGTAAAAAATAAAATAATACTTTTTTATTCTTTTTTCAGGATCGCAAAAAAAATATTGTACCCAACATGACCTGAAAGTGTCTATACTGGGCTCACAAGCTTCCAAAGCTCGCCTACGGCTCGCTCTGGAATATGCTTGCTCACCCAGTAAAGTATCACTTTCAGGTCTTGTTACGTAAATTAATATTTTGCTGTAATACCTAATGGTAATAGTATTCATAATGTATATGAAAACAATTAAAATGTTAATAATAATATAATTTATTAATAAATAACAGATGTCAATGTCAAGTGCAATTTCCGTAGTAGGTTCCTACGCCGATAAAATAATTTTCCAGAAAATATGTAATATGTTGCAATAAGCTTTGTTTTCATTTTTAAAAATCATATTTAAAGATATATCATTGGTTAGGAAATGGGGCAATACACGATTGTATAGTTTACTGTGGTTGGATTATAGTATCATATCGAAGTATCGGGTTTATAAATATCGTTTCCCTTGCTTGGAAACTTTTTAATAATGTAAGGAATTCGGCCTCAGAGTATTTACTGCGTGGAACAGTTACCGCAAGGAAAATGGATTTTTGTGGTTTTCGAGTAGGGAAAGCCGTATAAAATTTTAACTACCCTTGATATCTTTTAAGATTTCCTTTTGTGAAAAACCCCAGGAACGGGTATTGTATTTTTTCTTTAAATTTGTTCTCCTAATTAGCTGGCGCGAGAATTACAATTACTGTAATTAATTTTAGGAAATTACCAATTAAGATTTTTACACAGATTTTCTCTGACCGCAATCATAAATTTTAGATTTTATGAAGCTCATAATCAATTTCAACTTTACAAATTACAAACAAAATTGCTTGCCCAGAAGATTTTATCCATTTTATCGCAGATCTCAAAAGAATAAAAAATAAACTTGCGAGTAGATCTACAAAATTAATGTATGTATATGTCAAATATTTTAATATGTTCGAAATTTAATTAATGTATTACATTTAATAAATTAATACCATATTGTTAATGACACTCATATATTTTATATATTAATTATTAATGAACTATGAAAATTGAAGCGAAATTGGACTGTGTACATACATAGTTTGTTTAACATTTTTAATTAGCACACTATAATAGTATGATGAACAAAATTCGTCTTACTTTGTTCGAAATGATTTTTCCATTGTTACACTTGGGCAAAATATGCCTCATTCCTCACTTGTGCTAGAATTTACAATTACGGCATATACAAATGTGTTTAAAAATTTTTACAAAATGAAAATGTTTTTGGGAGAGTGGGGGTTGCGACTTCCGTCCATTTTCCCGAACAGCACAAATACCACTCGTATATTGTGGTGTTCTATGCGTACGGGGAATTGCTAGATAATAGCACTGGCCTGGTTTGCTGGTTTACACCATGGCACTATTGTGACCTAACCAAATCTTAACTATACCAAACTTTTCGTTATTGTATGTTTACATCGTAATTTTTTTTTTTCAGGGTGCACTTTTATTTGGTTATTATTTGGTAAGACATATGATCATTATTAATACTTAAACAGTTAAATTAACATAACTTATTTAAATATATGAAATAATTACAAAAATAAATAAATAAATATATCATCACGGCATATTACCCATTACTGGGTGTGCCAGTATCTACAGCACATGTAGACATCGGTAATGATGATATATTTTACCGTGTGGGCGCTTACCAGGCGTCACCTCACGGGCACTCATAGCTGGCGTGGGGAGTGCACCACAGGGGTCACTTTTGTGCCATTTAAAATTGGAAATATTTGGCGTCAGTCGGGGACCCCAAAATCAATCATACAAATTACTTTTATGTAAAATATCTTACTCTACTTACGATTTTATCAACAGATAATAGACACTTACAAAATTGACGTCACTGCAAGAGAGATATAGAAGGTCTTGCATACAAACAAACCTCCCCTCGTTGTCTTGCGTCCCGTTCCCTGTTCCTATCTGTCATTGTATTCGCATCTGTTATTCAGTGTTAAACCTAATTCTTTATTGTGATGTGTACGTTGTGTTTAATAAAAATGAGTTTAAAACCAGAAGATGTATCTGGGGCAACTTTTTTGTTTGATAATATTGAAGATCATTCGATTATTCAACTAAAACGATGGCTACAGTGTAAAGTCTACGGCTGATGACAGGTCTTTGTTTGTACGGGGTAACCATAACAACCTTGATTTCTATGCTTCGCCGTTAGAGGCGCTCGTGCAAATTGCAATTTTGTAAGTGTCTATTCACATAACCTATCTTTTCAACAACCTAGAATTGAAAACACGAAGAATGCGCATGCGTAACTTGGTTTTTATACGTTTACAAGAAAAAACTGTCTTAGGTTAACTATTTTGGTTAGGTACTAGCATCGAAATGCAGCAGACTATGCTGGAGTGTAATCCCAAGACTACGTTATGATAGCGTAGCGACAAATACACTTTGCTTCTCTAAGAACCACGGAAGTTGATTGGGAAAGAAAGGTGAAACGTAAGGGGTATTTTTCGCTACGCTATCATAGCGTAGTCTTGGGATTCCTCCCCTGGTGTGTCAGTATTTACACGAATCGTACTAAACTAAATTGTAGTAATATAGTCATAATTTAGTATTTAGTCAGATTAGCAAGAAATCAGTGTAAACCGGGCCATTGTAAATTAAAACAAAAGCCTGCACAGCTCTACTCATAGGTTGGTTTGAGTACAAGAGCGCCGGTTGCCGTAAAGGCTGTGCCTACGCTGCCGGCTTTCTTAACTTGTATATTTCTCTAAAAATAACAACAATAATCTAACGCATAAAAGTAATGCATGGAAAACACGGGTCAAGTTTTGTATATACCAAATTATAAATAACAGAATCTGAGATATGTATATTGAGTTGCACAGTGCAGGCTTTTGTTTTACTTTACTCCGTCTAGCCATTCTCCAAACGCATGCAACACCAATCTTGGGCAAATGGCTTTACGCGTCCGGGACGTCAGAAATTAGCTAAATAAAAAATTATTATATCTTTTTGTGGACGCTGCACGGTTGACGGAAAAGCAGCTTGCATAAATGGTTGGTGTACTCGTATTACCTTCAACTATTTTAAATAACCTACCTCAACATCTAGAGATGTCAAAAATGAGAGAGTGAATGGTCCGAGAATTCTTCAGATCACTTCAAAAGCGACAGCGTGCCGAATGTTCCCGACTGTTTTTGACTTTTGAGGAGACAACTAAAATGAAGTTGTCACTGAAGATGAAATTTGGGTTTACCATTATAAACCTGAGTCAAAGCAGAAGTCTATACAGAGACACAACACCTGTTAAGAAGTTCAAGGTGTCCCAATTAACATCTGTTTTATTTTTATTTTATACTGGGGTAGTCTGTTAATTGAAAAAGGTGGTTAAATAATTGGATAGCATTACGCTGATCTGCTGAAACAATTAAAAGAAGCCACAAAGGAAAAAGGAAGAGGAAAATCGACTAAATTTGAGCTGGTTTTCATGACAATGCATTCGTTCACAAAAGAAATGTTGTATTGGCTGCTTTTCGCAACCTTGTCTCTTGGCCTTAAACCACCTACCCTCCAAATATTATTTCTATTTTCAAAGCTAAAACTCAAACATATTTTTTTGAGGGCATAAATACGCTTTTTGAAATAAACGAAAAGTGTATTAGGATTAAAGAAAATTTACACCACCGCTCGTATAAAGATCTCAACAAATATATGGTCGCTACTTTAACAAGTAAATATGAATTAATAAAAACGTTTCTGCGTTAGAAAGAAAGTGAAAAATTAAAATAAGACGGTTTCACATTTTTCAAAAAGCATTTTACATGAAAGTTTAATAAATATTTTTCATTGTAATAATAATATTACTAATAATTATTCTTTGTTGTTGTTTTCGTAAATAATTAAATAAAACGAGTGGCCAATCCATGTTTAAGGTGTAACTTAGTCACTTTGCGTTGGCGGCAATTTGAATGTTACTATTCTGCAGGTGTAACTATCAAACTGACGTTTAAAAAGTTAGGTTGTTTCTTTCAATTCACTTGTAGTTTATTGTATTTTTACCTCTCGCTAAGAGAGGTATTGGATTCATGCTAAAATTCGTATATCCAGATTTTATTGGATAAGCACGATTTAAGGTCCCTAGAATCCGATTATAACATTTTTAAAATGATGTCTGTGTGTGTGTGGATGTGTGTATGTGTATGTGTGTATGTCTGGATGTTGTAGACACGATTCCTCAAAAACTATAAGACTTAAAAAATATTTAACTGCAGTTTCCTCAATCTGACATTCCTGGGAAGAGCTGAAAAGGTTTTGGTAACAATTGAACAACCGGAAGTAGTAGTTTCTTAGAAAAAATCTTCTAAATATAATTTTTTGGGAGTTTTTTTTATTAAATATTGAAGAACATAAAATTCTCCATCTAATACACTTAAAATTTTTATTATATCTTGTATAGATTTAGAGATAAAGACACTATAATTTATAGAGTAAACTAATCGCAGAGGCCAGGGCACTAAGGAAACCAGTTGACAAATTCCAATGTTTATAACATGACACATGTCATTGTTAAATATCAACAGTTTTAGTGACATTCTGATAGCTTTTTCTGGGAAGTATATTTAACTTTTCTTATTGTTTTATTAATTAAATATTTGAAATTATAGGTAAAATTGTGGTAAAATGCATATATCCAGCAGAAATACCGCCAATCTGGTTAATGAATTGGAAGAATCTGTGACATTTAAAAACTTCCTCATACAATGAAAAATATATATAATTAGAATTATATGTGTGCAGAAGACCTGTTAAATACAATAAAAAACATTATTTGGGTAGAGTTCTGTAATTTTTTGTTATAAAACGACGGTTCGATAGCGAAGTGAAATACAATATATTTAATGTAAGGCTCCATTTCAGTATGCATGTTGATTAGTGAAGGATATATATATATATATGTATATATCCTTCACTAATGCAATACAATACTTATATAACCTAATATGGAAATAACGAGAGGTCTTGTGCTGGCCACAACAGATTTTTTTTTTTGTTTTTCTGCATTTTTTGAATTTTAGTGTGTTTTGTTTATTGTACTTTAGTGTAGTGGGAGTTTGTTTTGTTGTGGGATTACACGGAGCATGGATTACTTAAAATGTCAAAATCTAAACTATAATCTAGCAAAACACAAATACTATAATACAACACAAACACAGTAAATATTAAATAAGTTCAAAGCAGCAGTAAAAATTAAAAGAATAATAAACAAAACACAGTAAAAGTGTCAACAAATGGAGCAAAACAAAAAAAGCACAAGAAAACTTGAAGGGAATAGAAAGAAACAACTTAACTTTTTAAATGTCAGTTTGATAGTTACACCTACAAGAACACTATTCAAACTTCCGTCAACGCAAAGTGACAGTCACACGCCAACGCCAAACAGGGATTGGCCACAGAAAAAGGATCACGTGTGAGTCTGAGATCCATAGTCATAAAAAACAACCCTCCGCACTTCTGTGACGTGAAATTACATATAGCATATCATTCATAGCCAATAGGAATATAGTCTGTTACGTTTTTTATATAAATAAACATAGACTATAGTTAGGCCCATGTTAAGTTTTATGAACTTTGACGTCATATTCTGTTTCAGATCACTTGACCTTTTCAAAATATTATTCATATTTCAATCATTAATTGTAAAACACATAATGGAATATCACACGACAGATGAAATCAGCAACTAATTTGACAGGCAACTTCAAAATCATCAACTTTTTCTATCATGCCAGATTCAAGTTGCTTATAATATTGTGTTTTTAAGTTTCAAGAGTTGGTAGATAGGTAGATCAAAAATTTGACATTTAATGACAAAAAAAAATAAAAAAATAAAATGGACAACATGAAAACTGTAGTAGGTATTATCTGAAGTTACAATATCGTTTCTAGATGAAGAAATTCATGAAGTCACAAAATAGTAATTTACGTAACAAGACCTGAAAGTGATACTTTACTGGGTGAGCAAGCATATTCCAGAGCGAGCCGTAGGCGAGCTTTGGAAGCTTGTGAGCCCAGTATAGACACTTTCAGGTCATGTTGGGTACAATATTTTTTTTGCGATCCTGAAAAAAGAATAAAAAAGTATTATTTTATTTTTTACTGCGAGCAAATAAGAAATAAATAAACAACTGATCTCCATGGAAACATTTAGCTTTACCGGCCCCGGGATCGGTAAAGTACTTTCCGATCCCTTATAGACAACTTTCCGAACTAGCTCAGCAAAGGACTTTCCGGTCTAAATAGTGATTAGAAAGAGCGAAAAAAATAAAAATAAAGGGCAATATTGAGTAAAACCCTGGTTGCAACGAAAAAGGCGTTTGGAGTATGGAGATAATTTGTTTAGAAAACTCTTATCTGAAGATCCATACAAATTCCGCCATTTATTGAGAATGTCAAATCACATTTTTTATTTTTTTTACAACTTTATGATTCTTTCCTTTTGGGATGTTATTTTGTGCTTTTGTTTCTTGTCCCCCTACCTCTATCCATTGTCTTTTTATATACTTTTTACACTAATATTTAAATCTAGGGACTTTGAAATTATTGTACGTGCGGTCACTTCAAAATCGGCAACTCTATGAGCAAAGTTTTCGATCATTACCGAAAACTAGTTGCTCATCCCAAATTTTGTTATCACACGTGCAAAATTGCTTGAAATGCATGAAGTTACTGGAAATTGGGAACTAGTTGTCGATTTTAGCATTCGTGTGATAACGCCTTAACTCATTTGTGTATGCTTATGATCCTAATGGATCCAAGTGTAAACAAGACAGGAACTGAAACGAACAGCAATTGCACGGATCATCTGCCAATAAAAGGAAGGTTGCGTAGCTTTAAAACTTATTTGGGCCACTGTGATATCTTATATTAGGTATGCGCGAAGTAAAATATTTGTATTTCGTGTGAATTTAAACGGAGAGCATATATTAGACAGTGATTTGTGCTAACATATTTTGCACAGTTCATCTTTCGTGTCCCGCACTATACTATACTCTGTTTTTAAGCTATAGACAGTAACTAGAAATTCCAGTGAGAAAATCAAAGCCTGTGATTGGATGCTGCGCAATTTCGTGAAGCCGCATTTAACCAGACGAAATTTCAAGTTAACCTTCAAATATAATTGAAACGTTAAACTCTTAGTAGTTGTCAAATCACTTGTTGAATTTGCACGTGTTTTTTGTTTCATTTCTCTTTTTGTGATATTTCACGAATAAAACCAGCATGCAGAAAACCAAGAGTTAAAGTATTTTTAAAAATGTATAAATTTTTCATCAAGGAATTACAAAAAAATAATGCAATTAATTAATTTATAATTAAAAGTTATGTATTTATGATTTTGTATGAATAAATTAAGTAGTTTATCTATAAAAGTTTTGGTGCACGCTCGTTCAAAAACCTGACATGTGCACCGGGCATAATGGTCATGTGCCAATTAAAATTCGAAATCATTTTTAGCATCACATGGAATTTTAGCGAGATTCATTCTGGATGGAAACCACAGAGATAGTAATTTTTTTGGAGTTTGTTATTTGAAGAGCTTTGTACATGCACATCACAAGTATCATATACAAGTGTGCACGCACTTGAAGTAGCTGTGGCAATCTTTGACATGCGGAATCCTTTTACAGAGAAAAGAATTCCCGTTGAGTTACCGAAGTATGAAGTAAAGCGTCGTTCCGCCTTACATTTCATTCCATTTCCTCGTGAGAATAATTTAAGTATTGTAGAGGAAAATTATAAAAACTTCAACCCATTCTCCGTACTTGTGCAGTTGAAAAAAGTAATAACAGGTCGAATGGCAAACATGAAACATGCAAGGCGTAGTTAACCCGCGAGTTGGAGCTTTCAATCATCTGCACCGGAAATAAGGTAGAAGCCACGGCCGGGAATACCTGAAGCTGAAGCCTGAAGCCTGCTGAAGCCTCGAACACGTACAGCGATAAATGTTTATAACTCACGCGCGATGACACGGCATCACGTCGAAACCTAAACGCGAATTTATTCCAAAACTACCCAGTAGAATGTGCTTTCATTTATTTTCCTAAAACTGACAGTAGGTAGACTAACCTATAAATGACTTACAGTTTTGACAACTTTAAATGAAAATAGATCGTTTAAATTTCAACCACTAAAATGTTTAATACTTCTAAACTCCGAGTCGGAAAATCTTTCTATGCGGTCTATCAAAAAAAAGTTCAATTCATAATGTAACTTTATGTTATTTCAATCACATATTATACAATATTTTCAAAAATATGAAACTTCTCATTCATAATTTTGGTTCTGACCTTACTGGGGTTGAATTCTACACTTTGGTATTCGCAAATTTAGATAATATATAGCCAGGAAATAAATAATTTACAGGGAATTTATTTTAACATACAACATATGGCGAATCACTTCCATGGTTACTTACTATTGTGAAAAAATGACAGCAATGTAATATTTGTCCATTTTACGAGTAAAATGCAACATACAAAATTTGTAGTTTTGTATTATTAAAACTATTTTTTAGAAATTAGCCTACATACGATTAACAAATAATCAAAACATGAATGTTGTACATCTTAAAAAAAATTTACCTTACAAAAATTCATAACTTTCATGTAATAAATGTTAAAAAATACCCCCAATCACTCTGAGGCAATATTCCAGTTGGTCGTAATAAGAATTGACACCATTTGTGATGTGTTTTGGAGGTATCTCCTGTGCTGCAATACTATTTATAATGTTGCATTTTAAAATGGACAAATATTACATTGCTGTCATTTTTTGACAATAGTGAGTAACCATGGAAGTGATGAACTATAATGTTGCATTTTAAAATAAATTCTCTGTATATGTGACTACATGTCTGATTATTTTCCAATTTTTACATTCTGAAATCAGTCGCTCATCGTAATCAACCATTAGATAATATAGCTGATATATCATTTACTTTTCGTTTCCATTGTTGATAATATGATTAATAGTTTTTTTGTTTCATGGAGATGTTCAACTATTAATGAATTAATGTAAGTTCCTGCTTTTTTGAACTATTAATAATATCGTAGTCATTGTTTTCTGTTTTACTTTGTCGTTCTACACACAGGTTTGTGAAATGTCATTTGTAGGTCATATATTTTATACGTAACAATGTTGTATAGCCATTTTATACTAATGTGGGAAGAGCTCATTAGTTTTTAGTGTATATCGGATAACCGGAAGTATCATTTATACAAGCTTTTAATAGTTTTTCTTGTAAAAAAATCATTGAATATAATTTTTTAGCAACTTTTACTAATTAAAATTGAATGTAATGGTACAATCTTCAATTCTACGATAATAACATTTAGTAAATAACTCTAAATAACTTTAAATATGAATACATAATATAAATTATTTTCAATGGGGTCCCGTGGCCGCGTGCCTGAGTGTCTGGTCGCGAACCTGGGGGAACCGGGTTCGATCCCGACTGACACCAAATATTTTCCAATTTTAAATGGCACAAAAGTGACCCCTGTGGTGCACTCTCCACGCCAGCTATGAGTGCTCGTGAGGTGTCGCCTGGTAAGCGCCCACACGGTAAAATATATCGTCATCATTACCGTTGTCTACATGTGTTGTAGATACACCCAGAAATGGGTAATATGCCGTGATGATATATTATTATTATTATTATTATTATTATTATTATTATTATTATTTATTTATTTTCATATATCATCTTGCCTATGCGTCAAACAAAAACATAATTTTAATAATAATTTTGACATATTTAAACAAATGTCACTGTCAGGAAGCAATTACATTAAAATTAATAATGAAACCCTGTTAAGGAGAATATAATAATAAAATATTTAATTCTAATGAAATTAAGGTTTATAAAAATAATACTTTTTCCATCATACATAAATATTAGATTTACAAAACGATCTGATTTAAAATTGCTTTTTTTGCAGCACTATAAATTAATATTAATTTTCAACTACACATTTACAAAATGGATCATGTACGGTAAAGAATTTACAAAGATTGCGTTTTAGAGCACCTGGAAGTTGATGCTGATTTTTATAAGAATGTGTGTCTGTTAAAATATGATCCAAAACTTCTAAAATTTGGTATTTAAAACTCATATATAATTTGAAACAACATACTAGATTTTAACCATATATGATAAATCGGATGTAGTACTTAATTTGGAGCTCTAACAGATTTTTGAGGAAAAACAATAAAACAATACAAAATTTCGTATCACAGACTTTTCTATTTATTGGACAACAAATATAATTTTATTTACAAACGATCAACCGGAAGTGATACTTTACTTAAAGCTCGCTGCTATTTTAAACATGGAATTGGCGGGAGGTCATTTGCTGGCCACATCAGATTTTTTCTTTATAGTTAAAAACATTTTTAAGTATTAAAGATTGCTGTTTTCATTCGAAAAGCAAAAAATTTGTAACAGAGTTGTACAAGTCTTCAACTGCAAGCTATTTCGCTTTTGAAATTGCGGAATAAAATGTTTACCGATACAGTGTATCCTTCTTCTCGTGCCATATAGCGAATGGAAGTATATACGAAGCAACTTAGTCGAGTATTTGTATACACAGAGAGCCCGATGCATCCATCTGACAAACTATTTGCTGAGAGACATCTAATCTACAAAGAAAAATACTTTTTACCCGTATTGACTCTACCTACATCAAAAGACTAGATTATACAATAACAATGAGACTGTATGCTAAGAAGAAGCGATGAAGTACGGGAATGCTTTATCGCCGTCTTCCAAGAATGAGAAGATTTATTCCAAGCGAAATATCCACGGAAATAAGTACGAAAAACTTTTATACGTATTGATGTAGAATAATATTTAATTCGGAATGCGTTCTGGTATATATTATTGCAAATTTTTATAAACTTGTTTTATAATATATCTAAATTATAAACGTGAGTAATATATTTTCATTATTTATATACTGATTTATGAAATAAATTATTCATAAAAATCATTATTCTAGTATATGATTTATATTTATATTAAACATCGAAAATAATTGAAATATATGCCTTATTTTTCATACTAAATGAGGACTTTTTATAAATATTATTTTATTTTATTAGAGCTATATTTTAGAGACAGATATCCGCACTATTGAAAAAAATATAAATAATATAATTAAATAAAATATCTTTGATATGTTGAACTAAACAAAAAATATGTGGTTTTCTCTTGGTAAACATTTTCAATAAATTATATGAAATTATTATTTCATATATGTTTTCGACATGTCTACAAAAAAGTTTATATAAAATTCATGTACTGTTTGTCCAGGATAAAGTGTCCAATATGAAGATCGCGATAACCATAACATATACGAACACGAAGTCATTTAAATTAGACAAAAAAATTTCCCCTAGGAGACTATTTCTTACCAGTGTATTGTTTGGCCGTAAAAATCATGGGTCACTAGATATAAACAAAAACATAAGTTTCACAGTTATTTTTAATTTTGCAAATAAATTTCAAGCATAAAATAATAGTAAATTTTAGTTTGCATTTATTTAGGGCACTTTTTTAAGCTTTTAAGAATGGTAATGCATTGTTACAAGCATTGATTTGAAATATAATAAATTTTACACTTTTGCTGTTTCAAACAAATACATCGTTGGAAAGTGGTATCATAACTCGAAATATAAAAGGACTAAAAAAAATTAAAAAATGATCAATATAATTATAACTAAAGAAAAACCCCTTAACCTTAACAATAAATTTAAAAACTAAATACGTATTTCGAGAACTAAGTTCTCATCATCAGTAGAAACTACAACGTAAAAACAGAGAAGTTAAGATTACTCAGTATGTAAACCATACCAGAGGTCAAAACAGCTCTGAGGAATTAGGGAGAGAACATTTTACAACTTTAACGCCAACTAATAATAAAAATAATAAATATATAACATTACCATTTGATAATGCCACCAAAGGTTTAAACAAAATTTTTAAAAATCAAAATTTAACGGTAACTTATAAATCAAATAACACCATTAAATCATTATTAGGTAACCCTAAAGATAAAATAGATAATAATAAAAAATCCGGTGTTTATAAAATTGACTGTAAAGATTGTAATAAAGTTTATATCGGGCAAACTAAAAGACAAATCGATACTCGGTTTAAAGAACATTTCTATCATTTAAAAAGCGGTAATCCTGATAAATCTAGCGTAGCACAACATATGTTTATTAATAATCATAAAATTGACAGTTCTAATATAAAATTATTGAAACAAGTTGATAATAATAGATATTTAGACGCACATGAGAGTTTGATAATACATAAATTTAAAGATAAATTGATGAACGCGGACCTAGGTCCCATCCCAAATTCTAAATTATATGAGTTAATATAAGACAGTTACTCTGTTTAATCTTAGTTACCCAATTAGGTATCCATTCACCCATGACTCCTGTCCCTATATAACCCGTGTTCTCTCCCTAATTCCTCAGAGCTGTTTTGACCTCTGGTATGGTTTACATACTGAGTAATCTTAACTTCTCTGTTTTTACGTTGTAGTTTCTACTGATGATGAGAACTTAGTTCTCGAAATACGTATTTAGTTTTTAAATTTATTGTTAAGGTTAAGGGTTTTTTTTTTAGTTATAACTTTACCTTAAGACTCCATTTTAGTTTTATAATCAATATAATTAATTAACTTTAGGTGAAAAAGTAAAGCACGCTATGGTTTTAAATTGTTTATTTTAAGTATAACATATTCGATTATCGATTTCGGCTATGTGATTGTAAAACCGGAAATAATAATTTTAAAAATTTTTTCTAAATATCATTTTTTGGAAATTTATGTTCTTTAATATTTGGAATATTCTTTGGTAAATATTAAAGAATTCGATGCCGAATGATTTTTAGGCCTTAATGTTCCATTAGTTTAATTTAAAAAAAAAGTACAAATTGAACGTTTCATGCAAATAATATTAGCCGATTATCAGAAAAATTGAAGAGATTTTTTTTCTTTTAGAAAAACCACTGATAAATATAGTTCTACATTTATTGTCAATAAATGCTAGATGTAAAATAATCAAGTAATATGTATAACTATATTTATCAATGGAATTTGTAAAAGAAAAAAATCTCTTCAATTTTGCTGATGATTGGCTAATATTTGCCCGAAACGTTCAATTTGTACGTCTTTTTAATAAACTAATGGAACATTAAGGCCTAAAAATCATTCGATATCGAATTCTATGAAGGTTACCAAAGAATATTCCAAATATTAAAGAACATTCTCTATCCGATATACATTTTATTGTATCTTCTATAGATTTACACATAGAAAATTATAAATATATAAAATAATAAATAAAATAAAATAAATAAATATATCATCACGGCATATTACCCATTACTGGGTGTGCAGATATAAAATAATCCGTAATTGTAATGAATCTCACAGCCCAAATAACTCCATGGAAACCAGTTCAAAAATTAAAATGTTTGTAATTGACAAATAAATATCACTGTCAGAAATCCAGATACATTACTGAAGGCTTTTTCTGGGAAGTACATTTAATATTTCTTATTTTATTATTAATTAAATATTTAAAATTATAGATACATATATTAGATATACGCATCAGAAATATCGCCAATTCCGTGAATGAATCTGAAGAATCTGGAACATTACTTAGAAAAGTAGGAGGAAACTTATTTATAGAATGAATTAAAAAATATATTAATATATAGCTGTAATTAGAATTTTTGTGTATATACCCGAAATGTTATATACAATATGTACTTATATAGCCTAATATGGAAACAGATTTTTTACATGGGTAGAAATGTAAGAGCCAAGAGATGGAACTGAACTGCATTTAAAAAAAAATAATAATAGCATATTCGTGAGATCATTTTGAGTAAAAATTTCATATGAACATAGACCCTATTCCTTAAAGTTACAAAATTACAAGACATCAAAGTTTTATAAATATCATCAAATTAAAAAATATATAATCAAGATAGGTCCCTACTTTTAAAACAAAGGAACAGAATATGGCAAATTTATTGTATTTAAGTAATCAAAATATGCCCTTTGAGTTCCAATGCAAAATGACATTGGCGAATCATTATGAATTTTATAAATTGTATTCCACATCCATTCCACAATAAATTACATTAATTCCCTAAAATGCCGCGGCTGTCGCATGTTATTCTGCGGGTGCAACCTTTACAAAACATTAATATTCGCATAGCAGTTCAATCTTTTTGAAGTAAACCCTTTTTCAAGCAACT
The DNA here is from genome assembly GCA_943142095.1 of Ophonus ardosiacus. NCBI lineage: Eukaryota > Metazoa > Arthropoda > Insecta > Coleoptera > Carabidae > Ophonus > Ophonus ardosiacus. The sequence continues at coordinate 77,645,587 of OW964823.1, read as the reverse complement.
AAGGGTGTGTTAACAAAACATTTGCACAAAGTTTTATTTATTAATACTATTTAAAATGTAGTAATATGTGGAGCAAAAAGCATTTTGAATTAAAGTTTACATTAGTCTAATACCAAATATAGTATAATTTTCCTACGAGTTGTTTACAAAAACTAAAATAAATCTCTTGGAAACGATCAAAGTCATCGGCGATTTTTATTTAAAACAAAGTTTATAGAAAACAATGTTCACCGTTAATTATTTTGTTCAAATGGGAATACAGCATCAGACTAAGTGTGATATAATTAAAAGAGTACACGGCGGAAAATCCCTAGGAACAGCCAAAGGCATTAGTAAATAAAACTAGAAAAATGATGAAAACAAGAAAAAGAAGCTTCCGACGGAATCTATTGCGCAACATGGACAATCTTTAAGAAAATTTGGCAGAATTCAAAATTTCTCATATGTACGTAAACATGTATATTATAAGAAAGAAATATAATAATAAAAAACAGCAAATCTGTAGCAAAGTATAGCAAAATGAAAGCGTTAATAAATCAGAAAAACTTTATGCTTGAACTGTATCCCAACCCTTGCGATAAGAATTTTGTAATTACCGATAATTCTATTTCACGTTAGATGGTAGTGATTATGCAGGTAATAATAATTATTTTTATAAACAAGGCATCTATGACCCTAAGGTATATAAATTAAATCGACATACGAAATTTCATACAAAGAATTAAAAATAAACTTTGCCACTTCAAAAATGAGAATGTTTTGACAATATTAGCTAGACTTCGAAAAATAAATGAGATTAGCGGCGGATTTTTATGCAAGTTTCGTTATTCAAATGTAGTTTATATTACGGTGCAGTTGTTTTAATTTGTTGCCTTTTTGAAGTTAAATAATACAGTTTTAAAGTGTGTGTAGATTTTTTGTTAACACACCCTTATTAGTGTCTCTGGAAAATAGTGTACGGATTTACCCTGCTGCTTGCAGCGATAATCTTTATCTTTAGTTAGTCGACACTTCTTGGGAAATCCAGCACGCAAGCTACCGTGCCGTAGTTCACACATTACCCGATCCCTATTCGCGAACTCATTACATGTTAATGTTCTTGCACCGATATTATTCTAACAAGACGATAAACTGCAAGATATGAGCAGAACAGGATCGTAACGTAACGTAAGTTAGCATGGCACGAGAATAGCATAGCGTGTATCCCCCAGCTATGCTTTCCAAAGCACTCTGCCTCGGAGCTATGACGATCTTTATTGGAAAAGATAGCGTTTTGATTCGAATACTTGTGAAGTTTTTGCTCTTTAATGTTATTAGTATTTATTACGTGTATGAGAATATTAAACCATGAATCAGAAAGTGTTGCTACCATACAGAAGCTTTTATTAAACATGCAATATTTTTGTTCCGTTTCATTTAATAATGATTTAACAACTGACTTCATATCAGGTTTTTATCCCTATAATGTTCGTTCCTCCAATATAAAATATCTTTGAAAAATTATTTCTAACAAATATTCATTATCGATCAAATTTCAAAAGGAGAAAATAGAAGAGCTTGTATGAATATATGGAGAAGTATGATTGTTGTATGAATTCTGTAAAGATTCCATACACAGAAAAAAAAAAAACATCTAAATTGTAGTTGAATTACCTAAATAAATCTTTAATTTTCAGCCTACTAATATGTTTTCATTACATTATCTAAGTTAATTTAGTTAAATTTTCTAAATTTATAGGAACAACAAAATTAGATTAAACGACTACCTTTAGTATTGAACTAAACATAAATAAAGAAATTAACTAAATGTATATTTAATTTTCTATTTATTTACCTAATTCCATTAGATAAATCACCGAAAATTAAAGGACAAGAATAATGAAGCCAAAATATAGTAAAATTTAAGTAATTCAAACTATTTGCATATTTAAAAAATTAACGATTTTTGCAAAATATTTATTATCATTTCGGATTAGTTAAAATGTTAAATTAAGATTTGAAGGGTACAGGGGAAGAAAGCGGTTTGTCACAAAAAATTTGAAATTAGGATTTTCATGCCATCTTGTAGGTAAATACCGAATCTTTTACGTGGAATATTTCTTTTGGGCAAAAACACGGTAGGTGAGAAGTTATTACCAACGGAAAATTTGTCGTATAGAGGAAGAAGGCGGGTATGTCCCTGCGGAACCAAGCAAAAAGGTGGACTGTCCACTCTCATATATCAAGAAAGTTGATGAGTACAGGGTAAAAAAGCGGTTTGTCAAAAAATGTAAAATTTGCAGGACACAGTTTTTAAGATTTTAAGATCGTGTCATTTTTTGGATAGTACCTTCAGATATGCACAATTTTAATGCAAGATTCTTTACTGTTTTCTAAATGAGTACCACAAATTAGAAAACTTGTCTGGTATCCTATTTTGGTGAAAATTTTGACTTTTTATTTTGGGGTCAAATTAAAAAACCGAAATTTCCACCAAAATAGGATGCCAGACAAGTATTCTAATTTGAGGTACTCATTTACAAAACAGTGAAGAATCCTGCATCAAAGTTTTGCATAGCTGGAGGTATTATCCAAAAAATGACACGATCTTAAAATCTTAAAAACTGTCTCCTGCAAAATTTACATTTTTTGACAAACCGCCTTCTTCCAGTGTACCCTTCATTTGTAAATTATACTAAATTATTAGACATATTGCCTAATAAAATAATATCTAATTATTAATTAGACAAAATTTCAAATCTTTTTTTATTTTCGTGTACGTTCAGATGATTATGCAAAATCTTACCTTTCATATCAACACACAAGGATGTCTAAATTTCACGATATCACATGCCCATTTCGCTCAACCATTTCGCGCACAATATACTTTAGTACTACAGAATCGAATTGACTACCTTCACAAAATTCGTCAGAGAATGGTGCGTACACGCTGGAATTCGGCAAACCAATTACAAAATATCCTATTGTGTGGTGTTTGAAATAATAAAAAAATCATGGCATGAAAGTTTTCACGTAAAATTTCTATTTTTTCGAACTGCCATCTAAGCAAAATAATTAATATAAGTACGTATTGATAACTGAACCGTAAGTAAAAAAAAATATCATTTTATAAATTGCGGTCTCTACTAGAACTACCAGATTGCAGAAACTTCTCCAGCATTCCTCGTATTATCAATGTGTCATTTTATGAGAGAATAAAATAATCAAAGCTGGTGTAGTGGCCGTGCGCATTAATGCGCTATGTCTCTACATATTCAGATCGAAACTGAGGTTACTCGGTTCGAATCTACAGGCAGACTAAGTGTCCATGTTAAACATAGATGGTGCTAGCTATAGAAGGAGTATTTCCGCTGCCGCACTGCTTGCATAGCAATCAGTGGTTGTGGCACGAGTGAAGCACATCACCAAGTGCTCTAGTACTATCGGTCTCGAAACTAGTACCTGTAAGATTTCGTAGTAAACTACACAAATCTAAATTCCGACACCCATCTTGGGAATAACGAAAAAAAAAGAAAGATAAAAAAATTAAAAATTAGTGAAATTTCATATTTAAGAGCTTTTTAAGAGATTATGCAGAAAAGTATAAATCCATACTAATATAATAAATGCGAAAGTAACTCTGTCTGTCTGTCTGTCTGTTACGTTTTCACGCCTAAACCGCTGAACCAATTTTGATGAATTTTGGTACGGAGATAGATTGCACCTTGGAGAAGGACATCGGCTACCTTTTGTCGCGAAAATAAAACTTGAAGGGGGTGAAGTAGGGGATGAAAGTTTGTATGGAGAACCCATCATTTCTTCCGCTGAACCAATTTCGATGAATTTTGGTATAGAGATAGATTGAACCTTGGAAGAGGACATAGGCTACCTTTTGTCGCGAAAATAAAACTTAAAAGGTTGAAATAAGGGATAAAAGTTTGTAGAGAACCCATCATTTCTCAAGTCAGGGATATAAAAATTCTTATTTATGTTTTTGGTACGAAATAAAGTGTTTTAGCGTTTTTGAAAAATCATCCCTCAAGGCGGTACAATAGGGGATGATTTCAATTATTTTTTTTATCTTTGTATCTATAGTTCAGTTTTAACCGATATTTGTCGGAGAGATGCTTGCAGCATGTGTACATAAGTAAAAGTACCCGAGACATGTTTAGAAAAGGACGCTGTTAGATGCGGTGCGGGGATCGGGTGGGCAGTGGGCGAAGCCTGTTACATGTACGATGCGAGGCAAGTTGCCGGCTCCCTACGCAGCGCATGTCTCCGAAGTAAATGTGAAAAAGTACTGCTACACGTATAGCTAATCGTTATTCTAACTTTACCCGTGCGAAGCCGCCGGGTCAGCTAGTCTTATATAAATTTAATCTTGTTTGTAAAAGTTTGATTCATTATAATGTCCCTGTAGTTTTTGATCTTTGTATATTTGACTTTATTTGCAACTTATTGGCTCCCAATCACCCTGGCCAATTTTCTGCTTTCCCACCTTCTGTCTTTGGCCAATCAGAAATCTAGTCCCATCGTTGGTGCAGTAAACATGCAGTACGTCGTACATGTAATTACTAAGCAACCAATTTCCTCCCACTATCCTTGTCTGGTATATATCCGTTGCTATAGGCTGTCCCGTTCTTCCGCTCGCCCGTGCAATTACGCGGTAATGAGACGTTCCGATGCGTGCGACGGCGACGCCGACGTCGTCTTGCGAACTTTGTAATCATGCATTGTGGCGCTAATGACAGACAGATAGACGGCGATGAGCTAAATGCGTCTTCGTTAGGAGCATAAATAGAGGAAAAATGACAAGCAGGAGGTAGCTAAGGTATGAGAGATGCTTTGGACTAATGTACCTATGTTACTGTTGAAATGAAGTGCTTGTCATCAAGTTCTAAAAGAAAAATATTCTTAAAATTCTTGCAAAAACATTGCTTGATTAGAAATACTTGTAAATAAAATATGTGGCATAACTAAAGAAAAACCCCTTAACCTTAACAATAAATTTAAAAAACTAAATACGTATTTCGAGAACTAAGTTCTCATCATCAGTAGAAACTACAACGTAAAAACAGAGAAGTTAAGATTACTCAGTATGTAAACCATACCAGAGGTCAAAACAGCTCTGTTTCAGCTGATGATGAGAACTTAGTTCTCGAAATACGTATTTAGTTTTTTAAATTTATTGTTAAGGTTAAGGGGTTTTTCTTTAGTTATAACTTTACCTTAAGACTCCATTTTAGTTTTATAAAATATGTGGCATTGGCATTTTTTTTTAGTGATTTATGCATATTTGCACTGCTGGCACTTACATTTTAAGCTAGGCTTAAACAAAAAATGCAAATCAAAATTTTGACACCAACATTTCTCTTCTCATTTGACATTTCGTTTTGATGCGATATTGTCAATTTAAGGAACACTTAAATTTAAGCATCAGCGGTGCAATCGGATATTAATAATAAATTAATTTCTGCGTCTAAGAATTCAGTTGACATTTCATGTCGATGTAATATTGTCAATTTAAGGAATACTTAGAAATAGTTTTTTATTACGAGAAGCAAGTTATTCATATCACTTACCGATCAGTAATTTGTAAACATTAAAAAAACTCGATCATGTAAAATATATAATTTAAGTTGATGCAACTGGACATAAAAAAACCTAAAATATGCTGTAAGGATGAGGTCCTATAAATTTAATAATTGTTGTATTTTTGCTTTTATTAAATAAATGAACATAGACTAGTCATACATCATTAGAATACAAAAAATAATTCTTTCTAAATTGTTATAACTTTCCAATATGGCGTTCATATAAAAATTAAAACTTTGATAAAATTAAAATTAAATTAATTAAATTTGAAGAAACTAAAATTATTGCTAGACCTACTCGACTTAACAACAGATTAATTAGAGAAGCCATTGAGATTTATAAAACCAGAAATATCAATCTCAATCATTGTGACGAATTAGAACTTAGTCGCGCTTGGCTTCCAATATTAAATATGTTGTAATTTGTAATATGTATACAATTTTGTAATTTGTAATATGTATACAATTTTTTCTAGACTTTTTGTATCATCTGTTAATAAAGAATACGGCTGCGGTATTTCGCTACCGATAAAGCGTCTCTGAGTTATACAGATCACTTCTCTGCCAGTTTTTGGGACGGTTTTTCCTCTCTCAAAAGGAGAGTTTTCCTGAGAAAATGCATTTTCGCCGTCCAAGTTATTGCCGAGCATGCATATATTACCTAGAAATTGTATACATAAAAAAGGTAACATTGACGTACTTTTCATGTTACCTTGGTTACTTGTTTTTGTTTTTTCACATTTTTATGTCAATTTCCCCTGAAGAAGGCACCAGTTTACGGTCATTAATAAAAAATACCGAACATAAACTAAAAAAGGTAGTATTATTCCAATTATTAAAACTTTGATATCATAAATCGAAATCCAAAATAAAAAAAAAATGAGCATCAGCACTTGAAAGAACATGAATAAGTGCCCAAAAATGGTACAAACCAAAATCCGGTATTGTTTTACATTTGGAAGTTATTCGCAAAAATAAAAACTACAAAATTTACATTTTCTCTTTCATACCTAGAGACGCATACATTTTTTTTTCAAATGAAGGTGCACCAATTATATGGTTATTTATGGCCGGTTGTACGAACCACCAACGTAACTTAAGTATTAAACTTGGCTTAAATTGACAATACTACATCAAAATGAAATATCAGATGAATTATAGCTTTCAAAATTTCGATTTAATTTTTTTTATTTAAACTTACCTAAGCCTTATTGGTTCAACTGGCCATAAATGAGACAATTTTTGTCTAATCCCTATACACGGCGTATTATTTTTTTGGGACAACCTGTATATGCAGATTTATTATTCTGAGAGACCTGAACAAAATAATTAGTTTGATATTTATAATAATATTTAAACGGATTATTTCAAGCCACGTGGAATAGAAGCACTAGAATGTTTTATAAATAATTTAAAATAAATTACAGTTCCCTCGTGGCAAAATTGTTCAAATGTATGCATTGCAGAGTTAGACTTTTTCATTTCTGCGGTTAATATTAATTTATGAGTGTGAAAAGTGATATAGCATAATAATTTAGTTTATACATAGCTATGAAATTTTATTATATATGCGCATTCTAAAGTGTCGGTACATCATAAAAGAAGCTAGTTATATGTTTTTATAATATGTTATTACCATAAACACTATTATTTGCATATTTTCTTTATTTTATTTTTTTATACCTTTGTGAGTAATTGTGTGTAAATAAAAAATAAATATAACAGAAAAGGCTAGAAGCGCCATCATGGAGTATTCACACAAATATACATATTTATCTAGTAGGTACATCTCGTGCAGGTACTGACATGTATTTGTCGATACTGTAAGCTGTAATGTTATATTATTTTGTTTACTTACTAGATATAAATGAAATCACTTATGTACCTATTAAACATACAACGATGATTGTATTTATGTCAATAATAAATATTATTATTCGCCTACAATAAGAGTGAATTATTTTAGGTTAGGCCCACTTTACTGTATATCTTAATAGCAGTCCGGAATAATTCAAAATTAGATAATTTAGCAAGCTACTCACTTATGGCCGAATTCTGTAGAAAGTTATAAGTCTTACAGATCTATAATTCTGTAAAAACTTTCGTTGCGATTTTGTCATTATTTATAGATTTAAAGATTTGTAATACAAGTTTTGTACAGAATACGACCATTTGTTAGGCAACGATTATTTTTAAAATTTTAAATTCATTAGATGACCTAATCTGGCTTAAGTTGAGTAAATAAATTATAGCCGCAGAAAGTGTCCTGAAGAAATAATTTTATGAAAACTTAACAGGACTTATTTGTAAAGAGGTTCCTGGCTTCAAATCTTAGAGAAGTTCATTTTTCACAAAACTCGTTGAAATTTTCATTGATTCTTAAGTCTCTTTCTACGACCATAATCCATTACCTTTCATTTCTACATAGAGCTAAATATATCATCACGGTTTATTACCCATTTCTTAGTGTGCCAATCTAATTCTATTCGTAGATTTCGGTAATGATAACATACACAGTGTGGCTATTAAGTTTTAGGATTTATTTTCTATAGCGTCAAATAACTGCGCGATCTATGAATTGGCAGACGAACTAAATAGTTCGACTAACCTTCACCAACATCCCCCTCAAGTTTTATTAATATTGGTTCAGTAGAGTTCTCGTATGGAAGTAGTTTGTTGTTGTTTGACCTCTTAGACCTGCCACGTCGTGGATGCATCCGTCGAACAGCAGTACGCAATCAAATATCGTGGTCGTTTATGCAAAGAACAAAATCGTTTGCTATAGTCCAAAAAGTAGAGATGCACTCGATTACGAGCTTTGGCCCGGCCCGGCCCGAAGCCCGCCTCGATTTCGGGTCGATCATTGAGCCGGGCCAAAGATATTTTTTATCGGGCCGAATCAGGCTAACCATTTTCAAAAATCGAGGCGAGTCCAACTTTTGATTATGGCCCGGCCCGAAAATTCGAGCTTTTCGGGCCGGCCTGAAAAATCTTTTAGTTCAATCAAATGCACAGTTTCTTAATATTTTAATGAAAATGGATGAAGTTAAAAAGGATCAAAATGATTTAATAACAACAAACTTCACATATTAATAAATAAAAACGTATTATTTTACTTCAAGAATTCAAGGTTATTCATTAAAGTATAATAATTATATTGTGATTGTTATTACTCGTATACTTAAATAAAAGTTTTGTTCCTACTATAATGATATCTTGTCCTATTTTTGAGCAGAAACAAAGTTAGATAAAAAATTTTTTTATATAAGATTTGTGAAAAAGTTGTTTAAATTTTCGAACGGCTTTGGTAAACAAAGTGTTAAATACACGTAGGTCTGTTATTTTTATAACAAACTTACACTAGAAGGGTCTCTTTTTTAACTACTTATGTTAACTAATGTTGAAAGTTATAAGAATGTAGAATCTTTTATAAGTTAGACACGAAAAAAGTTAAACATTTCGCTTTAACATAAAAATCAACATTAGGAATGCCGGATGCACCCAATTTCGAGCTTTGGTCCGGCCCGGCCCGAAGCCCGGCCCGATTTCGAGTCAATTTTCGAGCCGGGCTAGCTAATTTTTTTATCGAGTCGATCTTCGAGTCGGGCCGGTAATTTTTATTTTCGGGCCGAGTCGATCCAAACCTCAAAGCCCGGCTCGGCCCGGCCCGAATGCATCTCTACCAAAAAGCGTTTGGGAAATCTTCATTGACTCGTTCCAAAGTTTTTGGAGGACACGAGTGATTTAACGATGAAGCAGTTCGACCACTGCTGACTTTCCATTGACGTGTTATGATAAGAGATGTTTGTAGAGCAATTAAACATCGACAAAAGAACTGCTCGATTGCATATCGAAGATTTAAAAAAAAAAGTTGTGCATGCGTACAATAACGCACTGGCTGACAAAGCAACAGTCCTACGTCACTTTCTGTCCTCCAAAAATGTCATGTTGTTGCATCAATCTCCGTATACCTCTGATTTGGAACCGGCTGACTATTTTTCCTGCCCGAACTAAAATTGAAGCTGAAAGGGGACCATTACAATGATGAAACAGATTCTCAAACCAATGTGACGAAGGTATTGAACAGTATCCCAGTTTTAGACATCCAGAACTCTTTGAATGGACTGGAGTTTTAGTAGCAATGCACATTGAAAAATAAATTGTGATTGTCATTTATAAGGGAGGTCTCAAAACTTTATAGTCACTCTGCGTAACTGTATCTTTGAGAGTGCTTGCTTCGTGTTTATCGGCCTTATAAGTACCACACCAATTGCTGCCAACTTCTCTAGAACTGAATCATTCATTTTCGTCTAAACCTTGTAATAAGTGCTATCCGAACTGTAGATATTTGTAGTACATATTATAAGCATTTCAGTGTTATCTCCTCCCGTATAGAGAATTACCAGTCTTGGCGGTAGTAAGTGAAGCAAGCCGTGAGCTATCACGATAGCTCGCGTTCTTCTCTTTAGAATCCTGTGCTTCGTAAGCCTGCGGAGGCTAATTATGTAGCGTTGTTCCACCGGCCGTAAGAGCGTTACCTCCAGCTTTTCTTTTATTAATTACTGCGTTGTCATGTACCCTTTTCCCTGGCGGGAACATAAATATCATACCGCATCCGGGAGCGAGTTGCCTCTACATTTTCTTTTCAATTTATCTAATTTATTATTAAGACCTTTTTGCAAGAAATAAACTGGATTTTTTATTCCCCAGCAGCAACATAAACAAAATAAAAGTTATCAAAGTTATATTACATTTTCTGAAAGAAAATTGTTTTTATCACTTTCTCCACAATACGAGTATGTTATCGAGAAAGTACTTAACAGCGATTTTGTTAATGCATTTCGAATCAACTTATCGATTTCATTCACAGATTTTATGTATTTATTGATATCTACCATTATCAAGTAGATTTCTTTCTTTGTACACGTAAGTATTTCAATTCATTAGTAGGTGTATTTATAATTACGATAGGTATTCAGAAAAGTCAGAAAAAAATATTTACTTGTTACTCACTTCATTTCTTGATACCGCCTACTACTTTAGAAAATTAATTTTTACTTGTTACTAACTTGTAAAATTGTTTGTTAACTTAATACACATTTTACGTTAGATACCACATTAGTAACGTTGTTGACATGTTCAAATTGTGATTTGTTACTGTCACACGTATTAAAAATAAGTGTCTATTATCGTAGATAAACTTCATTCGTGGTACGACCTAGTCCTAGTACTTTTGAAAATTAATCTTTATTGGTTGTAAATTGACAGCTAACTTCTTAAAATGTTGAAAGGTAATAACCACGTTAGCAACGTTGTTGACATGCGAAAATTGTTTTGTTACTCTCACGCATACGCAACTGACATTGTACAATACGCGCCAGGTAACTGTCTTACTGCTTCAAGGAAAAGCAGACTCGTTTTCTAGACTCGCTAGTCATTTTCTCCTTTCAGTTGTAGAAGCCGTTGCACCTTGTAATGTAAAATACTATTACAACTTAAACGATTAAACAATATGATATCATGCAATTAGATTTTACAAGAATTTAATGTTTTTGACTTTAAAAATATCACAGAAAGAAACTTATTTGTGAATAATATATTAAATGAGGTTATGTCAAAATGACTAAATGTCAAAATGAAATATTTGTTTGCGTTTGGTTGTAAACAAGACTGAGCACTAGCTAGTCAGAAACTCAGATCGTACAAGGAAAATTCGTTTAAAAACTAACTAAAGTACGTAATGATTTTTTTCTGTAAAAATATATATATCATGGTTTACTACTCATATCTAGGTGAGTACTTCTGATCTCAAGACGTATCTTTATATTTAACATTCCGAATCTTGTTATTAGACATGTAGGATCTTAAACTTTGTCATTACTGAAACATATGAAACCTTACAATAAAAAGACTTTTATGATATTTTTATAGTTACGGACGGAAGGCAATACCTTATAATATTTCTGTTAGCGTACAGTAAAGAGGCGGTTTAAATAGCGACCACTACCGAAAGCATATATATCAAAATTTGTCTAGTTATCTATATTAGGAAATTGATGGCAACAACGTGTGTATTATGTCACTTCCGAGGTACTGAGTACAAAAATAAATTTCAAATAATTCGTATTCGCATATCTATATATTGTTAACCAAATTTGATTGCCTAAACAATATGCAATGAAATGCAATATAAAGTTGAGTAGTACTTAATACAATTTATATAGCAAATGATAAATGTATAGTAAATGTACCCTAGGTATATAAAGATAAGTCGGTAACTATGAAATATCAATAGCAGTTGAATAATGAATGAATTTATCGTAAGTAGGTACAATGTAAAATACGTTGTTGACAATGCAGTAAATCAAACAAGATAACATAAATGAAGTCTGTTAGAACTAGTACTCGCACAGCAAGTATAAATAAATATATCATCACGGCATATTTGCAAAATTTAATTTCTTCGCAGATTTCGGTAATTGTTGAGGAAGTTTCCAATGTCACTTCTCGGACACACAAACTTGATTTGGAAACAAAGATCAGATTTTGATACTTAATCAGACCAATTTAGCCATAAAACCAAAACTTCTGTTCCTGCCGAATTTCCTAAATTTTTTCGCCGAATATCGACCTAGATGTTTAGGTTCAAGAAAAACACTACAATACTCTTGGCATTAGAAAATTGATTGGATATGGCTATAGTTGTTATATTATATTTATACGAAAACCAAAAGTAAAAGGACTAAAAAGGCCGGCAACTACACATTTTAAAAAGTCTGATATGTCCAGCACATTACCTTCCGTCAATTCTATGTATTTTGTAAATCCCATACCAAACGTTCCTTGGAAAAAATTCTATATATCCAGTAAAATCGTAACACGAACATATATTATTTTCTACTAGTTCCATACCGAAAGTTCCTTGGAAAAGATTCCATAAATCCAAGAACATGCACTATGTAAATTGCACTTAACATTAGAATTTTTTTAATATATCAGCTATTTCCATGAATATAACAATAGCAATGCTGGTTAATTTATGGAAGTTAATCTCTTTATAATTCTTTAACTCTATATCTACTGAATATGAAGGAAAATATATAATCAAACCGTATAGAGAATAAGATATTCTTCCATATTGATAATCACATAAAATGTAAAAAAAAAATGATATTTAACTGCGTTTTTTTCAAGAAAAACTGCTTAGAACTTCAAATAAGGGAACTTCCGGTTGACCAATTATAACCAAAATCTAATCAGCTCTTTATATGGATGTAAAGAAGGGGAATACGAAATAATCAAAATTTTTAAAATTGTAGTATTGGAATTATCGTCGAAGAAAAATTAGTCACACAAGGACACACACACACACACACACACACACACACACACACACACACACACACACACACACACACACACACACACACACACACACAGAGAGAGACACACACACAGGCATCATCGTAAACTAGTAAAATCGTATTCTATGGACTCTAAAACGTTTTTTTTTTTTTTCATTAACAATCACCACATTTTTTTTTAGTATGGAACTAACTTTTCACTTAATTTTTAGCTATTAGGAAATAAAACTAGACTTTACAATATTTCGTACCTACCTACACACAACTGACTTTTGTATATGCAGCACTTTATAACTTGCAAGAGTAGGTATAATGTACACAAACACAGACCCGACAACAAGTTAACCGATTTTAACGAAAATAACTGACGATTCGTAGGCCGGGATTCTGGCAAAGTATAAGACGGAATTCCATGATTCGGTGATTCGGTCTTTCGGCGATCCGTTCCATCACTATTTGGAAATGGGCATCTACATCAGAAATAATTCAAAGTAATTATTGATTTTGATCGATATCGAAATGGTGTTGTCGGGAATGTGTATCACGAATCACAAGGGAGCAATAAATAATTAGGACAGTAGCAGCAATAGCACCGCTTTCGTATCGCTGCAGTGTGGTACAGCTCCGCATTAAAAGCATTTTAAATTCACTGTTACTGTGAATTTGAATGAGAAGCGAATTTTCTTTTTTGGCGGATTTTCATCATAACTGCGTTGCATAATTCAACATCAGTTACGCGGCTCAAATAATAAAAAGTGTTTACCAATACATTCAACGACTGATGGATATCTGTCAGGAACGAAATATCACAATTAGTTATTCCATTGCAAACTGCACGAGATTAAATGAACCGCAGTTTTCCCGATACTGTTTTTGCACAATTTAAATTACGGAACGCAGAGCAAATGTTTACTATTACATACAATATTTCCTATCATTTAGATATACGTTACATTACAATTTTTTATCAAGTCAATTTACATTCAAAATTAACTCATTTGTTTTTCAATTGCAATTTGTTGTTATGAAAATATCAATATTTGTTTCCACATAACAAAACATCATTACACTATATCCAATCAACGCATAATTATAACAAACGAATAGCGCTTTGTAACTTCATTTGTTTCACAGTATTGATACGCGTTTATAATATGTTTAGCTGTGTGGACAAGAATTTCACCCATTTTAGTTATACCATTTACATGGAATAATGAGGCCTTATATTTACAGCTTATATTTATTTCGAAACCAAAAATACATTGGATGTTTCGGAAAAAATTAGGTCACATCTGCAACAGAAGTTATTGAAACAAAAAAAAAATATTGTTGCATATCTTTATTTTGTAATTGTAATGGGGGATTCCACCATTTTATTTATATAATTTCATCTGAAAAAATTCCTATTAATAAGCGAGTTATGGTCTCCCGAATTTTGATAAGATTGACGTGACATCACGCTTATGTGTTTTTATATCAAACTGTTTTCATCATGGACCTAAATGTTCTTGACATATATATGCTATTTTAAGTTATATTTACATAAAATAAATAAATATTATAACACTGTAAAAGTCTAGATACTTTGTAATTACAGGTGTATTTAAATTAATAAGTTTAATGCAAGAAATTTATGTTAAAATAAAAACTGTTTGAAAACTGTAGTACAGGGAATGTTAGCCCCTCCTTTCGTATTTGAATTTCTTAACTTCCATTGGCAGTAACCCCCACTTTCTAACACGCTATTTGTTATACATGTATAGGCGGCCTTTCGGTCGCCAATCAAAATATTATATATAGATTTCATATACGTGTCGAAGCGCTATAACAAAAAACCCCTTATTTCCGAAATATCTCAATTATACCATTTCATTTTGTTATTAATATTCGTTATTCAGCATATACATTCGTATTTTTTTACTATTTTCCTTTAATTCGATTGAGCTGGAGTCCCATTAAATTTAAAACCAATGATTTAACGTATGTTCTATACGTTATGTCACAAATTTCAATTTTAATGAATAAGTACGTTTTAGGGTCCCTAGAATATGATTTACTAATTTTACGATTATGACTGTATGTGTGTGTGTAACAATTTTTTCTCCCCAATACTACAATACAAAAAATTATTATTTTTCGTATTCCTCTTTACATCCATATGAAGAGCTGATTAGATTTTGGTTATAAGTGGTCAACCGAAAGTACCCATATTTCAAGTTCTTAACAGTTTTTCTTGAAAAAAACGCAGTTAAATATCATTTTTTGAAATTTTATGTGATTATCAACATGAAAGAATATCTCAGGTATTCTGTATACGGTTGATATACATTTTCCTTCATCAATAGATATAGAGTAATACAATTATAAAGAGATTAACTTTCATAAATTAGCCAGATTTGCTATACTCAATCATAGAAACAGCTGATATATTCTAAAAATTGTAATTGACAGATAGTGTCAAGTGCAATTTACATGGTGTATTATGTTCGTGTTATAATTTTATTGGATTTATAGAATATTTTCCAAAGAACTTTCGGTACGGAATTTGTAAAATATTATATTTATTCGTATTACAATTTTACAATTTTATTGTACATATAGAGTCATTGATTTCTGCTAACATATTTTCCATAGTTCTTCTTTCGTGTCCAGGGATGTGCATTTACGCGTAAAAAATATTTTTTTACGTTTACGTGTAAAATGTTAAATAAGTAGAAAACGTAGATAATGTATAATTTTAGTTCTTCATGACACTGCTGTTTACAAATGTCACATTACAGGAACTTTCCTTAATCCTATCATAAATATATTCTAAAACGACTGAAACTATGATAAGTTTATAAGACAAACACTGAAATTATTGTAAAATATTAAAAAAAACATTTTGAAACTATAGATAAATTAACATAAAATGTTTAAATTTGCATAAAATTCATTTTCAAAAAGTTTTGAGCTAATGATTTAAATCTATTTCAAATTATTTGAAACTGAAATTTTAGTTTTGAAATTTTTTTTATTCGCCGTCTATTTTTAAATGTCTTCAAATTTTATTTCTTTACAAAACTGACTAAAATTTACATAAAACATATAATTTAAAAAAAATATATAATACAACATGCTTCAAATTTACGTATTTAGTCTAATTTTGACGTAAAATGTGTTTAAAGTTTGACGTTTGAGGTTATGTCTCAGGAATATATTTCCCTACTAATCTGATTGTTGATAGTTTGAAGGTACCTAATTGTTTGTCTGAATCAAAAAGACATTTTGATGTCACGTGGACTGCTTGTTCTAAAATATTCATTACAGTATAAAAGAAAATACCTCTATAAAAAAAATCTGTTGTGGCCAGCACAAAACCTTCCGTCAATTCGATGTATTTTGTACATATCTTACACCAAAAGTTCCTTGAAAAATATTCTATATATCCTGTATAATTGTAACAAGAACACACTATTTTTACATATCCATACTGAAAGTTCCTTTGAAAAGATTCTAAAATCTAATAAAATTTTAATACGAATACGAACGTACATTATGTATTGCACTTAACACTTCCTCCTTCTTCAACTTTGCCCTATTTTATTAGAAGTCACTGTTTCTTACTCTTCTCTTCTACTCATTCCTGTCCAAAGCACCTTCGTTACACAGTTCTTCCTCTCTCAAATCTTCTGCTTACAGTCCTTCCATCTTCTCTTTTGCCTTTCTCGTACTTCTGGCATTATAAGTTTCTATCTTGAGGCGAGGCCGCAAATGCAAGTCACTGGCGAGCGACACTCTGTCACTTATATCACTTTCAGATCACATTCTTTCCACTTTGGTTCTGCACTTGCCACTGACATCTGTCAATTAGAGTTTTTTTTAAATATTTCTGTTGTTTTCATAATTTTTGCAATGCTGACTGATTTTCGAAAGTTAATCTCTCTTAATCTCTCTATAACTCTATATCTATGGAATATGAAGGAAAATGTATAATCGAACCGTATAGAGAATAAGACATTCTTTCTATTGATAATCACATAAAATGTCGAAAATGATATTTAACTGCGATTTTTCAAGAAAAACTGTTAAGAACTTCAAATAAGGGTACTTCCGGTTGACCAATTATAACCAAAATCTAATCAGCTCTTCATATGGTTGTAAAGAAGAGGAATATGAAAGAATCATAATTTTTAGAATTGTAGTTTTGGAGTTATCGTCGGAGAAAAATTTGTCACACACACACACACGGACACACACACAGACACACACACAGACACACACACAGACACACACACAGACACACACACGGACACACATACACACATACAGACATCATCTTAAAAATAGTACATTCGTATTGTAAGGACCCTAAAACGTGCTTATACATTAAAAACTCACCACCGATTTTTTTGACTAAAAACAATACCTTCCTTTTGACGGAAGGTAAAAATATACTCATGGTAATAATATTTCACATTATCTACGTAAAAAATTCTCAAATATTGTCAATGTAAAAAATATTTTTTTACGCGTAAAAAATAATGTATAATACGTGACGTATTTTACGTGCCCATCCCTGTTCGTGTCTCGCACTATACGTTATTGATAAGTGCAGCAATTTAATTATAATGTAAAACTAAGGAAATATAACAATAATTTATATACCTATATATTTAGTTAAACAAGTTTATCGGTCTAAATTAGTAATATTATGTCTATTTAATTTCAGAACAATAGAACACAACTGAATAATGATGTTTGAAAGAATATAAAAGCTTTTATACGACGTTTCTAAACTTGTAAATGTGAAATGTTTTATTTCAAAATAAGTTTCGTATTTTACCACTGCGAATCGACTAATGAATTCCGTCGCAAACTGTAAAAGAGAAAAAAGTGGTTGCTAATGGCAGAATGATCAAAGTCTTATTTGGTTACCTTGTCAGCTACTCAAATATTAAATAAGAATAAATTGAAATAAAACGAGCGCTGTTCAAGTTGTGTAATGCTAGTACCTACTGGGGAACAATTTGAGATTAAAATAAATATCTAACACAGAATGTTCGACTAGAAATCCATTTGCCGGAGCATTCATTCGAATATTGCTTACATTAAATTCTGTATCTCTCCCCTTTTCTTCATTTATATTCATCACTCCTTTAGATTTAGCCTGGCAATGCAAACGAACATTCTTTCTTTCGAGTGTAAATTAAATTTCTGGAATTTTTTCACTGAGCGAACGTAAATCATCAAAAGAACTCGTTGCGGATATCACGTTGCGTTCGATTAATCCCAGCCAGTAGACACAGACGCAGATTAGATTTGAACTTCCCGCTCGATTCCCATGCATTAATATTTCATTCATTCAATTGCTCTATCGCAAAGATTACCAATCTTCTACAAATCCTTTTCATCAAATCTCTTCAACTCAAACTCATTAAAACTCTACTTAAGGAAAACGAATTTATTTTATACCTCCTTCCAACGTGGGTTTCCAGTACATCAAATAATTCTTTCTAAATATTTCTTAACCGCTATCTTGGTTTTCTTTAGGACAATATTCGCTACAATTCTTGAATTCAAATACCGTATGTAACTGTTTACTTATTTATCTATTTAACAAGCACTGTTGTATTAGGATACTTTTAAATTCTTAAGCTGCAGTGGTAACTTTTTTTTTAAATTCTTAGTTATCGTACCCACGTAAACGTAAACCAGTTTCGAAAATAATGGAGAAGAATACTAAACTTCGTTTTCAAAGTATGTTGTACTATTTTTGAGAGAGATACCAGGTTGCAATGTAATTCATATTAAAAACAATTTCTAAAAATGAACAAAGGGAAAATTATGCAGTGGAATATTTGAAAAAGAGAAAAGAAATGGAATTTAAAGTAAAGCAAGTTAGAAGCAGGAAAATTACTTATTGAGGGACGGAAATTTACGTTAGAAGAGCGGAAAATATGTTTGGAAGATGCGAAATTTGAGATCAAAACTGAAGAAAGAGCAAAAAGACAAATAAGAAATTGAAGAAAGTTCCTACAAAATTTTGCTAGAAAACAATCTGACTGAAATTAATTCTGCTTTAGTTAAACATTTAATCAATAAATAAATATTATATTGCACTGAATTCAAATACCTATGACGTCTACATTAATTTTTGTTTTGTTTCTAACGTTAACGTCCTATAGTCTACAATCGATCGATTAACTTGTTAAAACTATTTTTTATAAAGTTCAGGACAAATTTAGCGTTAAAGTTATCGTTTTACATACGACCTGGGGGTCTATCCTAATTCATAGCCACATGTGCTATCCGCTATCCGCTATATAAGTTCCACTACTAGCCAACAGATGGGGGTCCTCATCCCGCTATCCGACTTAAATCCATCTGTTGGCTAGTAGTGGAACTTATACAGCGGATAGCGGATAGCACATGTGGCTATCCGACTTGAATCCAGCTATTGGCTAGTAATGGAACTTATATAGCGGATAGCACATGTGGCTATGAATTTAGGATAGACCTCCTGAAACCTTTTGCTAAAACTCTACTATTTTTTTAAAATTTGTTAAATATACTTCAAGAAAAACGGTATTAAATATTTTGTAGTGTCATCGTAACGTCATCTGTGTGAAGCAATACAAACAATGAGAGCGAATGAGATAGATACAGACCTAGACCTTTCTCTTTATGTATTTTTGCTTGTATTACTTCGTATGTTATTCTCAACTCTATTTTATTAATATATTAATATTTTTCGCTAAATTTGATCAAACTCACGAAAGTACTCCATTGAAGTGCTCGTACGTCTACATAATTTTTGGAAATGAAGAAAATATGAGTCGTTTTGAAACTAGAAGTGTTTATGAGTACGGGCATTATTGTATTAATTAAACTATTATTTATCTTTTTAATGTTGTGCAGAAAATATGTGGAAAAGTTATTAGAACCGACTACAATTCCAGGTAAAAATCGTCGTAAATGGAATTACACCGCAAGGAGTTCTTAATCATGAATTTAAGACTTGTTACCATTCAATTATGTATTTTGATCAACAATTTTATTGAATAAACTTAAAAATCATGTTTCGTTGAATTATTAACATTTATTTTGACAGAAAGCACTCAGTCAAAATGCAAACAAATCCTATTTGGAGCCATGACAGATGCTCTCACAATATCATCAACAGTTTCTGCAGATTCCAATAGCTCAAAAACGGCCTCTAAATTTTACTTTTCATATACACTGTCTTCAGAAAAAAAACCAATTCGGAGTAGGCTATGAACATAGAAACGTATGTCTGATCAGTATGAAATTCAAAAGTCAAGTTGTCAAAATTGATAGTAATATGTAATTTTAATTCTTTTAATAAAGAAGGGTATTCAGAATATTGTCATTTACAGCTTTTTAATTTATCTCTATTTCTAAAATAAGAATTCAAGAAGAAAAGCTTTGATTTCTTTAGATAATATTTTTGACAATATCTCGTGTCAAATTGAAATTTTATTAAATACTTTCAAATTGACATATTTTTTTTGTTTATAGCTCATATATATTGTAAATATCATTTTTGCCCTCCTGAAGTGTAATGGGAACTTTACAATTGTATACACAGCAAGTGTGACCTACATTTTACGCTTACTGTGTTGTAACTTGTCTAACTATGCGGTAAAATAATCAAAATACACTGGACGTTTATGGGCATTTAGAAAAGAAATCATCTTTACTATAATAAAGTTCATGTAAAAAAGTATTACCTACATAAGTTATTTTTTTATTTTAACATTGCCTATATTTAAAATTAATTTATATAAACCAAAATCACGGCAGCGACATCTGTCATTATTGTAAAAATCCGCCGTTACCGACATAGTCACCGATCGATATCTGTCAAATACGCGAGGCGAACATTGCTGAAATCGACACCTACCTGTTATTTATTACGAAGAAAACATGAGCAAATAAATATATTATCAGTCATAAACAACGTCTATTATTACAAATAAATTTTCGCCAGAAGATGTACTCTAATGAAGGTAAGTAAAATCAAATTTGGAAATCGACTTAATCCAAGTATTTTATACTAACCCTTTTCAGAAGTACAACCTATCTCATTAAGAAAAGTGATTCTCATTATCGTCGGCCAAAAAATTTGATACAATTCTCGTGCGTGAAGAATTTTACAGCGCTCCAGCTAATAAGGCACTCACCTTAAAGGCTCATGCCTTAAACAAAGCTGTCGCGCTGTAAAATACAACTTACACGCACTCGAATGTAAATAACTATTTCGTTTTTTATTTTGTAAATTTATTTTAGGAGTACAAGTTTTATTAATGTTGCAACACACATTACAGTTAATTTCAAAAATGATGTACCAGAGCATCATTTTTTAGAAAAGTTGCTGGAAGGCAATGAAGTTTACTTTATTTTTACAGATTTAAAAAGTTATTACTGCAATAAATAGTTTAGAAATTACATTTGGTGTAAATCTAAACCAAAACTACTCCATTAAAGACCAAGGTATCTTTTCGTTAACAAGAAAATACCGTCATTACTACCTGTTAGAAAAACATTCCCTGCGCGTGTGTGTGAGTTGTGTGGGGCTGTAACTCTGCTCGGACAGTCGGATGCACGTGGTAATTTATCGGGCAGCTCGTGGAGTTTAGAGCGAAGACACAGTCTCGTTCAAATGAACATTTCGCGGACTATCATTGGGTCGTTTATTCCGAATCAAATGGCCTGTTTTTGCCGGGCTGCGCTCGATAGAGGGGCGCATTAGCGACAGAGATGCCTCCCCCGTCACGCAATAACACTAACTTCTTGTAAGTTCCTACAGGAAGAAGCAGAGCAGTCCCACTGTTGCGTTGTCCTTGCACCACAGATTCGAAGGTTGGATTATTTGATCAGGATTTTTTCCCTTTTCCTGTTTCTTACCCAAAGAAGAATTTGTTCGAGGGGGAGAAATGATGATCATTGTGTTTTATTGCCTTAATGATGGTTCCAACTTTTTTAGGATTTGCTACAACACTTTGTGGTTTCCCTTATTTTCTACCCTATATTGTAACATCTCACCACATTGCCTGTATTAATTCCTATCACCAGGATTAGCCTTTCCCTTTGTCCACAAAGAACACACGGTAGATTTTCTGTTTATTCTATTGTGTATTACTATTGACTATATTTGACGTAAGTAATGATACAAATAATTTGATCAAATTTAAAAATCTTACTGGCTAAGATGTGCCATATAAGTGTGTTCAGAGAATCGGAGTAGTCTATGAACACAGTAACGTATGTCTGATTGTTATTCTATTCAAAAGTCACGTTATCAAAACTGATCGTGAAATGTAATTTTAAGGAGAAAATATAATAAAGCAGGATGCAGTATATTGCCATTCACCGTTTTCTAATTTATTTCTATTTTTAAAATAAAGATTCAGATTTAAATACTTTCAAATTGACATACGTATTTCGTTAATAACCCACTCCGAGATAGGATTTTTTTAACACACTGTAATATAGAGTTAGTGGCTCGTTTTCAGCTATATACGACGAAGATTAGTACTGACAACCCATAAGTTTTTGGCGAGTTTTAGAATTTATTTTGCATACTTTTTGAAAAATCTTACGCCATATTTTTTTTCATTTTGGCGCTCCTACACATTGTCGTACAATTTTTTGTAAGTAATACTTAAGAAGTTACAATAGGTTTCGCTAGGGTACGCTATATTTTGCCATCATGCACCACGCTGTTGTCCGAACATAGTGGCTTGCAGCTGAATCAAACCAAAAGGTAATATTTCGTTAACATGCTGTAAATTGATGAAATCAAGTAACTTAGACAGGCAATTTTGCGTATATAAACCTTTATCACGTATCACTTCCAAGTACTGTCTAGAGATGCCTGCTTCCGAAATTGCACCACACACCATTATTTTATCACCAAACTTTGTTTTCACTGTAAATTCTATATTGAAACTTTTTGGGCGTTACAAAAAAGATATACAGCAATCTATAGAAGCCCCAAAATGAAAACAATTAAAAAAATAAACTCGCCAAGGACTCATATGGCAAGTCAAAACTAATCTTCGTCATATAGAAGAAAACGGGCCACTAGCTCCATATTAAATAGATGTCGGAGCTTAAGGTTTGTTAATTGTTGTAGCAATAAAGATTCAATACATTTTCCTTAATCCACAGTATTGTGAATTCTTTTTTGTTCGAAAACTTATGTGGCATATGCTATGTTTTAAAAATAAATACAATTTCTTGGTTACACGTTCAACGTATTCAAATACAAGGTATTCAGGATTACGTGTCCCACATAGGAATCTCGAAGAATGTAAGTTACGAATGAAGTCTTAACTTAACCGACTTCGTATTAGTTCTCGAGACCTCCATGTTTATCATGTTTAGCATCAAATAAATGTAACTGACAAAAATACTAATTTATTCGAAGAATTAGAAATGAAAATTCTGCTACAGCAAACAGTTATAGCCATTTTCATCAACAAGGGTTAAATTTTAAGCTAGGCCTCGAACTAGGCTTAAACAAAAAAAAATGCAAATCGAAATTTTGACAGCAATATATTATAATTCATTTGACATTTAGTTTTGATGCAATATTGTCATTTTAAGCTGAGTTTAATATTTAAGTTACGTTGGTGCAACCGGCCATTAGAGAGTAAAACGAGGATGAGCAGACATCGATTGTTTTAAAAACAATTGTTTTATCTGAAGGCAATTTTGTCATTTATTGTTGCTTTGACCTTAAACGTCAGGGTGAGCGACGTAAATTGCAGTTGTATCTTACATCTGTATTAAACAATGCTAGTCCTTTCACTAAGGGCAATGGAATTCATGCCAGTGATGATATGACGATAAAGGTGAAAATAAATCTTTATTACAGAAATCCACAAATTAAGCAATGGTTAAAAAGCTGTGTTGAAGTTTTTTAGCTTCTTTCATTTGTTGCATTACATTAGTTTCCCAATTATTCCATTGGTTATTCCAGTGTAAAATTACACCCCCAAAAAACTTTACATGATTGTCACCTATTAGAATCACTTGCGCTTGTAGAAGCGGTCTGTCCTTTTGTACAATTACTACCCTTGATGAAAGAGCAGACAGTAAAGTCCCGGTGGTAATTGGAGGCATTAACATAAGTTGGAGGGTAACATTAACGCTAACGTTAAGCTGTCGATGATGTACGCCTGCTTCGCGTGTCCAGTATGTAACAGTTCCAGAGGTATTTGCAAGGGGAAATCATTTACAATTCCAATTCCAAAATTACCCCTGTTCTAACGCAGACCCTTCCGAAGCTGTGGTCAGTGACATGGAATGATTCTGCTGGTAAAAATGCGACCAGAGGGCTAAGTTAGTAGCTAAGGGATACGAATTGGATTAACATACACAATTGGAAAAAATATTACTGTGAATATTTTTAAGAGTATTTTATGTATCCAAATATAAGGGATACGCAAGTTGTTTACTGCCGAGGCGGGTAGCCAAGACGTCTGTTAAATAATTAAATGACATTTCCAGCAATTCGTAGCAGTTTGAGTTTTTAAATAGGCTAAGTTGCAACTACGAGTATTATAAACTCCTAGAAACGCTACCTTGTCTATCAATAACAGTAAAAAATAAAATTAATTAATTAATACATTAAATTTGAATTTTTCTGGTTTCGTTTACATTCTTAATGAAATAAAAGTGTCATACCCATGTTCTGTTTCAAACCTTCAAACAAGTGTTGTAATTTTCAATCAAACTACTGTAATTCTTAAATAATTATTTATTCAAATAAATAACTGTTATTGGACCAATTCGAAGTACTTTTATAATTGCAACAAACACCTTAAAAAATGATTGCAGATTATGACACATTGCAACCTTCTTTATTAAGTGGTAAAGTATAGGTCATTTATTGAAATTTTCATTTATATTGGAAAATCTCAAAGAATCTGATATGGTCAGCACATAAACACACATTATTTCTTTTTTATCTCTCGCTAAGAGAGGTATTGGAATTTTAGTAAATAAGCACGTTTTAAGGTCCCTAGAATCAGATTATAACATTTTTACGACGATGTGTGTGTGTGTGGATGTTGGATCCACGGTTTCTCAAATAATATAAGACTTAAAACATGTTAAACTGCAGCTTCCTCAATCTGACATTACTGGGAAGAGCTGATTAAATTTTGGTAACAATCGGACAACCGAAAGTACTATTATTTTTTGAAAATTACGTTATTATATATATTAAAGGATATAATAATATCTATCCGATACATTTCACATTTTAATTATATCTCCTATACAGTTAGAGATAAAGAAATATAAATACATATTTTAATGAATCTCATAGCCCATGGAAACCAGTTGAAAAATTAAAATGTTTGTAACTGACAGATGTCAGTGTCAAAACACCAGAGACATTACTGGGAAGTAAATATCATATTTTCTATTATATTTTTAATTAAATATTTATAATTATAGATACATGTAGGTATTACATATACCATTCAGTAATATCGCCAATCTCATCAATGAATTGGAAAAATCTCGAACATTTAGAAGAATAAGAGGAAACTTGTTCATAGAATGAATTAAAAAATATTAAAATATGTAAAGAAGATGTGTTTTTGTGTGTACCAGAAATGTTAAATATGTACAATCCTTATATAACCTAATATGGAAATGGCGAGAGGACTTGTACTGGCCACAACAGATTTTTATTTTTTGTTAAAATAAATTATTTCTAAAAAAAAAAATGTAAAAATAAAATCTGCAAAATATACATTTTTATCTATATCTAGTGACACGCATTTTCTTACTTTTTTCTAATTAAACGACTTCATATCTCGAGATCGCCTTGTTCCACGTGTTAACGTACACACTTGAATACATTTCCCGATATAATTTCAATGATTGGTGCAGCCAACGGTATTTTTTCCAGACAGAATAAACGAAATGAGTAAAGCTTTGTTAGGTCCGCCGATAAGTTAAAAATATACAGCACATTCCGCGAA
This sequence comes from Ophonus ardosiacus, assembly GCA_943142095.1. NCBI lineage: Eukaryota > Metazoa > Arthropoda > Insecta > Coleoptera > Carabidae > Ophonus > Ophonus ardosiacus. Next base: position 77,619,643 of record OW964823.1, on the reverse strand, counting down.
CATATCCGTTTAGCACTTTCTCGCTTGTGGCATTGCATGGGGTAGGTATGTATTTAACATATGCGCGTTCGCCTGTGTATTCAAGCGGTTCGTTCGCAATGTTCGCATCCACACTGACTTTATTATTTAACTTTATTAGCTTCGTAATTGAAATATTTACGTTTACTAGCAGCAATTAACACCGTCTTCTGAAATGATATCGTTGTTAAATGAGTTTCTTGGCATTCTTGCTCTGGGAGCTTCGTTTACAGTTAAGCTGATGTTACACGATGGCTTAACTTACGGAATAACTCGCTTAAAACAGACGATTTCCTGATAACGACGTTGATACGCGCAAGCGGAAATAGAAAAGGTTAACAGTATTAGTTCTTCAATAACTTTGCGCAAATAAAAATACAAAACTTCACTTGAAATGAAAAAGCTCTTTGTCACGGCAGATCGATACAGAGAAATAGTTTTAAAAGCTGCTACGTTAAGTTAGGCGCAGGCTTCTTTTCGCCTGGAAGCAAAGTTCAGGTTTTACTTTAGCAATTTAATTTTTCTAAAACCGTTGTGTTCTCGATTTCTTTTCAGAAATAAGAAGGTATTTTTTTACTTAAACTCGTTCCATATTTACTACCAATAAGGTAATATGAGGATAAATTGACTAAATAGAGAAATCCACTCAAAATAAGTCTGAACAGTTTTCCATTGACTGGAATATTCGCACTTTAAAATGTTGCCTATCTCATCTCTGGTATTTCCGAGAGTACATCATATTAACGTACGTACCAAATTGGTCATTTTTCAATGATAAATATTAGGTTTGTTCGCGGTAACAATCCCTGACGGATTCCAAACTTATTTCACTTGTTCCGTACTAATTCAAACATCGTGAAATAAGCATGCGTGATCCGTGATTGATTTGGGATTTTTTTCTACCGCGAACGCTCGTTTTGACGTTTGAGGTTATGTATGTTATGTACCTGAATGAAAATATTATACAGTTTTGAACTGAAATGGAGGCAACATTATAAACTTACCTTCAAATATTTATGAATTTAAAGTTTGTGAAATTGTAAAATAAACGTAATTAAACACAGAAAAGTATGCACTGAATACTCGCAATTAGTACTTGCTTCAATTTTCGGATTGGTCTGATTATTATGTAATCAATCATGTACCAATCCACAGTGTTCCGCGAACAAGGGGTTATCAGTCATTATCGTATCGCGAACAATTAAAACGAAGCTGCACATGCGTGTGATGCTCAAACTAGTCCGGGATCGCTACCGCGAACAAACCTAGTTTTTTCCAATATTTATTTTTATAATAACCACAATAAACCTTTTCAATTAAAAGAGATAGACAATATTAATGTCCGGTATTTCCAACTCTGCTTAAACTGTCTATTAACAGTAAATTTATACGAAAAACAAAGCATCAATATTGTTGCATAAAAGCAGGTTTATATAAACTGTATGCAGTTACATTAAAACTTTTTAAAAATAAATGTCAAATACTACAAATTTTCATCGAGGAAAGAGATTTTAGTGACTGCAATATTTTTATCGTCTCGTTTGAAAGCCCGACTGTTGGTTTCAGTCGCCATTTTACTTTTGCGCAAATTCGATAGAAAAAGACAATATATTTTGAAAAGGTCTATTATTGTTTATTGTTTATATTATATCGTAGATACCGAATGGCGCTCGAAATCCATTATACAATTTGTATATGTTCATGAACACCTATTGCATCATTTTAATAAGTACTTGTCTAAAATTAATAGGCAATAATTAAATTAAATAAAATTAAAAAATAATATAAAAAATTTAAAGTAATAATTACTTTAAAAGAAAGTTTGACAAAAGAGGATTCGCAGCACGACGGCAACGCCTTTGCTTCGTATGTGAAGAATGGTGGGTTCGAATCCACCGAACTTTTTTATTTAAAATATTCAATTTCCCATGTTAAATGCCTATGTACATTATCTCGAGCGCCACCCGGTATATCTGGATATTGCGCGATACGACTTTTTGCCAATAAGATTTTAATGAGAATATCTAATATGAAATTAATTTACCATAGCCAGAGTGCAGGAAACACATGGATTACCTGAAACAAGAACATAAAAATAAGTCAACAAGAAGATGGATGTTTTGTATTATAAAAAATACTAACAACTAATTAAAATGACATTATTTTGCCTACCGAAATCTGTTCTTTGGTCAACACATTAGTCCAAATGTCATCTAAGTAATTTTAATTTTGAGCTGATTTTTTCGCGACGCACTGGTTTGAAGCTATTTCGTAGTGATTTAAAACATAATATTTTCTCGGGCAAACAATGACGTCCCACGCGAATCATATTCAAACTGTTTTGAACCATACTCTACAGTTGGTTCAAAACGTAATTCAAAGAAAAGGCGGGAAGAGGAAGGATGTGACAACATTATATTCATTATCTTGCAATATTATATATGTTATTTTCATACGATTTATAACTTTAACAAAACTATTTATGACATGGTAGAATAAGGTTTGAAAACATACATGAATACGGTTAATTGCAAAATAGCAGCTTTAATCAAAAAACTCCGCAATAGGCGTTGGAAAAAATGTATGGCACTCAGGAGTAATACATTTTATTCAATTTTGACGTTTTAAACTGTCATTATTAACTCCATAGCAACAACTATAAGTAACACTTTTTTCACATGTGAATTAAAAAAAAAATTAAATCACTCTCACAAAATTTTAACTCACTCTGGCATTCTGCAACAAAAAATGCATTTAAAAATAACATCAAGAACGAAAATAACACTTACCACATAATTTATCAGACATTATCAGCCCTTTTCATTATTTTTTACGACATAAATGACAGACAATGAAGCTTTTTAAATATGTGACTTGAAGTGTATCAGCGACGATTGTCATGCTTAGCCTACTAACTGATCAATTTTTTATTTTGTCAAAATTAAATGTTTTAATGGTTTTTATTATTATTTCGTCAAAATTGAATATAATATTGTACAAACCACGTGAACTAAGAATGTTAATTCACTCGAAGAATTTAACTCACTCGCCCTTCGGGCTCGTGAGCTAAACTTTCTTCTCATCGATAAACATTACCTTAGCTCACTTGGTGTGTAAATATCTATTATCTATTCGCAAAAATTAAAACATAATGTTATGATTGAAATTATGTCTTTACTGAATTGTATCATAAATAAATGTGAAATAACCGACTTCATTAGATTCAGAATTCGGGAAATCCGAACTTCAAGCGGTCACTTAAATTGTACGTTTTGCATAATAATGGAGTTTTCCATTTCCTCCCCTAGGCTAAATCGTTAACTAAAAATCTATTGGCGTTTCTAAGTGAAGTATAGTGAGTGCATAGCTATGGGGAGACAAGACATCCTCGGAAATGGTCTCTCTAGTGGAGAGAAGTGATTTTGATGCAGGGTGCGTACCGTGTGGTCACCTAGCGCATTGTTTGATGGCGCTGCGTGTCACCATAACTCAGCTGCTTAGTGCCCCAGCCGCCTTGACTTTATGTCTTACATATTTCTTCATTTTCGGTTCTTTAGACATAAACACGGAAAGGAAAGCACCCCTCACTCTTTTCCTCTGCCAAGGCTTCTGCAGGCACCAACGTAGCTCATCATTCGTCGTCGTCTTTTTCTCCACCGCACATGCATATAAGCGGAGACTTACGCCTTAATGGTGGTAACCGCGCGTATTATTTATAATTCGTTCGGTGCACAGTGTCACTGAGTGTGGAATTTGTGTTGAAATGAAAATGGATCTTTATGAGCCCACAGCCCTACTCTAATGGCGATTTATTTGTTCAGTCTTGTTATTTAACTTTTTTGCATATTTGTTAATATTACCTCAGGAGGAACATAAGCTCGCGAGCGATGAATATGTATGCTGTGTCTTCATAGCATTGCGTTAAGAATATTTTCCGTTAAAATGTGTATTACCTTAGGAATTTGTGCTCTGTTTCTTATGTTCATTCCTCGGCTTATAAATAATTCATCATTTGATTGGATATTCGTTGACTTTAGCATAGCTACTTGGCCAACAAAAATAACACAAATAATTGCTCGAATTCAATTTAGGATAATAGAATATAAAATTTAGCTTCCTTGCAGTAAATGTACATAGATTTGTAATTGAAAAGCTAACCATTTTTCCAAGGACTACAAACACATTTGTGATACTGCATTATTAAACTAAATGAAGGAATGCACGATTCATGGCTTCCAATGGCCTTCATAAATACTGCAATTTATCAGAATGCTGCCCTGAAAAAACGGAGATCTGAGTTTGAATCCAGGTGAAGACCATTAAATTATTAAAATGTAAATTCCTTATAGAGGGTGAATACTACAATCCGTGATATAAGCGTTTAATATGGGAAAAAAGTTTTTCTCAAATGCAGTGAATCTGTTCAAATCAAAAATTCCTACATGCCAACTCTCCCTATCATTGAGTGAGAGATGGCGCACATGTTGACACCCACGAATCTTCAACAAAATAATGGATTTGTAGGTTAGAATATTACTTCACATATTTTACTATCTCCATGTTGCAATAAAATCTTTAAAATTGAACTAGCATAAGCATAATTTTAGTCAAAACATTCAATAAATGCATGAAAAAATTTAAGGCATAGAAAAAGATTAAATTAAATAACATAACCCTATTTTTAAAATACACTACTAACACAAAACTCAATCCCTACACATCCCTTACAAGCCATTTGTACTTATCTTATAGGTAAGAAATAACTCACCTGCGCCATCTCAACAACTGGGCCATCTCCCCTAACTTTACAGTAATATTTAAATTGTTAAAAATAATCGTAAAATTAATATTAATTTTAAACAATCAGTGAAAATAATGTGTGTTTAAATTTCAACACTGCAAAAATCGAGGGAAAAATGCAGATTCATTAGCTTAGGCTAAATTCAATGACTAGGCATCGTTTCGTCTATTATACGCTGTCGCGGCAATAAATCAGCAACTTTTTTGCCTTGTTAAACAAATAACTATTTGTTTATTTAGTTATTTTAATTTGATATAATTATTTTTACTACAATACTTTTAAGGGGTCCCGTGGCCGCGTGCCTGAGTGTCTGGTCGCGAACCTGGGGGAACCGGGTTCGATCCCGACCGACGACAAATATTTCCAATTTTAAATGGCACAAAAGTGACCCCTGTGGTGCACTCTCCACACCAGCTATGAGTGCCCGTGAGGTGACGCCTGGTAAGCGCCCACACGGTAAAATATATCGTCATCATTACCGATGTCTACATGTGTTGTAGATACTGGCACACCCAGAAATGGGTAATATGCCGTGATGTTATATTTATTTATTTATTTATTTTACTTTTAAGGTTATCGTTTATTATTCTTATAACTTTTTTTTTTATTAAATGAAATAGGTAATAGAAATTATAATACTCCAGCTTTAACGTTGACGCGATGAACAACTTTGTGAATCAAAAAAATGTACGTACGCAACTAGGATTATTAACAACATACATTAAAAATTTCGCAATGATACCAAACAAAATTTATTATTTAGTGTAATCTGTCTTAAAATTTCTAAATAAGAAAAAAAAGGCAAAAGTTCTTTTCTGCTAAGTACATCCGTGGGAAAAATTTGCATACAAAATTAAAATGTATAAAATATAAAAAAGGAAATAAGTCATGACATGAAAAAATTCCGGGAATTAAAAATAGAAATAAAAAATTACAACCAAGAAAAATTACTCAACCCAAATTTAAATTAGTGTAAAAATAAACGAGTGCCAACAAAAAAGGAATTCGTACTGCCCATCTGGACTACAGTCAGAAAACGGCCATTATGCCAAAAATAAGTTATTTAATCTCTCCCCTACTTTCAGAGTAGAAGAGAATTCAAATATGGGCAGCTGGCAAGCGTATGAACCTTTGGAATTATTCACTACCTTGTCAGACATTGACGACATAACTTTATCAAATGCATAATAGAAACAGATACTTCATTTTCGTTCACATGAAAACTTCATGTTCTATAAATATGTTGTTTGTTTATAAATCTTTTACTAACAAGTTTCAAAGTTTCGGAAAACTATTTTCATTAAAGATAAATTATAATATAACTTTGTACAATGAAAGTCAATAAAAAGTGAAACATATAATAATGAGAAAAGTGTTATCAACACTTTATTATAATTTTAACTGTCTCGTATAATGTTTTATGTAAGTTTTCTCAATCTCAACTTTCGAAGTAAACATATGATTTTACTTAATAGTTTATTATTAAAGCTACTTCAAACTTTTACCTGGATAATTTTCTCATATTATATGAGAACGTTGTCACGAAATGAAAATAATACTTTTTTAACAAACACAATCGCCAATAATTTTTAGTTACAATTTTTCTAACAAGAATTTTGTATCATGCAATATTTTAATATTTTATTTAGCATACTCGCTTCCAACGGTATTTTAGAAAACGCCATTTGTAATTCAGACTAATAAATTTTAATTCGCTTGGCTTAGTGAATAAAATGACCGGTTTTAGTTCAGCATATCTGGGTTCGAATCCAATCGATTTTAAAATTATTCTCAATTTCATGCAGTACACAAAAAGACTGCTATGGTACTCTCACCAGGGTTGTTGTAATTTTGCCCGACCCAAAAAAACCCACCCGGGTTTTTTAAAAAAACCCTTCTAAAAAACCCAAAAAAAAACAATTAAAAACCCACTTTTATGAAATCATATTTTATTAATTAAATATGGTACATACTTATATGGTACACACATATATACATAAATTTTTGTCACCGGCAACATTTTACAATAAATATCATTTTGTGTACTTCGTGTTTAATCATTTTTAATATATTTTTCATTGCTGTGCGAACTGAACACAGTGTTTCTTTTACATTTGAACAATTCTGGTGTCAGCATACATACTATTAGTTGTGACTTGTGACACTTGGATCTAGTTCTTGTACACATTTGTATTGCACAGACTTCAACTATTAATATTAATTCGTGTACGCATGTACACTCTCTAGTTAATTTATCGTTTATTACATTAGTCTTTAAAAAAAAAAAAATTAATAATATTAATATCAATTATCTATTACGCCGACTTGTGTATGTGTATTAAGATACTTTATAAAACTAAAGTTAAAAATGATACATACTAAATTTCGATGTTTGTCAATAAAACCCGCTTTTATTTAATAAAACCCGGGTTTTATTAAAAAACCCAGGTGGGCTAGGTTTTTTTCAACCCTGACTCTCACCACGACAGCTTTGAGAGCCCGTAAACGTAAGGTGAAAGTAACGCCTTATATCGTCGTTTCCGAAATATTCAAATAAAAACAGATTGAGGAAAAGCCATGAGGGTATATTGATTTAATTTAGATAATGAGTCAGATATTAAAGTGCATTTTTATGTTAAATTATGAAATTATAAACCAATTTTAAATAGTTTTACATCAAAGTTTTATTGAAATATCAAATATTTTATTCATTTAATAAAAAACTCTTCGTGCCATAATGGTATGACGCCACTACTTCAAAGTAATTACTTATAGCAGTAGTAAGCGAAAAGAATGTAAAGTAAAATTTCTGAAAGAAGTCCGATCAAGGCCATCTACGAATTGCATCTATGAATTAAGATTTTATGCTGTCAAATTTAGTAGTGTCGTTTACATACTTTTTATGAGGTACACAAGATATTATGTACCCTCATAAAAACTAAGTAAAAGACACTACTAAATTTGACAGCACAAAATCTTAATTCATAGATACAATTCGTATATGGCCTTGATAGGACTTCTTTCAAAAATTTTACTGTAACTTTATATTATTCACAATTTCATCCAGTTAAGACGAGACGAATTTATCCTGACGACACATAATTTGAATTCCAGTGAAATTAAAAATATATCAATAACCATACACTTTTAGTAAGTGTTACAAAATCATTTTATTCAAAAATGTTCATTGTTATGATTGTGACAATATTTCTCTGTTCGCATAATAAGCGTAAAAACATGGAATCGTATACACACTATTATAAGATGTGCTTTTACACAATTTTTTTTAAAAAAGCTATATACCAGTGAGTTCATATTATGGGTCAAGATGTTTAGTTAGAAATTTAGTTTTATGATTCCATCATTTATTAAATAATAATTTAAAAATCAATGGGATTTGTTTGATTTTTGTAGGAATTTTGCATACCGGATGAAAATGACGACGAATATTATGTTCAAAAATAAAGTTAGGTTAAATTTGTTTTAAAAAATCTTAAATTCCTACAAAGAGGAACTAATCTGGTTCTTGCAGAATTGCGAACGTATATCCCCATTTCTACCTTTCGTCACCTTTAGGTAAGGAAGGTATTGTCTTTGGTCAAAAAATTCGTTGGTGAGTTTTTAGTGAATAAGCACGTTTTAGGGTCCCTAGAATACGAATTTGCTATTTTTAAGATGTCTGTATGTGTGTGTATGTGTGTCCGTGTGTGTGTGTGTGTGTGTGTGTGTGTGTGTGTGTGTGTGTGTGTGTGACATTTTTCTCCGACGATAACTCCAATACTACAATTCTAAAAATTATAATTCTTTCGTATTCCTGTTCTTTGCATCCATGTGAAGAGCTGAATAGATTTTGGTTATAATTGATCTACCGGAAGTACCCTTATTTGAAGTTTTCAACAGTTTTTCTTGAAAAAACGCAGTTAAATATAATTTTTCGACATTTTGTGATTATCAATATGAAAGAATATCTTATTCTCTATACGGTTTGATTATACATTTTCCTTCAGATTCAATACATATAGAGTTATAGAGACATTAAGAGAGATTAACTTTCAAAAATTAGGCAGCTTTGCTAAAATTATGGAAACAGCAGATAATTCAAAAATTTTTAATTGACAGATGTCAGTGTCAAATGCAAAACCAAAGTTGAAAGTATAGGATCAGAAAGTTATATGTGAATGTGATAGAGTGTCCCTCGCAAGTGACTTGCAGTTGCAGACTCGCCTCAAGACTAGAATTTTCAATGCCAGAAGTACAAGAAAGGCCAAAGAGAAATGGAAGGACTGTGTAGATATGAGAGAGGAAGAATTATGTGAAGAAGATGCGTTGGACAGGAATGAGTAAAAGAGAAGAGTAAGAAACAGCGACCCCTAATAAAATAGGGAAAGGAACTTTCGGTATGGAATTTGTAAAAAATAGTGTGTTGGTGTTAAAATTTTACAGGATATACAGCATCTTTTTCAAGGAACTTTTGGTAAGGGATATGTACAGAATGCATCGAATTGACGGAAGGTTTTGTGCTGGCCACAACAGATTTTTTGTTTAATTTTTAACAATATAACGTCACCCGAATCAAACAATATAGCACTAAAACTGAAAAGTTTCTATAAATGGACTCGTTCGACTCTTAAAACCTTTCAATTTGAAAAGTTGTTCTCCGAAATCACAAACATATGTATGCATACTTTACAATTTAACTATGTATTAATAAATTAATTATATCTAGATTTGTCAATTCAATTGAGATTGTTGTCAATTTTCTGTTATTTTACTGTTGAATTTATATCTTTGAAAAAATTCTGAAAATCTAATGTCATATTTCTTGAAGAATGTATCAGTGATACCGCCGTGGACGTCTTGTTCGAAATCCAATTTTTAAAGAAAACTTTGTTATATTCCATTCGTACAATATGCTAAATTCAAACCAAAAAACTTTTCGCGTAACTTCTACTCGACTTCTACTAATGTGTTTGAAATTGTTGCGTATTGGCAAATACAAAGAGGTGTCTAAACTACTAGAGAGTAGTAATTGGAGTTGATTAGATAAAGTTGGCATTTTTGTAGTAGGTAAAAAAGTTGCGTTTGAATGTGTGAGGGAGGTAATTTGTCACGTAGTCATTGTTGGGTCTGAATTCCCTTTGCGGAGCAGAAGTCAAGTATAGCGGACACAGTGACTAGCACGTACAAAGGGCACTATAATTATTTAGGAAATGCGCATGCGTGAGACACAGGCGAAAACGTGACCAACTAATTAGCCATTTGAAACGACCAGTGCGTCTCCTAGCGAACCGGAATTTTCCCTAAGCTTTAATTAGTTTCTAAATTAATTCCTATTGGTTGAATTGCACAACTATCTACCAATGACACGTGCCTATTCATCATCAATAGCAACATTCATTCAATCCTAATAAATTTATCATTTGGGCGCGTCAATCGGAACGAATTCAGTTACATACATGTTAATGTTATATTTTAAATCAAATACATATTTATATGTTTCATTTACCATAATTCACACACAATTATTGTAAATATTGCAGTTGCTATGATGTTTAATCAAAATAAACAATATGTTGTTTTAATATCCATTGGCAATAATGTACCTACTAGTAATTTTACCAACATAAAACACTATAAAACCCGTTGTAACTGATTCTAAATTTACCAGCCAGCGAAGTTAACAAAATAATGATGATGCGTTTATATGCACAAAAAACCACAATTATTTTTATTTGCGCTCTTACATTTTATGTCATAGTCAGATTACAAATTCCGTCTTTTTATAAAAGACGCAGCATTTTTAATATGAATACTTTGAACATTTTTCAAAACATACAGGGTGCTGACTAGAAAAGACTTTTATAATTTCCTGTTTCCCTAATAAAAAACTTCAAACAGTTGAAGCTGTAGGGCTTAAAATTCTGCATCTGAATCAATTAGCTAAATTAATTTGCAAGCTTTGTAACGACAGAAAATAGGCATAAAAATGTCGAAAATCACCACAAAAATAGCGTTAGCCATGGAATTAAAAAAAATAATAATAGCAAATCGTCGGCCGACTATTGGAATGTACTATGTCCACAAATATTACTTTTGAGAAAAACTGCTTCAAACATTTAGAATTTTATTGTAAAGAGTGGATAATGATTACACATGTTGAATTTTTTTTGTTTGTATAGTTTCATTTTCCTTACCTTTCTATGGAATTTGTTATATTATAATTTTTAAATATTTTCGAAATATAAAAGGACCTAGTTGGACATGGTTCAAAATAACATAGTACATTTATGAATAAAAATCCAATACAGAGATTTTTGTACCATGTTCATCCTTTTTATTATTATTTTTACCGTACTATGTCCAGAAGCACGTGACAGAATTATGAAATCTGATTAGCTCTGGACTTGATTCAAAACAATTCTCAGTGTATGTCATTTTAAAGGACATGGTTTAAAACTATAAGTCTGTTTAAAGTGCAAGAAGCCCTGAATTTGATGTTCTTCCTACTGGCTATGGTACAACAAAAAACGGGAAACCGCATTTGACTACATCTATTTTTTTTCAAAAAGTGGATTTGGTACATTCTAATAATCAGTCGACGAAATGTTAAACGGTTTATCTGTCAAGTTAGATTAATTTATTTTTATTTGTAATTTACATTCAAGTAAATAATTATGTTTTTAAATTAACAGACAATTGTTCGCTTGAATATAAATTATAAATAATATTTAATAAAAATGTACTGACCTAAATTGTCAGATAAATGGTTAAACAACTGTTACTTTCGCCATTTTCATACCTAATTTCTGTTTTTACGAAGCATACAAAATAAATTTTGCTTATTGATTTAGATACAGAATTTAAAGCTCTACAACTTTTATTTGAAACTTTTTTAACTAAAGTACTTAGGGAAGCAGGAAATTACAACAATATTATTTTAAAGTCCTAAGTTCGGGTGTTCGAGTCATCACCCTAGGTATCTTAAAAAAATTCACGCCCGCAAGTTTTGTGAGTTAGGTTATGTTAAGGTATTTATGGCCGTTTGCACCAACGGAAATTAAAATATTAAACTCGGCTTAAATTGACAATATTGCATCGAAATGAAATGTCAAATGAAATATAATATATTGCTGTCAAAATTTCGATTAGCTTAAAATTTAAGCCTTGTTGGTGCAAATGGGCATTAGAGATATAAAAAGCAATAATCTATTTATTTATTTATTTAATTATTTATTTATTTAAATTTTTGACTGTATTACATTTTACAATGTTTCAGCACGTCAAGTAAAACAAAAAAGTATAAAATAAGTACATAATAATGTATACAATTTAGAGTAAACTTACCTAACTGTGTTTCATAGTTTTAAAATCAGAGTGAAGATACTCATTAATAGAATAAAAAGCATTATTAATCAAATAAGATTTGATTATCACTTTGAATTTTTTTATTCTTAAATTTTTGACATTGTCCGGTAAAACATTATATAAATCAAGGTTTAATGAATTTTTTATTGATTTAGTAAGTCTTAGTTTAGGTTTACGCAATAAAGTGGCTGATCTTGTACTATACCTGTGAAAATCGCTATTTTGATGAAGTAGATCTTTCGAATTATAAATCTCAATAAGCGTTTGATAAATGAAAATTGAAGGTAGTGTCATAATTTTAGCTTCCATGAAAGGCAATTTGCAATGATGTCTGAAATCCAAATTATATATTATTCTAATTGCTTTTTTCTGCTGTACAAAAACTTTATGTGCAATTGGAGTGTTGCCCCAAAGAATAGTTCCATACGAGATTACGGAATGGAATAATGCAAAGTAAACTAGCTTAAGAGTATCTATAGTAACGACCGATTTTAGTTTTCTTAACAAGAAAATAATGCTAGCTAGACGGCTACATATAATTGTAACATGAGCATTACCATTTAGTTTATCGTTAATATGCATGCCAAGAATATTAACTGATTTGTCTTCATTTAGTTCAGGTGTTGTAGATATTAATAAATTTTGTGTTTTACCCTTATTGAGCAGTAGATTGTTTGCAGAAAACCAGGACTCGGCTTTTAGTAGACTGTTTGAGCATTCATTACTTAGAAGTTGGAAATCGGTATGACCTGTAATAATGGTCGTATCGTCAGCGAAAAGTATGCTCTCTATAGGTTCCATAAATTTTGGAAAATCATTTACGTAAATAATGAAAAAAAGAGGGCCTAAAATGGAACCTTGAGGTACACCATGAGTAATATTCTGAAAATTCGTGTACTACTGCTTCACTATCTTGCGACTTTTTGCCGTAATAACGTCAAATGGTAACGTAAACATGTTTCATAAAGCCTGTTATCACATTCGTCCTTTGTAAACTTTAGACTCGTGGGTTAAAAGATTGCTTTATGAAACAAGTTTTTAATATATCTTGAAATATATTTTTTTTAAAAAAACGAAACGTACTTTTTTATTAATGAAAAATTCAACCGTACAGATGTTTATAACTGAATTTAATGTAAAGTTAACTACAAAAAATTATTGTTCCTTCATGTAGAATGGTAGATATTTATTGCATAATTTGTAACTCCATCAAAATTTATGACTCCTAATGCAGATTATTATAGGCTTGTGTATTTTGCTCACTTGTGAAGATATTTATTTACTTTGCTCACTTGTGATTCAACGTGCTAGTTTACTCACTATTTTAAGTTGAATAATAATGAACTTTGCTAAAGAGTATGGAAAAAAACGTTTATTTGTTGTAAAAAATAATTTTAGATTGATAAGTGGTCGCTTCATCCACTTCATGATAAGATTATTTAGCAAATTACGTCATTATGTTTGACAATGACATTTATATGATTCTACTTAAATATGATATATTAATATCTTTATTACAATATATCATTATTATTATACATTATACTTTTGTACTAACAAGTATCATCCATGGAATTAACTGGTACTAAATATATAATATCCCGCAATACATTTGTGTATTTAGAAGCATGTGGCAACATATATTACAGACATTAATAATGCATAATGATTTTGATAAAAAATTTATACGCCCTTCTAATTTATGTGTCATAAATAATACTTGAACAAATTATTATAATAAAGAACATGAAATCTAAATAACAACCATACGATTTAATACATAAATATAATACAGTGTACTGTAGTATTTACTTGATAAAATATGCGATAAGAAACATGCACAAAAAATCGAGCAACATAATTTATGTAAAAAATGCTAGAAAATCAATACATGTAAAATTCCTTCGCTGTATTCGCTGAACAAAAAGCCTTTCTAAACCTAATAAGATTTTGAAAATTCCATCGAGCGGGTAGGCGAATATTTTACGACATATAAGGTACTATAATATCGTTTTATGACAATACAAATAAGTTCGCATGAACCATAAGAGCGAGGCCGTAAAAGTCATTTTAATAACTCTATTTATGAATGAGTGAGTTTGCGATTTACTGCTAAAGCAGAAGATTTGGGAATTATGGGTGTTATCGAGTTTAGTGGACAATTTTATATTAATTACTATTTGTCTGGATAGGATTTTATGGGTGGTTTATGGGCATTGTATTATGAACTGCATTACAGCAAATCTAGCGAGAAAATATTAATAAATAAATATAATGAACACCTGAATATACGGACCTGCACGTTTTTCGGATAATTTTTACCTCACTAAGAGAGGTATTGGAATCATGCTAAAATTCGCATATGCAGATTTTAGTGGATAAGCACGTTTTAAGGTCCCTATAATCCGATTATAACATTTTTGCGATGATGTCCGAGTATGTATATATATATGTTGGTATCACAGTTTTTCAAATACTATGAGACAAAAAATATTTAACTGCAGGTTCCTCAATCTGACAATCCTGGGAAGAGCTGATTAGATTTTGGTAACAATTGGACAACCGGACGTAATAGTTTCTTTAAAAAAATCTTCTAAATATTATTCTTGAAAATTTCTGTTATTATAGAAGAACATAAAATTCTACATCTGATACATTTAAAAAAATTATTATACCTTCTACAGATTTAGAAAAAAAGGCACTGTAATATATAGAATAGTCTAATCGCAGAGGCTACGGCACTAAGGAAACCAGTTGACAAATTCAAATGTTTATAACATAGTTTGTAAATGACAAATGTTAGTGTCAAAAATCATCAGTTTTAGTGACATTCTGAAAGCTTTTTCTGGGAAGTACATTTAATCTTTCTTATTATTTTATTAATTAAATATTTATAATTGTAGGTAAAATCAATATATCCATCAGAAATACCGCCAATCTAGTTAATGAATTGGAAGAATCTCTGAAATTTAGGAACCTCCTCATTCAATGAAAAATTGATAAATTAGAATTGTATCTGTGCAGAAGTCATGTTAAATACAATAAAAAACAATATTTAGGTAAAGTTCTGTAATTTTTTTGTTATAAAACGACGGTTCAACAGCGAAGTCCAGTACAATATTCAGGGTTGTTGTAATTTTGCCCGACCCAAAAAAAACCATCTAAAACCCCACTTTTATGAAATCATATTTTATTAATTAAATATGGTACACACATATATGTATACATAAATTTTTGTCACCGGCAACATTTTACAATCAATTTCATTTTGTAATAGGGTTTGATCATTTTTAATATATTTTTCATTGTTGTGCGAACTAAACAAAGTGTTTCTTTTATATTTGAACAACTCCAATCCTGGTGTCAGCATTTTCATTATTTTTTGAGTTGTGTATTAAACGTACTACTATTAGTTGTGACACTTGGATCTAATTCTTGTACACATTTGCATTGCACAGACTTGCAACTATTAATATTAATTCGTGTACGCATGTACACTCTCTAGTTAATTTATTGTTTATTACATTACAGTCTTTAAAAAAATAATAATAATATTAGTTATCTATTACACCGACTTGAGTATGTGTATTAAGATACTTTATAAAACTAAAGTTAAAAATGATACATATTATATTTCGATGTTTGTCAATAAAACCCGGGTTTTTTTCAACCCTGACAATATTTATATACCCAACATAAAATGGAAATGGTGAGAGGTCTTGTGCTGGCCACAACAGATTTTTAAATAAGGTATAGGGTACAGTGCTGCCCGTTATACACAGACGGAACGGCACGTGTCGTATAATGTGAATTGACTTTTTTGCACTTTCTACGACAAATATAACAATATTTGCAATTTTAACTGAATCGTTTGTATCCTACCAACTGCGCCACATTCTAAACCTTTAAATGAGCGCGTAGCGAATACAGCAAAAATAAATAAACTGTGTACTCTGTTATAATGTGAATAATATAATGCCAGTTTTGTTTAACTTTAGCATAAGAGTTTGATATAGTTAGTCGTTAAATATACAGTGTAATATATAAATGTAATAATATTGTTGACTATGAAATGTAATCCGTGTGCAAATTTGCTGTGATTTGATAGTTCTAAACACAATAGTAGTTTAAACTTTTCCCCACACCACATACATACGCACACGCACACATTCATAGCATTGATGAAGTGAAACCCTGTCTGCGTCCCTAACGAATGCCCTACGTGTGTTTATTTTGCTGATTTACTGTTTACTAACAGGGCCGGCCACTCTAACATATATGGACCGCAGCCCGCAACGTCCACGCGTTGGAATTTCACGCCGAGCGATCCAATCGAACGTTCGCACTGGCAATAGCATTGCCAGCCAACGCTGTTTTATCAACCGAAAAACCTCGCATGTTTTGTAATTATTTAGGTTTCATTTGTTCCCAGGATTTTTTCACTTCGCTTCGCACATCTCAGCTATTTATAAAAAAAGAAAGGGCAGAATTATTTTAAACTAATTGCTGTATTCGAAAAAGAGCAAAAAACAAAAAAAAATAATGGATATTGCTTAATAGAAATTAATAACAAAATTTTTAAAAATGTTTTCATTTTAAATCATCTAAATAAACGGTTTAGAAAATTATTCAGGAAACAAAAAAATTCTTACGCATTTATGTTATTACAAACATTAAAAAATGTTAAAATTTCTATCCAATATATTCAAATTATTTATTATATCTTCTATAGATTTAGAGATAGAGAAATACAAATATATAAAATAATATGTTATAATGAATTTCACAGCGAAAACAACTCCATGGAAACCAAATGAAAAATTAAAATGTTTGTAATTTGTAATTGACATAGTGTCAAAAATCCTAAGACATTACTGAAAACCTTTTCTGGGAAGTACATTTAATATTTCTTATTTTATTATAAATTAAATATTTCAAATTATAGGTACATATATTACATATACCCTTCAGATATGCCCCCAGTCTCATCAGTGAATTTGAAGAATCTCGAACATTTAGAAGAGCAAGAGGAAACTTGTTCACATAATACATTAAAAAAATATAAAAATGTATAAAGAAAAGATATAATTATAATATTTTGTATGTACCAGAAATGTAAGATATGTACAATACTTATACAGCCTAAAGGCTGGTTTATGTATGCTGTAAACTTAAGAATTTACCTTCGCATTATGACTTTGCATTAATAATTCAAGTATAGACAAATGCGTGCTGCGTCATATGTAGCTATAACCTTAACCTTAGCATTGTGCCGTTACCCTAGAACATGAAAATTTCTAATTTTCAAGTCATAATGCTAATGCCAACCAATCAGAAGAGTATATGTTCGTAGACGACAGCTTGATTCTGGAGATATTTACGATAATCAATTGACATATGTCATCATTTTGTTATTTTTGAATACTTCTGTCACATGGTCTTGACTAAAAATGAGTGTCAGTGAAAAAGATGTCCAACTAATACAGTTAGTTGAACAATGTAGATATATTTATGTTAAAAAAGACGTATCGCTTTTACAAAAATTGTCATTACCGGCCTGCGCTTATTGGTTTGCCCTAAGAAGTACATAAACCGGACAGCGTAATGTAAAGTCATAATGTTAATACTAAGGTAAATGCATAAGTTTACAGCTTACATAAACCAGTCTTAATATGAAAATGAAGAGAGGTATTGTGGTGGCCCCAACAGATATTTTTCTTGAGCAAAATAACACATTTCTAAATTCTTTTCTAATTTAACAAAATTATTTACAAGATAGTCGTATTGCATTTAATAGTCAATTAAACAAACAAAACATAATGGGTGGTATTCTAAGCACTCGACTAAGCAAGCGACTTGTTAATACCTGACTATCATAATGTAACAACATATACTTTAAGAGAGTGACTAGCTAGTCGCTTGTTTAGTCGAGTGCCCAGAATACCAGTCTTTATGATTTAATCATTAGTTTCATTCAGGGGCACTCCGGTTCGTAAGCGATTTGAGCTAATAACGTAAATTTTTTATATATACAATTTAACAAAACGTCGAACGGCATTCAAAATGACGAGAGTGAAATATAAACAATAATACACAAAAAAAAAGAAAAAAAAATAACGTATAATTTAATAAATGAATAATACACTTTTCTCCACAAAATATTTTTAATTACAAAATGTACATTTCGACTACAAAGCAATCATCATCAGTTGTACTACAATAGATATAAATATGTCAAAAATTATTTCAAATTTTTATGTCAAAGTCACAATATTTATAAGGTGTATTATTGTTTATATTTTAATTTATATCTTCACGTTTCACGTAACTCAAATACTTAATTTAATGAAGAGAGTGCATTTTTTAGAAAACAGTATTTTATTAAATTCTCTTAAGCTTCATTTCCACCGATTGTCCTAATGTGTAAGGCCTATAATTAATGCTGAAGAATTAAGAGCAATGCGTAAGAACAAAAGATTGCAAACTTCTAACCTGAACTGTCAATTGTCAATCTATTTTATAATTATTATTTTTTAAGTTTTCGGTATGGATACAGATACAGAATAGTTATTTATGCAACAAGTGTAAAAAGTATAGTCTTATTTCACGAATAGGAAAGTCCTATGAGACAAACGGAAATGGCACTTTACTTGAAGCTCATAATGGTTTTTCTTCAAAAAATACCATTAAATGCCATTTTTTCGCATTTTATGTCATTATGAAAATTAAAGAATATTAAATTTTCTACAGGTATACTTTAATACATTTTCTATATATTTTACAGATAATTTTTTTTTTTTAACCCCGAAGCCTAAGATAGACACAATTCCTTTGTTACACAGTTCATTTTTCAAATGAATGTAACTGACAGGTAAATGTCATTGTCAAAAAACGAATCACTTCAAATTAATAATAGTGACATATTAAATAATAAAGAAAATCGTAAATAAAGCAATAGTTATATGCAATGGAACATAATATAGTTTGCAGCATTACTAAATCCGTAAATATGTATTTAAATTAATAAAAATTAAATAGCGGGAGGTTTTGTGTTGGCCACATCAGATTTTTCTAAAAGCCATGAATGCAGCAAAGATACACTAGTATAATTTATTTATTTAACGCAAGTACCAGTTACGATTGTAGTGCAATTTCTTCGCAAAAGTCTCCCCCTTGGCTCTGGCCTATGTGTATTTATTTCTGATGGCTTTTACCCTTTGGCTGGTTGGGATCAGACTCATGGACGTAGACGAACGCTAAACTCGATTTAGCGGGAGCCTGTCGCTTGGCAATTAGTCCGGGGTTCGGGGGTTCCGGCGCGGGTCCGGGAGGTTCCGGAGGCTCCGGGCTCTCGCTGGCGGTCAGCAGCGCCGCGGGCCGGCCTGCCGGCGTATCGATCGCCCACGGCACCGCATGCATGCGCCACGCCAAAAACCATGCACCAAGGGGAAATAGCTATACACAGGCACACTGGATTGGGATTCCAATACTCAATTGCTTTGCTAAATTGTTATAAACTGCAAGGCTTAAAATTTCAAGCGACCTTTAAACAAAAAAATAAATATCGAAATTTTGACTGCATTGCGCAATCATTCATTTGACATTTCATTTCGATGCAGTTTTGTCATTTTAAAATTCAAGTTAAACCTATCATTAGTAACGATAAAAGTAAAACCAAACTTAAATTAATGGGTCCTATTCTGTAACTCATTGGTTAATTTTTAAAAACTGGTTAAAAATTACAACCTATCAATTACGTTGACATATAACAAAAAATTGGATTTCTAGTTGTCAAATCTATATCTATACGATAATTTTTTTAACCAGTTGTTAAAAATTAACCAATGAGTTACACAACAGACCCGATGAATAAAAATTACCGATAATTTAATCTTGTTCTTACTTTTATCAATAACTAATGGTCGGTTTAACTTAAATTTTAAGTCTCCCTAATATGATAATGGGGGATTCCAGCTCAATCGAATTAAAGGAAAATAGTAAAAAAATACGAATGTATATGCTGAATAACAAATATTAATAAAAAAAAAAAAAAAAATGAAATGGTATAATTGAGATATTTCGGAAATAAAGGGTTTTTTTGTTATATAGCGCTTCGACACTAATATGAAAATATTTTGATTGGCGACCAGAAGACCGCCTATACATGCATTGCAAATAGCGTGTTAGGTGGGGACTACTACCAATGGAAGTTAAGAAATTCAAATTCGAAAGGAGGGGCTAACATTCCTGTACTGCAGTTTCCAAACAGTTTTTATTTTAACATAAATTTCTTGCATTAAACTTAATAATTTAAATACACCTATAATTATACCTAAAGTATGTAGACTTATGTGTTTATACAACGTTATAATATTCATTTATTTTTATGTAAATATAACTTAAAATAGCTTATATTTCAAGAACATTTAGGTCCATGATGAAAACAGTTTGATATAAAAACACATAAATGTGACGTCACGTCAATCTTTTCAAAATTCGGGACACCATAACCCGCTTATTAATAGGAATTTTTCACCGGATTTTCATAAATAGTCTTAGTTTTCCTAATATTTTCAGATGAAATTATAAAAAAAAAATGGTGTAATCCCCATTATGAATATTTTGTTGTTCTAGTTTCTAGAAAGCTGGTTTCTATTAAACCAGAATCATGACTGAAATACATTTTTTCTTCAGAGGTAGAAGTGATAGTACAAAATTTTGGTTTTCACTTCTTTAGGGTACTTTTAATGCTCTTTCGAATAGCAATATTCAATTTTTTAACACTTTTTGTTTGTTGTTGCCAAAATTGTTATTTTGAGATAATTTTTTAGTTTTTCAATTTATGTATTTACCTATTGACCTACGAATTTTTCGGGAAAAACAACTGTGTTTTTAAAAAGGTGTACTGATGGGGCAACATTGCGCTAATTTAACAGAGATCCCAAATATGATCTTCGAAAAAAAAGCACCCAGTATAAAGCCATATTTTTATAGTGAGTCGAGATATTTACCAGCCAATTATCTGCAACTCCTTTTGTTGTTAAATTTTAACTTAAAACCTCCTAAATTAATGCTCAATTTCTTTGCTGTAAAATTTAAATTGAAAATTCTTTAATCTAAAAAAAAAAAAATTGTAGGTCTATAGCATTAATTTAATGTTAACATATATGATCTAAATTGGTTGATATTGCGATTATGTTAATAATTCTTTTTCTAAAGATAATAGCCTGTTGGCTGAAATCGCTTTTCGTTTTCAAACAGTTTTTATTTTAACATAAATTTCTTGTATTAAACTTAATAATTTAAATACACTTGTAATTATAGTATGTAGACTTATACAGTGTTATAATATTCATTTATTTTATGTAAATATAACTTAAAATAGCATATATTGCAAAAATATTTAGGTCCATGATGAAAAAAGTTTGATATAAAGACACATATGCGTGAGGTCACGTCAATCTTTTCAAAATTCGGGAGACCATAACTCGCTTAGTAACAGGAAAATTTTTACCGGATTTTCATCAATAGTCTTAGTTTTCCTAATATTTTCAGATGAAATTATAAAAAATGGTGGATTCCCCCATTTAGAAAAGTTTCTTTCATATTTCTTCTTTTTATTTTTTGTAATGGCCAGGCGTCCAGATTTCGTTTGAACAAATGACTTTTAAATCCTCTGTGTTAATCCTAATCTTTGCTACTGTGAATATTTTTACGTTTCATGCAAATATAGTTTCTTCTCAAAGTACAATTTATGTCTATAAAAGTTGAAAATGCTTGTATCTACATATTTAAAAGGGGAAAAGTTTTATTGGGGTTCCAAAGAATCATAATTGACCTGTAAAATTCTTATCCAACGTGTTATGCTTGCTTTAACAATGAACGCTCATTACTGAATTGAGCAAATGATAGTGCCAAAATGTAAATATGCACGAGGTACAGGATGGTATTGAGTTATACCCCAATACCCCAATAAAACTTTTCCCTTTTTAAATAGTTACAAGCAATTTTCAACTTTCATAGACATATAATGTATTTTGAGAAGAAACTACATTTGCGTGAAACGTAAAAATATTCACAGTAGCAAAGATTAGGATTAACACGGAGGATTTAAAAGTCATTTGTTCAAATGAAATCTGGACGAGTATACCAACATATCTTAAATTTTAAACTTTCCTTAAATTGATAATTATTGTACGGAATTGAAATGTCAAATGAATTAAGTATTACTATAAAATTTAAAAATGTATATTTTTTTTATCTGTAGCTTAAAATTTAAGCCTTGGTGGTGCAATTGGGCATAATTCACTTAATAAAAAGAGAGAATAAAATAATTTTGATGTAGGACAAACCAGCAGAGGACGAATTCATTTCCTTCTCTTTTCTTTCTTGCGTGTCGTGGGTGTTTTTGTTTCTTGTATTTGGTCCAGTGAAGATTTGAAGAAGGATTTGAGGTATTTTCTTTGGTTTGGATCGGGGTTAACTCGCTGCTGTGGGATTACGTCTCTGCAAAGTAATTGGCGTGGTTTGGATAAGATTTTTTGTGAACAGGTCGTTGCTCGGGATCCTCTGATTATTATTGTCGTTCGGATAACATGCCTCGTATCGCTTCCTTTCTGACATATTACAGATTTGCGTGTGCCAGATTTACTATCTACCAGTATTTTTTACAAAGCCCGTGTCACACTGTCAGTTTTTTACCGTTTTGACTGTAAAATCGCTTGACGTAAAGTCATATCTGTGAATTAGATCAAATTTTCTAAATAGGACAGGATCTAAATCTATTATTCAAATCTGATGACACTGTTTGTATTTATTAATGCTGTGAGGATCCGGCAAAACTTGGATCCGAATACCCGGATCTCAAAATATCCGGTTCCTCGGATATCCGATGTTCGGATATTGAAGCGGATATGCGTAAATTTAATTCGGATTTGGATCCGGATCCAGATTTGAGTCCGGATCCAAATTTAAGTCCGGATCCCTTTTGGATTCGGATCTGGACTTAAATAAAACATCGAATCCGGATCCGAATTTTAATTCAGGATCCAATTCTATTAACTATATCAAACAAAAATTTATTGTGGAATATTTCATAATCAGATTTATTTGGTTTTGAAACTCCATGATAATCTTATACATTCTAATATTATCATCGGGTTCAATACAGAGAATATTCGAATCCGAGAACCGATGTGGATTCTGAAATTCCATATCTAAAATCCGATACTCATACTTATATTCGGATCCGGATCCAAAATCCAATACTCAGATTTGGATCCAAAATCCGATTCTCAGATCCGGATCCAAAATCCGATACTCAAATCCGGATCCAAAATCCGATACTCAGATCCGGATAGTTCAACAATCAATTATCCGGATATCCGGATATTTTTGGATCCGAAACCGAAACTATCCGGATCCGGATCCCACCACTAGTATTTATTGGTTATTGAGGTTCAGTAAGTAAGTAAATGATAAAAATATGTAATATTAATATAATTTTTATATTTGTAGATACATACAGAATGGCCCAGATTTAAACGACATAACTTGAACCATGGATTAAACACGTAAAAATAAGGTGACAAGTTCATTTGAGCAAATGTCCGTAAATGCTTTGTGTCAGAGATATTCATATTTTTCTTATTGGAGCAGCGCTACCTTAAAAATCAACTTTATAACGAGATATCATATCGTACCCCGGCGAGAATAGTGACACAAGTCAAAATTTAGAAATTCGTAGTTCATCAGATGAAATTGGTCAAAAATATGCTTCTAATAATCAGGAATAGTGACATGAATCAAGTTTGTATTTTTCGAGAAATGGAGCTAATGTCGTCTCGTTTCGAGCTAATGTAAGTAACTTTACATTCGAGAACTGTCTTTTTAAATTTAAGTTTTACGCAAAACTATTTTTTGGACTTGTGTCACTCTTCTCGTCAGGGTGCGATATGTTATCTTATTAAGTTATGACATGACAATTAAATTAATTATAGGTAAATGATTTGGCTATTACCTAATTTTGATACAAAATTTAGTTTGCTTGCCTAAGGTCAGGGCAAAAATGAAAATTATCGATGAATTCAAACAAATTTATTATTTATGTACAATAAAAT
The DNA here is from genome assembly GCA_943142095.1 of Ophonus ardosiacus. Lineage (NCBI taxonomy): Eukaryota > Metazoa > Arthropoda > Insecta > Coleoptera > Carabidae > Ophonus > Ophonus ardosiacus. The sequence continues at coordinate 77,595,340 of OW964823.1, read as the reverse complement.
AATAACGATTTGTTATAACATTTGTTCAAAATGTTCACCTGTAGCTAGCAAACAGGCACGACAACGATCTGCCACTGCATTGCAACTCAGTTCCAAGGGTGTTGTTCACGTAGAACATTTGTTCTTAGTTTTTACAAAAAGTTTTATATAAATTATTCTTTTAACTTTTGAACGAAATCCATGTGCTTTATGTTGCACTTACTTTTTCATATATTTCATATATTTTGTTATGCCATGTTATTAATATTATCATACTTCTCATCTCGTGAGGAAGGCTCATGTGGAGCTGCAAAGAATTTAAGAAATAAAAGTTATGACTACAATCCAGAAGCAATTTATTACCTCATCAATACATTCAGTCAAGCAACCTTTTCTATTATTGACATTTCTGTTGAATTAGTCATTAAACAAATAGCTGGAAATGGTAGCCTATTGCACTAATCATTATGCATTAAGCATTAAAACATTCGGTGGAAATTACGGTTAACTGTAAGATCCATCCTACAAACAAAAATCTTCAAATTCATTAATATTATGTCAGCATTGAAAGTTTGATATATAAAACTGATAGATAAACTCTAATAAAGGTTTAATGGTAAATTTTGTAGTGAATAAGACTGTCACATTACCATTTCCAAATCCTATTAGGTTAATGTACATATCAATGAAATGTAAGTACTTCATATTGGAATATTATAGCACATATTTGTTATCCTCCTGTTCTAGTTGTTTTTACGAATAATTAATAAGCAATATCGTGTCAACAAATAATATATATGGTATATAATTATTATATGAATTCATATTTAATATATTGCTGCGTTTACATGACATTTAATAACGTAATTATTAGAAACATAAATATGACATATATAATTAAATGAATAATAGGTCGGTACTTGTATAATATACGATCTGATATGTTAGTGATATTTTTTCTTTTACGAAAGGTAACTTTATATTTGGCTTTTGTAGAATAAAAGTTTAACTAATCTAACCTATATTAACCTAACCTAATCTTACTTGATCTAAATCACCAACAAAATATTCACATACAGAATGTTTCAAAATCACGAGTTCCTGCATGGGGATCTCAATAACTAGATACAAATTTAGTTAAATTAGACAAAATTACACCATTAGGAGACATTTTCATGATATATCGATGTTTGAAAAATATGCATGTCACCCGCTAGATAATAGAAAAAATGTAATTTTGGCAGTTTTTAATTTTTGCGTACAACTTCCAAATATGAAATGATATTGGATTTGGTTTGTACCTCTAAATCTAAGTTACCTACTTTTTATGATCTCTGGAATGACTATTATCAGTTTTATTACTATTACATTTCGAGGTAAATTATATGTATTTTTAATTTTTATAAATTTCCAACAATGTGGTATTCAACCATTACAAAAAAAAATAGTGAACTTCAGTAATTATAAGGTAGCATAATTTAAACTATCAATTTTAGTAAAGTAAAAATCTGTTGTGGCCAGCACAAAACCTTCTGTCAGTTCGATGTATTTTGTACAAATCCCATACCAAAAGTTTCTTGAAAAATATTCTATATATCCTGTAAAATTGTAACACGAGCACACTATTTTTTACAAATTCCATACCGAAAGTTCCTTTGAAAAGATTTTATAAATCCAACACGAACGTACATTACGTAAATTTCTGCTGCTTCTTCAGCTTTTCCCTATTTTATTCGGGGTCGCTGTTTCTTACTCTTCTCTTCTACTCATTCCTGCCCAACGCATCTTCTTCACACAGTTTGGCCTTCCTCGTACTCCCATCATTGAAAATTCCAATCTTGAGGCGAGGCTGTAACTGCAAGTCACTTACGAGGGACACTCTGTCACTTATATCACTTTCTAATCCCATACTTTCCACTTTGGTTTTGCACTTGACACTGACATCTGTCAATTAGAATAATTTAAATATATCTGCTGTTTCCATAATTTTAGCAAAGTTAATCTGTCTTAATCTCTCTATAACTCTATATCTATTGAATATGAAGGAAAATGTATAATCAAACCGTACAGAGAATAAGATATTCTTTTATATTGATAACATAAAATGTAGAAAAATGATATTTAACTGCGTTTTTCCAAGAAAAACTGTTAAAAACTTCAATTAATGGTACTTCCGGTTAACCAATTATAACCAAAATTCGATCAGCTCTTCGTATGGTTGTAAAGAAGCAGAATACGGAAGAATCAAAATTTTTAGTATTGTAGTTTTGGAGTTATCGTCAGAGAAATATTTGTCACATACACACACACCCACACATACACACACACACACACACACACACACACACACACACACACATAGACATAATCGTAAAACTAGAAAATCGTATTCTAGGGACCCTAAAACATGACCAAAGACAATATCTTCCTTACCTAAACGTAACGGAAGGTAAAAATGATGAAATATTACTTCGATGTAGTAAAACAGCATGATTATTGTAAACGTAACGTCTCAGACCCTACTCAATTATTATCGTAAAATTTCGGATGAATTCGGGCGATCTAGACCTGCTATTCATAGTTTTGTTTGAATTCAAATGACAATGTTTCATAAAATAGATTGAAATAAAATTTATTTTAAATGTTTTATTTATTTTAAACATCAGTAATTAAATGGCACTGAAATTTGCTGTAAATTAAGAATTTTAATTTAAGTTTCTTTCGTAAAATAAAATGAAATTGTGATTAATTTTAGTCCCGTATTATGTAGTTTTTAATTCTAAACAACTTTTTATTTACAACTATTCTCTAAATTTAATAGGTCGGTAGCTATATCAAAATGAAAAAAATTACATTATATTCCCTATACAGAGAATTTATTTTAAAATGCAACATTATGCTTCATCACTTCCATGGTTACTCACTATTGTCAAAAAATGACAGCAATGTAATATTTGTCCATTTTAAAATGCAACATTATAAATAGTATTGCAGCACAGGAGATACCACCAAAACACATCACAAATGGTGTCAATTTTTATTACGACCGACTAGAATATTGCTTTAGTGTGATTGGAGGTATTTTTTAACATTTATGACATGAAAGATGATTTTTTATAAGCTAAAGTTTGTTAAGATGTGTGTAACAATCGCTACTGGGGTGCAACAGAAGTAGTGACGTTAACGATTTAAGTAGGGTGTACTAACCCTGCTGTCTGTTGCGTCAGCGGGTTAGCTGATCACTGCACTGAATTGGTGGCACAATTATTAATAAGAAATAATTTAGAAATTATTTATTAATAATAAAACAAAAGACAGAATTGCGGCCAAAGGTTATAAAATAGTTAAACACAAAAGTAAACAAAAAATAAATATTTGTATTAATAAAAACAAGTTAAGTAATAAACAAAATAAATACAAACATATTTATATGAAATTACAATTAACGAACGATATTTAGCAATGTACTTCTCATACCTAGGGGTAGACTACCCCTGAAGATCTAGGGTATCATCTTCAGCGGGGTTGATCCAAACGAAGACTATTGTTGACTCTCTGACTGCTGACTGTCTATCGTTGACTGTCGATCGTTGATTATAATATCACATAAATATATTTGTATTTATTTTGTTTATTATTTAACTTGTTTTTATTAATACAAATCTTATTTATTTTTGTATACTTTTGTGTTTAACTATTTTATAACCTATGACTGCAATTCTGTCCTTTTGTTTTATTATTAATAAATAATGTCTAAATTATTTCTTATTAATAATTGTACCACCAACCCAGTGCAGTGATCAGCTAACCCGCTGACGCAACAGACAGCAGGGTTAGTACAACCCTACTTAAATCGTTAACGTCACTACTTCTGTTGCACCCCAGTAGCGATTGTTACATTGGCGCTGCGGACAGGATCCAATTGTTTAATAAATTGGCATTAATATCGTCGTTTTTAAGAGGGAGATCATTTGGGCACTGTCAGTTGGTAATTAGTTATATTACGATTTTTAAACCTGAGGTCATAGTTTATAATGTAGTTAATTCTTAACGCGGATTTATTTTTGCGCGTTTAAAATTTAGCAATGCATTTCTTCATACGGGGTAGACCCTACGTTATTAATAATGTTACCTAGTACTATTCAAGTGTCGGGTATGATTTATCCGTGGGATGCCGACTACGTGGTTAGACCGACGCAGATGACGTCCATACCAGCTCGGGTATGTGTCCAGAAGGAGGCTGGTGTCATGGCGTCGGGTGAGGAACCAGAAGTATCCCATAACTTCGTGAAGCCACCACCCGAGATCTACCCATGGAATGTCGACTACGTGGTCAAGCCGACGCAGATGACGTCCATATCAGCTCCTACTTCGGCGATGCCAGTAGCGAATATCAGCGCGGCTGATTTCGCTTCGTTGCTACTGGCAGAGCAACGGAAGGACATCGTGCATGTAATCTGTCATGCCGATGTCCGCGAATTCCATTTCGAGGAGGCTGGTGTCTTGGCGTTCGGCGAGGAACCGGAGACAACCCATGGAAACGAGGGGCTTTCGGAGGGTGAATGGGTGCATTCGGAGGGTGAATGGGTTCATCCTACGGCGGTAGTGGCAAGATCGGTCACTGCAAAGAACGTTAACTACGGGGTGAAGTCGACGAGTGTTGCGTTCATAAGAAGGCCATCTAGCGAGCGAACCGGCTTCACCGTAAGAAGTATCTACCCGCAGCTGTGTGAAGAACCACCACCCAAAGCCAAGTGTAATTATGGATATTTATTGTTTGAGTCATTTTTGTTTAATTAATTTGGGGTTAGTTTATTCATTTACGTATTTTAATTAATGAGTATAATTCTGGTTTTATTTGTATCTATTCGTATTAGTTTGTTCGGGGATTGTAATAATTTGGTTGAGAATTAAAATATTTTCTTCAAAAATATTTTAATTTCTTAAGGTGTGGCAAATGTAACAAACCAGGTTTGTTGAAATATTTCGTTTTAACAAAATTATTTGCAATTTGTGTCAATTTAATGTTATTAACCTTGTAGAGATAGCTAAAACTATTCCACATTCAGTATCTATCACCAATGTGATTGATTACAAATATATTTCAGTATCGAATAATTAACTTAAACGAAAGGCACAAAGAAATACATGTTTATTCTCAAAAATACAAAACATAATACTGTACATAGAAACCTCCAAATATTATATTTTTTGCATGGCTTGCTGGTCGCCACCTATATTTCATGGCTTGCTGGTCGCCACCTATATTTCATGGCTTGCTGGTCGCCACATCAGCCCCCCACGAAAACCGGAGGTCAGGGTAAGAGAAATCTTACTCAGCGATGAGATCTTGCTGTGTAGGGCTGCTCAGCTGAATTGGTGGTTGCATCTATTGCCTTTACAGGCGCTGGATTAAGTGCGAAGTTCTCTGCTTCGGTGTACGCCGGTTTTATTCGGTCGATGCTAACCCGTGCGTCACGTCCATTTATGTTGATGGTGAAGGTCTTGTCATCGCGCCGAATCACTGGATGAGGGCCACTATATGGAGGTTTCAATGCGCCTCGCACTGAATCGTCTCGTAGGTAGACATGAGTGCAGGAAGCTAAGTTTTGGAAAACAAAGTTATTAGTGGTGCAATGACGAGACGCAGGAACTGGGCGAAGTTGTGATATTTGCTGGCGGAGTCGCACGACGAAGTTTGTTGTGTCTTCATGTCTTTTGAATTCAGAAGGATCCAGTAATTCACCAGGTAGACGAATGGGTTCGCCGTATACCAGTTCGGCAGACGACGCATTCAGGTCTGATTTATATGCGCTTCGTATGCCGAGAAGTACGAGGGGCAAAGCTTGTAGCCATGACATGCTAGGATGACACATAAGGGCTGCTTTTAATTGCCTGTGGAATCTTTCCACCATTCCATTTGAACTAGGATGCCAACTGCAGGTTCGTGACCGGGCGGTGCCAAGTATCATTCCGAGATCTCGAAATAAAGCTGATTCGAACTGGCGACCTTGGTCAGTCGTTATTTTGACTGGGGGACCAAAGCGTGAGATCCAGCAATTCATAAAGGCTTCGGCAACTTCTTCCGTTTCGATAGTCCGTAGTGGCCAAACTTCTGGCCATCTTGTAAATCTGTCTACGGCTGTGAGACAATAACGATAAGTTCTAGCAAGAGGAAGAGGGCCTATAATGTCCAAATGAACGTGTTGGAAGCGAGATGAGGAAGACATGAAGGTTCCTAATGGTGCATGCACATGACGGGTGATTTTTGATTTTTGACAGTGATGACAGGAGCGGGCCCAGGTGCGGCAGTCTTTCTGTACTTGTGGCCAAACGAAACGTTGTGAAACAAGTTGAGACGATGCCTTGATTCCGGGATGACTGAGTCCATGTAAACTGTCGAATACTTGGCGTCGCATGGGTGCAGGAACATACGGTCGAGGAGATGCTGATGCTGTGTCACAGTAGAGGTTTATAGTAGTACCAGGCACCTTTACACGCTGGAGCTGAAGGGCTGAGTCGCTGGTTAATAATCCGCGAAGTTCAGCATCATCTTCTTGGCAGCGTGCAAGTTCTTGTAAATTTACTGAAGAAACATCTGTGAGTGCGTCGACTCGAGAAAAGGCATCTGCGACTATGTTGTCTGACCCATTGACATGTTTTATGTCTGTTGTGAATTGCGAAATGAAGGAAAGTTGATTTAGTTGGACAGGAGGAAGTTTTTCACGATGTTGCAGGAATGCGTAGGTTAGTGGTTTGTGGTCTGTGTAAATTGTACAGTGTTGGGCCTCTAAGATGTGTCGAAAGTGTTGAACGGCAGAGTAGACAGCAAAAAGTTCTCGGTAGTAAGTTGGCCATTCCATCTGACGTGGTGTTAGCTTCTTGGAGAAGAATGCTAGTGGTTGCCAGGTCTTGTCCGTTAACTGCTGCAGGGCTGCACCAATAGCGACGTTAGAGGCGTCTGTGAAGAGACCTAAGTGTGCATTTGGTTCTGGATGATTCAGTAGGGTGGCTTTGGAGAGGCTTTCTTTGCAAGCAGTGAAAGCTTGCTCCAGGTCTGGGGTCCAGGATATAGTTTGATTTCCGCGAAAGCCGGCAAGAGCGGCATTGAGCGGTGCTTGATTCTGAGCCGCGGAAGGAATGAAACGCCTGTAAAAATTTAGCATACCCAAGAATCGACGGAGGCCTTTTGCAGATGAAGGGGGCGGGAAATCCTGAAGAGCGGCGATGCGTTCAGGTATGGGTTGAGTTCCTGCAGCAGATACATCGTAGCCCAAGAAATGTACATTGGAAGATCCTAGAACGCTCTTGTTCACGTTTACTAGAATTCCATAATTATTAAGTCGTGTAAATAGAGTGCGAAGATGAGTCTTGTGCTCGTTGACATTTGAAGAAAATATTAAAATGTCATCGACGTAAGGGAAACAGAAGTCTAAACCTGAAACGACCTCATCAATGAAGCGTTGAAAAGTTTGACCAGCGTTTCTTAGGCCGAAGGACATAAATGGAAATTCAAAAAGACCAAAGGGAGTGGTGATAGCTGTTTTGGGTATGTCTTCTGGGTTTACTGGAATTTGGGTGTAAGCTTTAACCAAATCAATGACAGAAAATATAGTACATCCTCGAAGTCGATATGCGAAATCGTGAATGTGGCGAACAGGATACTTATCTGGGATAGTTCGCGCGTTCAAGGCACGGTAATCTCCACAAGGTCGCCAATCTCCAGTCTTTTTCGGGACCATATGGAGTGGGGAAGCCCAGGGTCCGTCTGAGCGACGAGTTATTCCTTCGCGGAGCATTGATTCGAATTCAGCCTTGGCGATTATCAGGCGGTCTGGAGCGAGTCGGCGGGGGCGGCAAGACACAGGAGGCCCTGGCGTTGTCTTAATAAAATGAAGTGTAGAATGACGTACCTCACGAATTGTCCCTGCAGGTCGAATTAGTTCTGGAAATTCTGTCAGTATGGTATGGAATACTGAGTCTTTGTTAACTGTCTTTATACAAGGTTGAGAAGAGTAGACAGTTTGGCAAGAAACTGTGAGGCCGGTAGTTCCATCAATTAGGCGCTGGTTGCGGCAATCGGGAAGAAGATTGTAATGAGCCATGAAATCCGTACCGATAATGGGAACTGTGACGTCAGCTACCACAAATGTCCAACTGAAGTCGCGATGAAGGGCAAAATTTAGGCGAAGGTGTAAGGGGCCATAAGTGTGAACTGTAGAATTGTTCGCGGCCTTCAGTTCGTAGTTGACGCGGTGTCTTCGGTCTTTGACAAGATGTCGAGGAAAGCAGCATAAGTCTGAACCAGTGTCAATTAAGAATTTGAATTTGGTGGTACGGTCGTAAATAAATAGACGGTTTCTTGATTCTTGGCAACCAGATGCCGCCACTACTGGCTGCCGGGTAAGTTTGTTGACTTGTAAAAGCAGGGATGGATACAACTCTTTGCTTTGTCGCCAAAGCGATTGTGGTACCAACATATTTTATCCGTTGAAGGACTGTCTGACGAACTACATGGCTGGGTTTTATTGTCATTAGTTCGGCTTCGAGATCTGTATTTTTGTTGCTGCATACTTTTAATCTGCGTGCGTAAAGTAACGAGCTGACGGCAGATATCATCTAGACGTTGATTAATTAAATCTACGTTACCTGATGGTGCTGCCGTAGCATTAACTGCAGGAGATTGAAGAGAAGGAATGACAGTTGGTTGAACTTCCATGATCTTGTCAGAAATGATTGACAACCTGTCAAGTGTCAAATCAGTTTGAGTTTGCAAAATGGCTTGGATGTGAGGTGGAAGACGTTGGAGCCACAGGGTGCGAAGGAGGTTGTCTTGGACTGGTGTTGAGCCGGCTAAAGATCGCATATGACGTAAAAACTGAGACGGAGTGCGATCACCGAGTTCTTCTTCCATTAACAACTGTCGTACACGTTTTTCTTCAGACACTGAAAGACGCTGAATTAATTCAGTTTTTAATTTAGTGTACGGGTTTATGACGGGTGGTGAACTAATGATGTCCTCCACTTCATTAGCATAACGTTCATCAAGATGGGAGACGACGTAATAATATTTCGTATTTTCCTGCGTAATATTAGCTAAGGTGAATTGCGCTTCCACCTGAGCGAACCATAGTGTTGGCCTGTCTCTCCAGAAAGGTGGCAGTTTGACAGAAATTCTATTTACATGCGCTTCTGGTACTGGAGGTGCCGGTGCTGCTTGATCATGGTTCAGTTGTTGTTGGAGTAATTCCTGCAGCTCCTGATTTTGCTGTTGCAGTTGAAGAAGCTGGTTTTGAATTTCTTCCATGAGAATGAAAATAAAGGGAGTTACTTTTTAAGTCGGGGTCACCAATTGTAGAGATAGCTAAAACTATTCCACATTCAGTATCTATCACCAATGTGATTGATTACAAATATATTTCAGTATCGAATAATTAACTTAAACGAAAGGCACAAAGAAATACATGTTTATTCTCAAAAATACAAAACATAATACTGTACATAGAAACCTCCAAATATTATATTTTTTGCATGGCTTGCTGGTCGCCACCTATATTTCATGGCTTGCTGGTCGCCACCTATATTTCATGGCTTGCTGGTCGCCACAACCTTTTTGGCTATACGCGAGGATATTACACTTGCCATTCAGCAAAATTATTGCAATCTTGCATTCTATTTATATTACCTATATATAAATAGAATGTTAAATATAATGAGGGGAGAAAAAGAGTCGACAGTCAGCAGTCAGAGAGTCAACAATAGTCTTCGATTGGATCAACCCCGCTGAAGATGATACCCTAGATCTTCAGGGGTAGTCTACCCCTAGGTATGAGAAGTACATTGCTAAATATCGTTCGTTAATTATAATATCACATAAATATATTTGTATTTATTTTGTTTATTATTTAACTTGTTTTTATTAATACAAATCTTATTTATTTTTGTATACTTTTGTGTTTAACTATTTTATAACCTATGACTGCAATTCTGTCCTTTTGTTTTATTATTAATAAATAATTTCTAAATTATTTCTTATTAATAATTGTACCACCAACCCAGTGCAGTGATCAGCTAACCCGCTGACGCAACAGACAGCAGGGTTAGTACAACCCTACTTAAATCGTTAACGTCACTACTTCTGTTGCACCCCAGTAGCGATTGTTACATGTGCAACATTCATATTTTGATTTTTTTGTTAATCGTATGTAGGCTAATTTATTGGAAATTTGTTTTAATAATACAAAACTACAAATTTTGTATGTTGCATTTTAAAATGGACAAATATTACAATGCTGTCATTTTTTGACAATAGCGAGTAACCATGGAAGTGATTGACTATATGTTGCATGTTAAAATAAATTCCCTGTATTACGGATTTCTAGTAGACACAAGTAGATACTTAATATTTATTTTGGAGGTAGTGTAATGTAATAAATATATTCACTCAAATCTCGTTTGCCAATGACCTTCACAACTGTATACTTTTATATGATCTATATAGTCAAGCAAGAGTGAGCTCGGTTAGTATTAGGATGAGTAACCGCCTGGGAACACCTCGCTACCTTTGGTTGGTTGCATATGACCTTACCAATACCACAGTCATGATATTTAAAAAAAATAACATCCATAGACACTCAGGCACAACGACAGCACTTCTATTGTTTCAATACCTAAAGGTTATCACATTCATAAAACTCCTTCCTCTTCATTGGCTTTGTTATTAGAGCAAAAATGTTCGAAAGACAATCAGAATCAAACTATTTCTATTATAAATTCTAAATTTAGTATTTCTGTTTGTGGAGAAATTGGAAAGGGTCGAAGCAACCCTTCTCCGATAATATCGTGACGAAATTCGGTCGAGTTTAGAGACTATTCGTTCTCGGTCTGTACCGGCTGGAATTCAATTACTGGCGTCCACAATACGAAGGAGCGAAGAGGACTAGTTCCCACCTTGGACAAGTGTCCGAGAGGTATGTATGCGCGGTTATGAGGGGGTGTGTGAAGTGTGTATTTTACCTGGAATTTCTCCAGGAATGCGTCATATTGTTTCATTCGATTATATGGCAAAGGAAGCCAACGGTATGCAAGTAATTAATATCCACATAAAGCCAAACACAGGCTTTTAAATAATGAAACGGTAATATGTTTTCATTATAAAAATCTCATATACCAAGGCCAGTACTTCCCGTCTGTAAGTTCTATTTTTAGCATCATGTGAGTAATGATTTTGCAAAAATACTTCTGTTTTCAGTAAAATTTGTGAGAGGGCACAGTGAATTTTTTTTTATTTTTACGAATAATTTCCAAGTGTGAAATAATACTAGATTTTGGTTTAATTTTTTAGATCATTTTTACCTCCCGCTACCCTTGGTAAGGGAGGTATAGGGATCGTGCTAAAAAAACACATATCGATATTTTAGTACATGACCACGTTTTAAGGTCTCTAGAATCCAATTTTAACATTTTCACAATGATGTCTGTATGTGTATGTGTGTGTGTGTATATGTGTATGAATTTTGTCTTCGCTCTAACTCAAATACTATCATTCAGAAAATTCTGAAACCTTGTATTTCTCCCCTGTTCTAATACGAAAAGAAGCCATTAGATTTTGGTGTAATTATGATAAACGGAAATGGCACTTTACTTGAAGCTCATAATGGTTTTTCTTTAAAAAATACCAATAAATGCCACTTTTTCACATTTTATGTCATTGGATAATTACAGATTATTGAATTTTGTACAGGTATACATTAATACTTTTTCTATATATTTTACAGATAAATTAAAAAATCATTTTTCTTTTTTTAATCCCGAAGCCTAAGATAAACTAAATTCCCTTGTTACACAGTTTATTTTTCAAACGTCATTGTCAAAAAACCAATCAGTTCAAATTAATAATAGTGACATTAAATAATAATGAAAATCGTAAATAAAGCAATAGTTATATGTTATATGCAAAAAAAACTTTATAGTTTGCAGCATTAGTAAAATCGTAGGTATGTATTTAAATTAATAAAAATTAAATAGCGGGAGGTTTTGTGTTGGTCACATCAGATTTTTTATCCTGTTTCCAATGATGATGTTATAGTAATTAACGTATCAAGGGTGTTATAAGGACAATAACGCCTGAGGTCAACAGTGTACTCTCCGAGGGCCTCTGGCCCGAGGTGGGTACGTTGACCGAAGGGGTTATTGTACGTTTAACATCCGTGGTGCGCTCAACGTTTAAAGTCCTACCGATATATTATTTTAATACAGATTTTTATCGATTTATGTCTTGTCATTGTGATATATGTTAGAGATATTAATCTACTTACTTAAACGCTGTAACTAGGGAACGCGATATTTTTATTTGTTTACAATACCGATTTCATAGCAACAATTTTATAACAACCTATGGTGTTATTTGGTATATAACATACCAGTAGGACGTTAAATTTTTATTGTCACTAAGTAAATAAATATATCATCACAGCATATTACCCATTTCTGGGTGTGCCAATATGTTTTGTATACAGGTGTCACATCACGGACACTCATTGCTGACGTAGAGAGTGGTCGCTTTTGTGCCATTTAAAACTCCAAATATTTCTTTTGATATCGGTCGAAATCGAACCCGGTTCCTCATGTTTACGACTAGGCACTCAGGCCCATTGTCACTTAGATTTTTAATTTTAATTTGAAAAAAAGGAGATTTTTTTGAGGTTCTTTTTCATATAACTATTGCTGTATTTACTATTTTCTTTTTAAAATGTCACCATTATTAATTTGAAATGATTAGTTTTTTGACAGTGATATTTTTGTCTGTCCGTTACATACTTTTGAAATATGAACTGTGTGTGTGTACCTATAGGCCATCCAGCGAATCAAGCGGTTTACGTCATCGTTTAGGGATTTTTGAAATTTTCTTTATTTTTTTCAATATATTTTATTAACGGTATTTTATTGGTTTTTTTATTATTATCATGTATTTGACACCTTTAATAGAAATAATTATATTTGGATATATTATTATTAAATAAAATTTTGCAAATTTTTGCAAAATGACGTTTGATTATATTTTTTTAATATTGGTAATTCTGAACATGTATATTACTATGTCTATATTATACTTTTCAACGTGTATTGTGATTTCATTTTGTTTTTGGTTTCGTTGTTCATTGTCAAAATGTCAAATGTTCTGTCATGTCAAATACAAGAGCTTGTAGTTAATTTATTGACTTATTTTGAAAATGAAAAATAGATTGGTGGATTCTTACTTTCAATGAATTGTAATATTGAGGTAATATTTCGTTCTATTTGTTAGTAATAATTTGAAAATTAAATCTATATGTACAGCGTATGGAAAACGCTATACGCAATGTACAGAAACAGTGAGAAATTGTATGGTATGCAGTATTCTGTATTTTTTTAAGGATCTCACATAATACTAGATAGTTTGTTGCATATACTACAAGAATGAAGTATTTATAACGGCGTAAGCAGTATCGTTCAGAATATTTTAAATAAAATTGGATTTCGCTGGAAACATACTATACCAGACGTGTTTTCAAGAAAAATTTGGGTTTATGAAGGCAACCCACAGATCATATTTTAATCCGTTTTACATGCTCATGTAAACTTTTTAACATATGACGTCATTGTTTCTAGTGATATTGTATTTATGACGTAAACCGCTTGATTCGCTGGATGGCCTATATATAGTTATTTTGTATGAATTATTCCAAAATTCGGAAAATAAAGGACATGGTTCCTGAAATGTACTACTGAACATGAAATTTTTAATAAAAATAATGATCAATTTAATTATATACTATTCGACATCATTTACATTATTAAATAATTTTACGAATTTTGAAAAAAATCTTTTTGATTGAAGATACACATTGAATGGGGTATGTGACCATAATCGAATTTCAATATATAAATCATAATATATAAAAACAAACCTCTATAGCTTCTCATTATAATAATAACAACTAAACATTAGTTTGTAATAATATTGTTATTAGCAATTTAATGTTTTGGAGAAGGGATCTGTGACGTCAGTAGAGTAGAATGGTAGAAGAAGACAGACTGAGATAGATATGTTGTGATAGGTTATGGAATGGCGAAAGTGACAGCTTCTGTCGCTTTCGCCTACCACAATATATCTATCTTAGTCTAACTGTCTTCTATCATTCTACCCTACTGACGTCACATATCCCTTCTTCAAAGTTTTAATAATTATTTTCTCGTAACCTACGAATAATTAATCAATTTAAAAAAATACGGGTATTTTATTTTTTGGTCTAATATCATATATGTAAAACTCAAAATTTAGTCACATACCCCATTGTATACATGTACCTACCCGTCTTAACATTCTATACAAACGATATATTAAAAATTTAAATCATTGAAAATATTTTTTAGCTTTCTAACGGTTTATAATTTATCCATGTCTTTGGGTTTCAAATAGTGCACCTATTATTTATAGTTTAAAAACAATAATTGTAATAATGAAACAAATAAAAAACTATTAAAGATAATAGTTTGGTTAATTTCATTGCCAATTATCCAATTTAGTGCTCAATTTTTATAAAGGTTTGTTTATTTCAATTACTTTTAATATTTTCACATGGACGGCTTATCATAGTAGGCAATGATATATTCGAAACGAAATTTGAATAATGTTTCAATGGTAGGTATGGTAAAAAATTAATGAATATTCAGAATATAAACTTAAAAATAAACAATTGATGTTACCTGATTGATGATCTCATTTGTTTCAGTGTCACAACCATTGTTTTTAACCTATAAATTTAAAAATTGCTGCATTTTCCTCTGTGAACGTAATGAGCATACATATAGTTGCGTGCAAGGTTTGAGCCACACAAATTTTTACACATATATTGTAAAGGTGATAAAGAAATGAGACAGTTATATCAATAAACATATGCTTTTGTGCATAAAATATTTTCAAATTATAAATCAAAAACCACATAAATAAACTTAAGTAATAACAAAATAATTCATGATATTCAAAGTATTCGCGATGCAAGTTTAGACGTCAGCGCCGCTAGTGAACTTGCTTGGAGGGTATTGACATCTGTCAATCTCTTGTTTACTTTGTAATATTTTTGCGTAATTTCTCTTATATTTGTGTTATTGTTATTAATTTAAGTGTTTTGCGATAAGAATATATAATACTTTTGTATGTAAGCATCGTTTTCATCTATCTAGTATTAATATTGGAACTTTTATAGTAGGTAATACTTACAAGGTTATGTTATAATTTCATTGAGATATTTTTATATCATTTCAGTTTCATTGAATATTCAATAACATCGTAGTTGTTATTATATTATTATTACAAACCTATGTTTATATAAAAATTAAAAAATTAAGCTAAATTACACAAATATATGACAAAGTAAACACGAGATTGAAAGATCTCAACACCCTCCAAAGAAGTTCACTATTTAGTCACTAGCGGCGCTGACGACTAAACTGGCATCGCGAATTGCGCCAGAAAAACACATACTGGAAAAGTTGTAAAAAAATTTGTACTCTTTTTACCTCTCGCTAAGAGAGGTATTGGAATCATGCTAAAAATCACATATCCAGATTTAAATGAATAAGCACGTTTCAAGGTCACTAGAATCCGATTTTAACATTTTTTGCAATGATGTCTGTGTGTGTGTGTGTGTGTGTGTGTGTGTGTGTGTGTGTGGATGTGTGTGTGTGTGGATGTGTGGATGTGTGGATGTGTATGTGTGTGTGTGTGTGTGTGTGTGTGTGTGTGTGTGTGTGTATGGCTGGATGTTGGACGGACGATTCCTCAAAAAATATAAGACATAAGACCTGTTTAACTATGAATTCCTCAATCTGATATTCCTGGGAAGAGCTGAAAAGGTTTTGGTAACAATTGAACAACCGGAAGTAGTAGTTTATAAAAGAAATTTTTCCAAATATTAATTTTTGATATTACTAATTTTGAAGAACATAATTCTACACCTGATACATTTAAATTTTTTATTATATCTTCTATAAATTTAAAGATAAAGACGCTATAATATATAGAATATCGGGATATAACAAGTCGAGTAGGCGAAACTACACTAAGGAAACCAGTTGACAAATTCAAATGTTTATAACATAATTTGTAAATGACAGATTTCAGTGTCAAAAATAAACAGTTTTAGCGACACTTTGATAGCTTTTTCTGGGAAGTACATTTAATCTTTCTTATTATTTTATTAATTAAATATTTGAAATTATAGGTAATATGCTTGTATCCATCAGAAATACCGCCAATCTGGTTAATGAATTGGAAAAATCTGTGACATTTAGAAACTTCCTCATACAATGAAAAATAGCTATAATTAGAATTATATGTGTGCAGAAGACATGTTAAATACAATAAAAAACAATATTTGGGTAAAGTTCTGTAATATTTTGTTATAAAACGACGGTTCGATAGCAAAGTGCAATACATAGCCTAATATGGAAATGGCGAGAGGTCTTGTGCTGGCCACAACAGATTTTTTTGACTTGGGATTTTGTATTCTATATTTAATATATCGTCGACAATCCTATTAAAGCAATCACTGTAGCTAGCGTAATATTTATGAAGAACAATTTCGTTTGAGCGTATAAAATACAAAAAACAAATTTTAAAATATGTTAACTATACTAATTATCAGGTATTGACCTTCTTAACAGTTGCGTTTCACATTACACATATATAAATAACTATAAATACATAATCTCTTGTGCATACCTTGCGAATAGCTGTTCATATCTGGTGGGACGAAGATCGCGCACGTGTGGCGGACATGTAGCTGGCGGAGGCAGGGTCGACGTCGGGGGCGTCAGACACGGGCGACGGCGTCGGGACGCGGGCGGCTGCGGCTGCACCGCTACCTGCAACAAGCCAATCAACCACTACTAAGCGATATTAACACCCAATACACACACTACATGCATAACACTAAACCATTAAACATGAAGAGACGGTGAAGAATTTATGGTACACATCATATGCGAGATAGTACATTACAATGGGGGATTACGGCTCAATCGAATTAAAGGAAACTAGTAAAAAAATACGAATGTATATGCTGAGTAACGAATATTAATAAAAAAATGAAATGGTATAATTGAAATATTTCGGAAATAAAGGGTTTTTTGTTATAACGCTTCGACGCTAATATGAAAATATTTTGATTGGCGACCGAGAAACCGCATATACATGCATTACAAATAGCGTGTTAGAAGGTGGGATTACTACCAATGGAAGTTAAGAAATTCAAATTCGAAAGGAGGGGCTAACATTCCTGTACTACAGTTTCCAAACAGTTTTTATTTTAACATAAATTTCTTGCATTAAACTTAATAATTTAAATACACCTGTAATTATAAAGTATGTAGACTTATACAGTGTTATAATATTCATTTATTTTTATGTAAATATAACTTAAAATAGCATATATTTCAAGAACATTTAGGTCCATGATGAAAACAGTTTGATATAAAAACACATAAATGTGACGTCACGTCAATCTTTTCAAAATTCGGGAGACCATAACTCGCTTATTAATAGGAATTTTTTCACCGGATTTTCATCAATAATCTTAGTTTTCATAATATTTTCAGATGAAATTATAAAAAAATTGGTGTAATTCCCCATTAATTGGGCAATTACACTCTTATATCCAATCATGTATTACTTCTTACTTTACATCACCTACAGGTAAAATCAAGAAAAATTGATGATGAATTTTTAATGAGACACGTGTTACGGTCCCTAGGGTATGATTTTACCATTTTTACAATGATTTTTCTATTTTCGTCTGTTCATGTGCTCATATACGATACGAAATATAATTCACATCTTCTAAGAGTATGGTATGATATCTAAAATAAGAAAATAAGCTTAATCATCCCCCATAGTCTGCGGACATTTACCAGATTAAGAAAGTGCGGGAAATTCTTGAAAGAAACAAGAATATAAACAAAAAAAGTATTAATTAATAAATTACACGAATGGTAGAATATCGAAAACCAAAAATTTGGTAGATTCAATGGCTCGTCGCTTAGTTACTGGTGGGAAACCAAAGAAAACCCATTAAAATATTATATTTCTTTATAAAACATACATAAATGGTTTATTATTTTAATGTTTTAGTTATCGTACGGAGACTTTTTACCTCTCACTAAGAGAGGTGTTGGATTCATGCTACAAATTGCATATCCAGATTATAGTGATTAAGCACGTTCTAAGTCACCAGAATCCGATTTTAACATTTTTACAATGATGTCTGTATGTGTATGTGTGTGTGTGTGTGTGTGTGTGTGTGTGTGTGTGTGTGTGTGTGTCAGTGTGTATGGATGTGTGTGTGTGTGTGTGTGTCAGTGTGTATGGATGTGTGTGTGTGAGTGTGGAGGTGTGTGTGTGAGTGTGGAAGTGTGTGTGTGAGTCTGTGTGTGGGTGTGTGGATGTGTGTGTGTGCGAATGTATGTGAGTGTCGATGTATGTGGATGTGTGTGTGTGAGTGTGGATGTATGTGTGTGTGGTGTGTGTGTGTGGATGTGTGTGTGTGGATGTGTGTGTGTGTGGATGTGTGTGTGTGTGGATGTGTGTGTGTGTGGATGTGTGTGTGTGGATGTGTGTGTGTGTGGATGTGTGTGTGTGTGTGTGTGTGGATGTGAGTGTGTGTGTTTGGATGTGAGTGTGTGTGTACTTGTGGATATTGGAAGGACGATTCCTCAAAAACTATAAAATTTAAGACCAGTTTAACTACGAATTACGAATTCCTCAATCTAACATATATGGAAAGAGCTGAAATAGTTTTGGTAACAATTGGACAACCGGAATAAATAGTTTCTTAAAACAAATCTTATGAATATTATTTCTTTTAAATTTTTGTTATTACAAATATTGAAGAACATGAAATTTTACACTTGAAAACAATGAAAAATTTTATTATATCTTCTATAGATTTAGAGATAAAAACACTATAATATAAATAATCGCCCAATCCAAACTGCAACAAGGAAACCAGTTGACAAATTCAAATGTTTGTAACATAGTTTGTAAATGACAGATAAATGTATGGGTTAAAAATCAATTTTATTGACATTCTGAAAGTTTTTTGTGGGAAGTACATTTAATCTTTCTTATTGTTTTAGTAATTAAATATAACGAAATATAATGTTTTTCTGGATTTCGTCAACTTTATTATCATACCCAACTAGAAATACACTATGATAATAAAGTTACATCTAATCTACACCAAGAAATGTATCCCATTACCAAAATATGTTTAGAAAATATTAGTATACGAGTACTTAACATTGATTCATTGATTTAATAATTTATTTATAGATATAAGTGGGTAACATAAAAATAGTGCGTCATATCTAATTTCATATGATTGCTTTATGAATAAATTAATTGACTATATAATTTTTATTACAATTCAGTTTTACAAGCAATAAAATATGATACAGAAAATTCGTTAAAAGTTTTAGAAACGCGTAAAATTGATGTGTCTACTGGAAAAATCGAAGCCAGGGTAATGTAGTTGTTGATTGTCGACCAAAATTTGAATCCATATCGAAGGGAAATGAGCTGAAGGGCCAATCACGGGAGCGGCATCATAAAGCTAATTACGTCATATTTCCTCGTCATCGGAAACAAAAGAATTCGGTCATTGGTTGATGGCGTTCATTCATGGTATCCACCAATTTTTGCGTTATCGACGTGCCCCCTAGCCCGTCCCTAATCCTCCGCTCGCGTGCGACCCGGCGTGACCGAATTCCTGCTCTTTGCAGGAGAAATCAAAATTACTTCTTCAAATATGGAAAACATTGCGAGACCCGGTTTTAAATATCAAATACATAAAAACATTATAACATAAAAATACGCGAACTATGTAGGTACCCGAAAATTTAGATTCTTTTAATTTTCGAGTTTCAACTTTTGATGAACGAACATTTTAGATAAATTTCGCGAGATGCCCATTAAAAGTCGAAAATCAAATTATTTACAATTTATTGATTCAGAAATTTTATATTTAATAAATTTCTAACCTCCAAGTTCCAAAACAAGTAAAAACAATGTAACCTCAACTGTCAGTCGATTTTAATTTTGCAAGCGATGGAAGCCAAATGCTTCTGAACCGGCGTCTCAAAACTTCGTCGGCACTTTTCGTGTTACAACATAACCTAATGTACAAAACGAAGCCAGCAAAAATTCCGGCAATTTCACTAATTTTTGTAGATAAGTATAAAAACCGCAGACATTATTTTTAGTATATCAAAATATAATTTTGCTAGGATAAAAGACATTTTTATTCAGGGTTAGCATGATTTAAATCATTTGATTTAAATCATGATTTAAATCAACTGATTTTTTAAAAAAAAATCACTGATTTTTATTACAGATGAAAAAAAAATTCAAATTATAATAAAAATGAATTTATTTACTACAAAAGTAAAAATAAGAATAAAAATATGGACTGTATTTGAATTCTAACAGATTTCTGATTACATGTTTTGACCTATTTTATTTAGGTATTTTTTTATTTATTTTATTTATTTTATTTATGTTTAAAAAGACGCGCGCGCGTGGGTACGTTATATACTAAATATATGCAAAAATTCAAAATCATCTTTTAGGGTTTATTACAGATTTCGTTTTCGTTTATGAAATAAAATATTTATATTGCTTTTAGAACAATTAAAAAAGTACAATGACACCACTAGATCTTTAAAAATAGAAAAAAATCAAAAAATCATGATTTATTTGATTTTTTTTAAAAAATCAATGATTTTTGATTTTTTTAAATAAATCATGATTTTTTCCAACCCTGTTTTTATTGCTTAGCATATAAATTACCAGGGTCTTGTCCCACCAAAACTTTGTACTTTGGTTTTTCACTTTCACAAAATAAAAATTGTTCCGCCATTGTTACTAATTTGTTTTCTCTTTATAATAATTGTAAACCATGTAAACATTTTTAATTTTATACTAAAAATTGGTTTTGATATACCTAATAAATTTTGACAATTGCAAAATTGTAGATCCCTGTGTGCACACAATTTGTAAATAAAAAGTGAAATGTGCAGTGCAAATTTTGGTTCATTTATTATTTTTGGTGTTCGAGTAATATTTTGGTAACCAACACAAGTACACAAAAATATAAAAAAAATAATTCATTCAAATTATTTCCTACCGGTCAGTGCAATCTTATAATCGCACAAAAGTGACCCCTGTGGTGCACTCTCCACACCAGCTATGAGTGCCCGTGAGGTGACGCCTGGTAAGCGCCCACACGGTAAGATATATCATCATCATTACCGATGTCTACATGGTTTTAGATACTGGCACACCCAGTAATGGGTAATATGCAGTGATGATATATTTATTTATTTATTTATTACATTATTGTAGGAATTCCTACTATTGCATTAACATTTAAGTATTATTTAGGGAAATACAATAATTCTAAATGTAACATTACGATAGGTAATAAAACGCAAATTGGTAAAACATTGCGAGACCGGGATATAAAATATCGAATTACAGCAAAAACTCTCAGTTTCATGTATCATTAAATGAAATTTACTTGAAAAATATTGTTTTTAGAAGCTTCACATTTTAATATGTATTCCATCTTGAAAGATAAGAGAAAATATTTAACATTTTATTTATTTTTTTACTTCAGTTATAAATATACATATTTAATATATGGAAATGTTCGGAATACAAACTTTTATTTATATTAAATAATATTCAAATTCGTTATTGAATTTCTACTTTATATTTATTTGAGAGAAAATTATAATTTTCCTTTCTATATTAATGATGTTCAAGTTTTTAACCTTTCCCAATTTAAAGCACTTTTATGTGCAAAGTATATAGGTCAAAGGAAATGTTAACTTGATTAAATTTCACAAAAGACAAATACATAAGGCAGAGGCAAATATAAATAATACGAATAAATGAAACAGGCAACATAAAAGAAATAGATACTTGAGAAGAAAAACGACGATACTTGATATGTATTAAAATATTAATATAATATGAAATAAGCTACTCAAGTTCGTTGTTGGTTTGGGATCTAGAAATACTTAACATTTTATTCAATTTATATTATATTTTGAACTACGGTAGACATTTGTCGAACATTTTTGCTTCATCAGTCGTAACAAAGTTAATTTAGAAAAATACCGTGTATTACAAACGTTATCTGGCTAAATATTAAATGATAGCTGTTTTGTATAGAGATGTCGAAAATAACGTGCCCAATATATGGATCTTGAGAATTATAGGAGATATGAAATCGGTTGAGTTACAATTTTTTCAGGAAAATTACGTTTCAAGATCAATTTTGACAACTTGACTTTTGAATTGAATAATGATCAGACATACGTTTCTTTCTTTTTAGCCTAGTCCGAGTTAGGCTTTTCTAACACCCTGTTTAGTTAACACTGATACTGTGTATACTTTGTTTTATAAATTAAATCCCTTTCCCTTTACACCAATTTTAGATGTTGACGGAGTCTTTACCTCGTTATAACAATATCATATTATAATTATTATTACATTTTGACTTGTTCCAGTACGAATTTTTTTCGCATTCAAGGCCAGTGTCAACTTAACGTGCGGCAGCTGTACTTAGAGATGGATCAATTCCCGAAATTTAAAGTTACGGGAAAATTCCCAGGAATTTCAAATGTGAATAAAAATTGTATATGTAGGTTTATTTAGTTTTATTTTTTTAGTGAAATTGTGGTTTTATTTAACATTGTTTTCAGGTCTACTGGACATTTGTTACAATTCTGTAAAATATGTTTTGTCATTTTTGTAATATTTTTCACATTGTAGATTAAACTACAATGTTTGCACGTGTAAATTATTTTAGAGTTTTTTCAGACGTTGTAAATTGATTTAAAATTAAATTTAAATTCTTTTTCTTTCCACTCATTCTTAAATTTGTTTTTATAATACTCTAAAATTTAGAGGCTAAATAATGATCCAAAACACACTAAACCACTGCAGACGTCTGTCTATACAGTGTCCCACACTCTATGTTCAGTATAGGGTATTATGGAGTACCATGTTGCCATATCTACCTACTGAAACTCTACAAGATAGAACGAGCAAAATAGATACACAAAAAGAGATGAAATATTCTGGGTACTTCATTGAATGTATTTATGACTGGTGTACTTTCAGTGTATCTAAACAGGTGGATGAAAAGAGAAAAATTAAATTAAGTGATAAACTGGTCAGTTTAATTAATAATTTACAAAAAATATAAAATAATACAACTCCAGAATATAAGTAGGGTATAAAAACATACCAAGCGTTGGTAAATGAAACTAATTAACATATAAACTATAGTCAATTTAAAGTAAATAATATAATATATAACATGTATAATAATATATTACATTTTTGTACATTTTATAATCGTCGTCAACAATATAAATTCCCTATTTTACATATTTATTATTAAACATTAATTTTTTATTTTATTATATCTTCTTATTTGATAATTTACTAATTATTTAGGCTTGATAGAAATAACGCATATATTTTACATTGTTCATAAGTCTTTATTCTTTCTTTATAATCTCCAATTTGAATTTATAATATTTTAATATCCTAATCTCTAATCCATTTGATCAAGATTAGTATGCCGGGCGGTTTTAAAATATTGTATTGAAATATTGCTTATTATAGTTACAAATAGCTTCAGCATTTTTTTTACACCCCGGTTCCAACTCATCTTTTCGCAGTCCTGTATATAAAACTATTTAAAACTGTAGACAAATTTCAGTTGAATACAATAAGCCCTTGAGTAAATAAGAGACCCTCATAAAACTTAAATTGTACAGAGTTAACTAATTTTGGTAAGCAATGAAAATTTACGAATGTTTCAATATTACATTACATTGAAAAATTGGCAACATGGCACAGAAAACAACCATAAGAATAACATTGGCTATCTCCGCTACACTGAAGATAGAGTGTGGGACACTGTATAGTTATAACTTGTGAACTTATACAACGAATACCACATTGCTTGTTGCTGGAGTAGGAGTAGCTAACAGACAGGCACAAGCAGACAAGGTCAAATATCTTTTAAAATTTCCAAAAAAATATTCCCAAAAAAAAATCCGGGAAAATACGTAACAAAATTTCTTCCCGGAAATTTTCCGGGGAAAAATTTGGCGGCACATTACTAGATGTACTACGAAAAACCTAGTAATATACATGTATTAATATTCACAAAAGAATAAAACATTATAAACACAATTTATAAAATAATAGCACAAATATTTTATTTGAATGGAAAATTAAATTTGCTTTAAATTTAATGATATTTATAATTATTTCATTTATAAAATTATTGTTTTTATAACAGTGTATTAATATTTATATATTTTAATATTTGTTTTGCCATTTAATTCACGTACAAAATTACATGAGTGTAATGATCATGATTTTCTCTTGTATTGCTTTATTACTGTTAAATTATAAATTAATTACAATGTCAACTACTTATACTGAAGCTAAATATTGGATTAAATTGAAATGTAGTCACATTTAGAATTATCCACATTTGCATTACTGTACTTCATTGCACATAACAGAATGTCTGCTGTAATATTAACAATATTATCTACATATAATGTACCATATTACTATCATTATCATAACATACAGTCCTACAGTTCAAATTATATAGAGACACTTGGGATGATATGTTATTGGCAACGGGGCAATGGAATAATAATTGTGAAAATGTTGTGAATAATGAGTATTTATTTATCATCTCATTTTGAATGAACTCATATTAAACTTCACTGTACTGTACCCGCGTAATTTATATTGTTATACACATCACCCGTGTTGGATATTGTGTTTTTTTATCGGCTTACTATTGTTTACTAGCCCTCTGGATTCGATTTATTATTTATTTGCACATTATTGGTTCGGTATTTAGCTGCCTTATCTGACATAGCGTTCTTTTTTCTTGTTTAAAAAAGCAGTAGGTAATGAATTATTGCTAAATTGATGGTGATATATCCGATTATAGTTTGAAATATGAGGAAAAGCCTATAATGAAAATGATATATTGTGTTATTAGTGACAACAAAGAAATCCTTGTAGATTGTTTGGTTACGGGCGTATAAATCATATATTGGAATTGGAATCAAACATTACCTACTTCACGATCTAATTTATATGTCAGCTTTCCTATCTCATAACACAAAAACCCGCAAAAACCCATGTTGGAAGTTATTTTTTATTATACCTATATATGTATAAATATGGGAGGTATTTTCTTTGGTTAAAAAATTAAATGGAGTGGTTTTTGCAAATAAGTCCTTAGAATATGATTCTACTATTCAACTCCATTGGGGTCGCGTAGCCGTGTGCGTATAGTATCCGGTTAACAATCTGGTGACCCGGAATTATATAAAATTAGGTACATAATACGTTATGAAAACGTGATATTGTTTGACTCACCTCGCTTGTTTTGACAAATGTTATTTTGATTAAACAATATCATAACTGATTATCGAAGACAGAATGTAAGAAACCATAAGTAAGACAGAGATAAACATACGATACGTATATCTAATATACGAACATCAAACTATGACGTAACGGTCAAGTGTGAAAAATCGGTGTAAATCATCACCACTATCGAAATCTGTGTACAAAGCAGATTGACATACCCAATAATGGGTAATATGCAGTGATGATATATTATTCTATTATTAAGTTTACCAGTAAAAAACATGGATCGTCTGTCATTAACTACAAACACATTGATTGAAACTCAGCGTCGTGACATCATGCAAAGTTTGTCAAAAAAAATGATAGTCTGCCAGTGGGAGAGTTAACGAAATACAATTTGTTGAAGCACATTTGTAAATGAAAATAAGTCTGGTCTATTTCTGGTACTGGAGATATTCCTAGAGTTTTCATTTTCTTTTTACTTGTTCTATATTTATCTTGGAAAGACCAAGTTTATGAACATAACTTCTTTATAAACTAGCAGCACAAACATAAATTTATTTTGTATATTTATGAAAATTATTTTTAGTTAATAAGAGAGTAGCGGTAGAATTATTGAGAATAAAAAAATATGGGAGCAGTGGAAAGCAAAATATGAACTATCATTTTAAACTGTTTCACACTGTCATTTAAAATTAAATTGCAAATACTAATTAGGTAAAAACCAAAGTTAAAACTTAGTTATTTAATGTTTTTAATTCAGTTTTCTTCGGATTTGACTAAAAAATATAATAGAACATCCTTTAACAACTCACCTGATTTGGAAATGTACGATTTTTGGCTTTTTTTTAATTACAAGGTAGAAGGTTTCGTATGAAGAAGAGGTTGATGCTGCGATAGTGTACATACATGACAACATTTTTGATATTTATTGTTTTAAAGCAAACTTCGATTGACTATTATAAAAGCAAACTTTGATTTAATAATTAATATTATATTAAACAATCTTAACCTAATTATCTAATATTTACAACAATATAATATAGAGATTATCCGAGAGATTATAAAAAAAAAAATTATTTTCTATGAGTATCTTCAAGACTATGAGAGATACGAAGTCAGTTAAATTAGACAAAAGTTGTTCATTTTGTTGTTTATAAATAAAATCAATACTGCACATGAAAATTACTTTTCCACAAATCTACTTTCCCCACCCACTAACTAATAAATTCATCTGTCTTGTAATTATATTTTGCAATATGTCGAAGAAACTTTTACATAATTAATGTATAAAACGTACGTTTCTATTGAAAACTAAAACTAATTTCTTCAAAGTGAATGAATAATTTTATAATTCTAAAGTTGTTGAATACACTACTTTATCATTCGTTTGTGGTTTGCAAAACTCCCATTTTCGTTAAAAGAATTTTAAATGTTAATAAATGTTTTATTTGCCAATGAATAGAGAAAAACGACAAGTCCACACTGAGTTACAATAGAGTGAAAAGTGTATGCGTGCTATTGCATTTGTTTTTATATACATATGTAATTCGTCAAAGTTGATGAATATAAGTTTTGTTTTTGTTTTCCTATTAACCAGAACTAGACAAATCGCGGGTGTAGAATGACAAAGTTCTAACTGAAAGTTTTTGGTAAAATGAGACTTTTATATAATTAAGTTCTATTAACCACATTCTATCTCTTTCTGATATTAATTTTAAATATTGTTGTCCATTTTCGAGATAGTAGAGAGATAAAGTTCTATCTGCCAAAAAATTGAATCAAACGTGCAGAAACAGAGTTCTATATGCAACATAGTACTTTAAAACAAGTATTTCTTGAAACAAAGAAACAAAAAAGAGGTTCAGAAATTAGCGTCGAGAAGGGGAATGCTTTGAAAACAATGATAACGCTAAGGACTGAACAATTGTAACAATATTAAAAACAAATTTGAGTTTTTTGTAATGGAGAAAATTATTATTTTTAATTTGTTTTATTATTATTATTATTATTATTATTATTATTATTATTATTATTGTTATTATTATTATTATTATTCGTAATACATAAAATTAATATTTTCATATTTTATTAACAAAAATAAATAATCATTTTCTATGTCGTAGAAATATCTGATAAATTTGAGGTACCTACAAAGTTTTAAACTGATTATATTTATAATATTTTTTGGGTACTATGCATATCATTGCATTTTTTTTCCATATTCTTATAATATAATTAAATTCATAATTGTAGTTAATAAATGTTAATGGGTGCTTACAGAAGCGCTAGTGTTCCAGACCCAAAGCAATTTTTTTTTACCCTCACCATATGTCTGACGTTGAAATGTCAGATACGTATTGGCGGTTGAAAATAACCTATATAAAGTTTTAAAATGCTGTATTGCTGTATTAAAGAATTACAATAATAAAGCAGTAAACAATTCATAAATGTTTTGGTATTTGAATCTCACGTGTGAAATGACAATGCACATGTGCGTCACATGCGCACTGATGCGCACGACAAAAACCAAACTTGTCTCATAACAGTGTGTATTTTTGCATATACTGTGAACTTCTTACGACAAAGGTTCGCATATATGATTGCGTACAGTGCAGTGGCGGCTTAAGGCGTGAGCCACTTAGGCACTGGCTTAGGGCGCCTGGCTTTTTGGGGCGCCAAAATATAAAAACTAAAGACAAATATATAAATTGCTATTTAAATACTCTAAAAATGCGTACACTTACGTAACATTCTCTTTACAATCAAATAATATTACTATCAAGTTTATATTTCTACCAATATTTGAATTATTACCCCAAAAGTCAATATACCCCACATTTAGATAAAAACTTCAAAATTTTCAAAAATCTAATTTTTATGTATCTACATACTTCTCACTGCGCTGATTCCAAATTTTGAAACCGTAGGTCGATATCTCTTTTCTTTCTCGAGATATTTAGATTCAAAGTTTTGCTCAAAACTGCCCATTTTTTGGTAATAACCCAAAAATGGGTCGAGATATCGATTTGGCGAATACACCATTCGATTCTACAGACAAAAATACATAAGTAAACCAATTTTCATAATTTTTGTCCAACCGGTTCATTTTTTATGTATAAAAGCTTGAAAACCCCCAAAAATGGCCAAAATCTGAAAAAATCGTAAGGGGTACACCTTAGATTTTTGCGATTTTTGGCCATTTTCAGTTATTTTGCGTTAGAGAATGTATGCGGTGTTCAAAAATTCTGGAAATTGGTGTACTTATGTAATTTTGCCCGTAGAATCGAATGATGTTGTCGTCAAATTCATATCTCGACCCATTTTTGGGTTATTACCCAAAAATGGGCAGTTTTGAGCAAAACTTTGAATCTAAATATCTCAAGAACGAAAAGAGATATCGTCCTGCGGTTCCAAATTTTGGAATCAGAAGTATGTAGATATATAAAAATTAGATTTTTGAAAATTTTGAAGTTTTTATCTAAATATAGGGTATATTGACTTTTGAGGCAATAATTCAAAAATGGGTAGAGATATAAACTTGGTAGCAAAGAAAATGTTATGTAAGTGTACGCATTTTTGAATGAGTATACGTAATGTATATTCATGTGATAATTTTATTAGATTTATAGAATATTTTCCAAGGAACTTTCTGTATTGAATTTGTAAAAAAATTGTATTATGTGCGTGTTACAATTTTACTGGATGTATAGAATCTTTTCAAAATACTGCTTTTCAAAGTAATTTTTCATAATATCTTGTCAATTATACGTTGTCATTATTAAGAGGCATAGATTACGCCTTCAAAATAGTTGTCAAACTGCTGTTATTAATTGATGACAGAAATACCAACATATAGTTTTCAAAGTATCTTATTTCCCATTCAGGCAACGAACTGCTCTTCATCTCTTGACCCAGTGAATGGCTGTTCTATTCGTTCCACAGAATTTGATATAATACGATTAAACTAACTCGAGAAATACCTACTATTTGCGCAGTAAATATGTGTACATATTTATGTTGTAAGTAAAGAAAAAATGTAAAAATATAATCGCATTTAAAGCAGAGTTTGTTGCGAGTCGGTAATGAAACGGTACGAAAAGCAGCATCGATTTTCCAATCCACAAATGTCACCCGCGACTTAAGTCCTATTTTCTTACGGTAATTTACGACAATCTCTCAGGAGATCGTAGTATTTATATACAATATTCGTATCTTTTTATAAGCTTAACGTGTTGCATGAAATGTTATTTTTATTTTGCACATAAAAACGCTACATTTATCGTCCGCCAACCAGCCCAACTGCATTATTTATTTGCAAGATTGTATCAGCGGCTTCTTTATACTAAGGCCGTATTTTAATATTTAACTTCATGCGCAATAAATTTTAAATCAATTTATGCGGATTATGGAAACATTGATAATTATGCGCTGTTTAATTCTGCAATGTATGCATAATTAATAATATTTCTTAATTAATATAAATTCATTAACGAAAACGTTAATGTTAATATACATTCAATGTAAATATAGCCAAATTTAACCATTTACAAATAAACATTATTTTTAAACGGAGTAATAACCCGCTGGGACTCTACATTTCAGGAGAGCAATAAATAGTATAATGCACGATCAGATTTTTTGGGTTTTTTACTTCCTTGTACGAAGTAAAGGAAGTATTGTAATCGCGAATTCAGTTTCCAGATTTCAACGGAAATATCCATTTTGACCATCCGTGAATCCATTTTAACTAATTTCATCGTGTCGTCTGTACGTACGTAATGGGGATAATATAATAGATTTTAGTTAAAATGGTCTAAACGGAAGTGGTACTTTACTTGAAGCCTATAATAGATTTTAATGAAAAACTATATTAAAATATAATGCAAAACTTTTCAAATTTGCTACCTATATAAGACTTTTATATCAATGGGGATAACATAATAGATTTTAGTTAAAATGGTCTAACCGAAAATGGTACTTTACTTGAAGCCTATAACAGATTTTAATGAAAAACTATATTAAAATATAATCCAAAACTTTTCAAATTTGGTATATATATATAAATATATCATCACGGCATATTACCCATTTCTGGGTGTGCCAGTATCTACAACACATGTAGACATCGGTAATGATGACGACATATTTTACCGTGTGGGCGCTTAAATTTGGTATATAATACTTTTATATCAATAGGAATAACATAATAGATTTTGGTTAAAATCTTCTATTTTACTTGAAACTGTTATCAGTTTTTCTTGAAACAAAATGGTGTTATTTTGATTTTGCTTCAAATAAAAGTTTTACAGAATACTGCGTCTAAACATCATGTATGATTAAATTAGCTCTTGTTTAACAGGCGTACAAGGAAGTCATGTGGTGCCCACACCAGATTTTTTTATTGTTTATCGATAGGGTTTCCATGGCAGTAAGCGGTAAGTAAATTTTAATTTTGTGCTTCGATCGTGCTAAAAACGCAATAAACATTGCGCGGTCAGTAAGTGTTTTTCTACCGGTATCGGATGTATTGAAGATATCAACATTGTCTCGATCTGCAATATCTTCCTCGACCAGTAGGAAGCACTTGTAAATCAAATTCAAAATTATAATCAAAACTTGTTAGTTGTAATTGACATTTATTTTTAATATGTATGATAATAGCAAAACAATTTTCACATGTGAACAACGTTACTAACGTGGTAACTACCTCGTAAATTTTTAACAATTTAGATTTCAATTTTACAAATTAGTAACTAATAAAGATTAATTTGTAACCTATTAGTCACGAAAAAAAAAAGTTTAGCTACGATGCCAGGAGGGCGAGTGGTTAATTTCTGTGACTAATATGATTTCCACGCGAATTTAATACGTTTTATCCAATACTTTTTTTACCTCTCGCTAAGAGAGGTATTGGAATCATGCTAAAAATCGCATATCCAGGTTTTAGTGGATAAGGATAAGATCTCTAGAATCCGATTATATCATTTTTACGATGATCTCCGTGTGTGTATGTGTGTGTGTGAAAGTGTGTGTATGTGTGTGTGGATGTTGGAACCACGGTTTCTCCAATACCATAAGACTTAAAAAATATTTTACTGCAGTTTCCCCGATCTGAGATTCCTGGGAAGAGCTGATTAGATCTTGGTAACAATTGGAGAACCGGAAGTAATAATTTCTTTAAAAAATCTTCTAAATATTATTTTTTGAAAATTTTTGTTATTCCTAATATTGAAGAACAAAAATTTTTATTATATTTTCTATATATTTAGAGATAAAGACGCTATAATATAAAGAATAACTGGATGTAATAAGTCGAGTAGGCTAAACTAAACTAAGGAAACCAGTTGACAAATTCAAATGTTTGTAACATAGTTTGTAAATGACAGATGTCAGTGTCAAAAATCAACAGTTATAGTGGTATTGTCAAAGCTTCTTCTGGTAAATACATTTAATCTTTCTTATTGTTTTATTAATTAAATATTTAAAATTATAGGTAAAATGCATATATCCATCAGAAATACTACCAATCTTGTCAAAGAATTGGAAGAATCTGACATTTAGGAACTTCCTCATACAATGAAAAATAGATATAAGTAGAATTGTATGTGTGCAGAAGACATGTTAAGTACAATAAAAATATTTGGGTAAAGTTCTGTAATGTTTTTGTTTTAAACGACGGTTCGATAGAGAAATGCAATACAATACTTATATAACATAAAATGGAAATGGCGAGAGATAATGTGCAGACCACAACAGTTTTTTTTTTAAGTTGTTAATCATTGTTATGTTTTCGTTCATCGTTTGTCACTGACAGGTCAATTGGTACAAGTACTATTTTAAATTACAAGTAGCCATTGAATAGTTGTTATGGTCTTGTTATATTGTTATTGTCTGTCACTGATACACAATATACAAGTTGGTGTAAATGAGGACCATTCTTTAATACATATTCAGCATCTTTGAACTTAACTCCGAAGCTAACAATCACTAACTCGTTTGCGTTTCATATAGATGACAACTGTTATTATGTAAAAATAAATAAATAAATAAATATATCATCACGGCATATTACCCATTTCTGAGTGTGCCAGTATCTACAACACATGTAGACATCGGTAATGGATGACGATATATTTTACCGTGTGGGCGCTTACCAGGCGTCACCTCACGGGCACTCATAGCTGGTGTGGAGAGTGCACCACAGGGGTCACTTTTGTGCCATTTAAAATTGGAAATATTTGGCGTCTGTCGGGATCGAACCCGGCTCCCCCAGGTTCGCGACCAGACACTCAGTAACCTAAGTATATTTTAACATGAATGTTAATATTAATATAAATAAATAACCATCGATTTGTACAAATAATAAATGGACGCAATTAGTTCAGATTGTATTTAGCTTGTTAGTGAGTCGGTCATAAAGTCAAACAGTTAAGTAGTGGAGTGGACTATCTGGATATCTATAATGAAGACTCTAGGGGTTACCAAAGGTAACTATAGAGCCTAGTTACGATATTCTAAACTCCAGGGAATCCCAAAGGAATATAGTTACTAGATTAGCATGTCTAGGACAAATGACAGGTATACGTAATTAACAACAATAAAGTGTTAATGTTTGTAATTAAATATGTTACGGTGCGGATACAAATATAAATATAATTTATTTACATGTCTAGTTATAAATTTATTTAATTAATACAAGTGGTATTTCATTTTATTAAAAACCGCGTTTAATTAAATTTATTTTGTTTTTATTTGTACTCAATATTAATTTGCGAAATATGTACCTACTACCTACATATATTCAAAATAATACAATATATTTATAAAACACGTTCAAAAGGATGCCATTCATGTTTTAATCGTGCTTATTCTTGTTTCATTCGGTTTAACACATACCAATCTATATATCGACAGTGAAAGCACATTGCTAAAAATTACTAATACTGTGTGTCCCATACCTAATAGTTGTTATATTTTGCATTATATTTTGTCGCACAATAGTCGTCACACTTATAAATAACCTCGTAAATAACTAACGAACACATGAGAAAGACAAAAAAATTATTAATGAGGATTGAATATTTTTAGTAGGTACATAATATAGCTAATTTATTTAATAAATGAAAATTCTTTTTCGACAGGTAGTACTTCAACATGGCAGCATGTTTTAATTTCTCACATTTATAGCGTTGTATCAAAAATTGAACAGTTTTTTAAGTTATTTGTCCTTTTGCGTTGTTTATTTTCTTATTTCTAGTCTTGAGTAAAAACCTCGATTATTATAGGTACTGAAACGCTAAGAGATACAATGTCGGTTAACCTAAACAAAAATTGTCTTATAAGGTGACCATTTTATTGGTTTATAGCATGACATCGAACCCGCCAAAAATTGGGTTCGGCTCAGGTTCAGGTTAATTTATTTGTTGAGTAATGGTACGTGCGCGATTCTAGTTCAAACATAAATAAAATTTGCGGTTCTGTTCCGGGTTCAGGTATTGGGTTCAGGTCCGGTTCGACTTAATGAAAATTGAATTAATGTTTTTTGAATAACAATCTTTATATCGAAATAAATTAAAATGCGAGCCAGAAGAAAAAGAAACGAAGACAATTTTCAAGAAAAGTCAATACAAGCAGCAGATTATCAGCAATGTTACGATTACACTTCCTTTTTGAATTGTAATTGAACTTGAACCGGAGTTGAACCCTGAACCCGAATTTTAATACCGATACGGTACCGATTTGGGTTCAATTGAAAAATATATCTGAGGTTCGGTTCTGGGTTTGAGTTTGCTAAAATGTTACGATTTGGGTCCGGTTTTGGTACGGTTCAGGTTCGGGTTCGATGGCCTGGTTTATAGTTATTTGAAGAAAAAAAATGTCACTAGATATAATCGAAAATGTAAATTTTGCATTTTTTATTTTTGAAAATAATTTCCAAATGTCAAATAATACTGGCTTTTAATTTGCACCTCTTAAGAGCACTTTTACGGTCTTTCGAATGTCAATACTCTAATTTCATTATCACTGTTGGATTTTGAATTATGATCTCAAAGTCTTAATTTTCATATTGGCGCCATATTGGAAAGTTATACCACTGAAAAGATTTTTTCAGCTTTTCAACGATGTAAAACACTATGATGGGTTTATGCAGGCAACTAAATTGAAAAAATTAAATTGTAAAACTAAATTAAACAAGTAGAAACCATTGTTATCAATGATAACGTTTATGCAACTAAACTGAAGAATTAAACTAATGAAACTAAATTAAGAAGTTGGCTATTTTAAATTTTTAGTTTAATTTCATAATTTCTTAGTTTTGCGCCAGCACCATTCGCGCACTTATGACAGATTTTAACATCTAACCTATGAATGTACAAAATACTAATTGGACTTATTTAACAAATTGTATACCTTTATTTCTTTTATCCTACATAAATTTAATGTATCGCAATTTCACCTATAAAAGTTAGATTATACGAAATGTCAAACATAAAATTACGAATTTTAATTTACTGCATAAACGACGTTATTTTAGTTTAGTTTCTTAATTTAATAACTTAATTTAATTTTATAATTTACATGTTGCATAAACCCAGCATTACTTACTTGAAAACAGTTCATAATTATATTAAGGAAATTGACGAATATTCCCAAGAACTGGAATAAAATTGCTAAACGTTATAACTATAATCTATAGTAGGATAAAAAACAAAGGTAGTAATATGTTTCTTCTCATATACTTTGATATACATTGTATAATAATTATTCTTATTTATTCAACATCATATTTTATAAATAAAATCCTTTATTAAAGTTTATTAATATTTTATATCGCTCATTATTATACTCGTATTATTATGATATTCTAACTATTTTATACATAACTTACTTTGTGTGACTATAAATTTTTAATATGCAAGTACGTTACCTTGTAAATTATTTATAAACGTTCTTGAAACTACAGTTATGAATAAATATAACAAAGCATATCAAATAAAATTAAAATAATTGATTTTTCAATTTTATTTATATTGTGTATATATTTATAAAGATTTCCATATATTTTTTAATTCCAATTATTTATGTTTAATTACACAAAATAAAATGTTTATTTTTTGAAAGCAATGTGTTTGTTGGTATTATTTGTTTCTAAAGTAGACTAGGTATTGTGAGAATGTAGTAGGTTATTAAGGTAACAATACGGATTATATGAATACTGCACGTTGTAAATGCAGTCGTATTATTTGTAAACTGTATTTCGCTGTGTTTAATTAAAAGTTTTTAAATGGAAACATTACGGCTATAGAATACCTCAGTAACATTCATTCGCACAGCAAACACAGTTTTCGAAATGTAGAACAAATGAAAAATACAGTAATTTAATAAATAAATATATTCGGCGACCTTTTCCCTTATATTATATATATATATATATATATATATATATATATATATATATATATATATATACGAGTATATAATTGCGGAAAAAAAGGTTTAAATTTTAAGCGTTCTTTAAATAAGACAATGTCAATCAAAATTTTGATAGAAATGTATAATTCTATTACCATAAACATTATGAATGGTAGTACCTATTTACTCTTAATTAGGTGTGATTAAGCTATGACTAAAATAACAAATTCAGTTGTTTTTAATCATTCCAATGTATTTTTAAATGGGCGCCATGGTAATTAGTTAGTTACGTTGACTAAAATTTTGAGTAAATGCTATCTTCTTACCTACTACTATCTATTGAAAAATAAGACCAGACTTTATTATTTTTTGTACTCATTGTACTTTTTAAAACTACTTACAACTGAGCTATACAAACATTGTAACTTGTAAGAATAAAATGTAAATAAACCTATAATGGATCCGAAATTTAATCGATTTTTACAAAAAATATCCAACGATCTGGCGTCCAGAAATCGGGCAAAACGCGAAAACTTAAAATGGAATTCTATAGGATTCAGTAAACCGGTCTTTGGACGATTCGTTTCATCAATAGTATAATGTATAATTGTAGGAGCAGCAACTGTTTCTATAGGTGAATGAAACAAAAATTATGAAAACTATATAGTAGTACTCGTCGGTTATTATGGAAATATTCGTATATTGAATATTATTCCAAACTGAATTAAATTCTAAAAATAAATAGAATAAACACATATTTGCGCGCGTACAAATATAGTAATTACAATGCATTTGATCTGCAATGAAAACAATTGACAAAGCGAAAAAACCTGAACGCCGGAAGCGTTGCACAAACAAACACCGTTCGCATTAAGGATGATTTTCTTCGATAGAAAAAAATGAATTAAGGGTGAATAAATTAAGTTAAAAAATTCATTGCGCTTCTTTCGAATTGTGGTCGAGATAAAGCGAAAATAAATAAAAATAAAGGAGTAAACATCCCCTGCCACCTACACTGATAAACGCCAAGTTGCAAAAGTTTCAACAGAGGGAATAGCTACAACCCGACAAATACGCGGACAAACATATGCAAAAAAACTATGTGCAATTATGCGAAATTAAATTTTTGACAATTCGAAAAACATAAAGTGCATATGTGTAGTTTATCTAAAAATGTAATTTAAATTTAAAAAAAATTAAACAGCAGCAAATATTTGAAGAGCCACGCAATTATGTTTGATGGTTGTTAATGGATGTCAATTTTGTAGTTAATGAGTACAGCTCAATTTTTATTAGATGGGTTAATTTTCCTATAGGTAACATAGTCCAAATAAATTCTAAATTTATGTATAGATGGTTATGGAAAAACAAGCACTTAATCTATATTAATAACGAATATATGAACATGTAGTAATCACATTAAAACTTTTTTTTACAAAACTATTAACTTAAAAGTTAATTTGCTTTCCATGTTATTTACAAATGATTCAGTTGTAACATTATTTTTCTGCCTCCGTCCGGCATACAAGAAGTTTTTTCGCAGCCGTCCAAAAAATGACTTTTGAAGTCCTTCTTTACTGACCTAGCTTAGAAAATTGTCTTTAAAGGCTCATTCACATCTACGAAAATAAAAAATATAAATAAAATTATAAATAAGACTTTATGGTTGGTGTTCACAGCTTCGAAAATAAAACGTAAATATGCGAACCTTTGCTTTAAAACAGCTTTTTAAAATTATATTTAAATTGATATCGTTTTCCCAGAACGTCAATTAACAGCTTCAATGACAGTTGTTATGTATATTTTTATTTTTGTGTAAAATATTTAACATTTGCAAATCCTTGTGTTTATGTCTTATGTTTAATTTTATTTTCGGGAGCTGTGAACATTTTCATAAAAATCTATTGTTTATATCGTTACTTTATTTTTATGTATAATTTTTGATAAGTTACTATTAAGTTGGCATTACTGTTTTGGTGAAATGTTAAATTTCTGACCATTTTCAAATAAGTATTAGCGAAATGTTTAAAAATATTAAGACTAATTCATTAATTGTATCTTAAATTAACACATTTTAAGCTAAATAAAGAGAAGTAGTTACAAAAATCTTGAGTATTACAGGTACAGAAACTGTTTTGTGAGTGTTAGTATTTAAAAGCCTCGTCTCTCGCAAAAGCAAGAGTGTATAATGATATCATTTCCACCGATTGTCCTAATATATAAGAGCTATAATTAATAACTAAGCGCAATGCGTAAAAATGTTTATTATATGAAATGAAAACGTTTACTACCATTTACAGCTTTGCATAAGGCTTAATGCTTAAGAACTAAGAGCAATGCGTTAGAACAAAAGATTGTAAACTTCTAACCTGAACTGTTAACTCTCAATCTATTTTATGATTATTAAATTTTTAATTTTCGGTAAGAATATAGATACAGGAAATTATATAATATATTTAAAAAAAAGAATTGCTGCTGCAATGGCAGTCTGCTAGACAACAAGTAATATAAGAATAAATTGTGACATTTCTATTAAATTAGTCACTAAACAAAGTGGCTGGAAATGGTAAATTGTCATAATGCATTAAACCTTATGCACTACTCATTATGCATTAAGCATTAAAACATTTGGTGGAAATGAGACTTTATATGAACAAGTATAAATAAATTTAGACATCGCTGCCTAACTTTAAGATGAATTAATTGGTAACAATAAATTTGTTACACTAAGTACTTGCTAACTTAAGTAAGAGTATATAGTAGGTAAATAAAGTCATATTAAAATTAATTATATAAAAAATAATTCTAGTAATTTGCACTCTCATCCCCCAAAATTATTATAAATTGCGCATAAAACACAGACCTCATGATCACAAGTTTTGTGTTAGGTTAGGTTCTATTATAGTCCAAAACCACCATTTAACAACTTAGCGCAAATATTTTTTTTCTTGCAATTCAACCAAGCAACAACAATGACCTCACCTAATACACAAAAGTCACTCTTGGAAAATTCGAGGTAAAGTGTTGTGTTATTGTTGTTATATTTAGTTGCATTGCAAGAGAAAACAATTTTATCTCTCCATTTACCGGGCAATGTGCACATCACCCCACTATGAACTGTTACTGTAACATGTATAATCGCATAAAGAATTTAATTACCTAATCACATTTTTTTATAATTTTAAGAGGCGAGTACAACTTTACTTATAGGATCTATATAATTTTTAATCAAATGCTCATATAACGTTTAATAATATGATACTAACTAAATATTACTTTAAACGTTAAGCGACCTAATTTTATTATTACCTAATTTAGGTATAATGTACTTTCTAACTTAAGTAAGAGTGTATAATGTTTTACAATACCATACAGGAAGTAAATATCGAACTAAATATAAAGTAAAAATAAAACAATTTCGCTTATACTATACCTAAACTTAATATCTAAAGTAAGTATGTAACATTACTATATTTGGTTAAACAGATAAATGGCATAATACGAGTATATATGGAAACAAAATTTATATTTTCCCGTAAATATATATTTTACATCTAGTCTCAAACAAATTTTGATTAATTTTTTGAATTTCAATATTTTACATACGTATTTTTATTAGGAATAATATGATTTACTGCTACATAATCGCATCAGATTGGTCATATTTGCATACCAGTTTTGTTTACAAATTTGTTTATTTGCTTTTACAGCTTTTTATATCCTACAAAACACTGTAACAAAATAATAACAAAAGGGAATATTTTCATAGCATTAAAATTCTCATACATCTAATAACCAAGAATGAAATCGTTTATAATTTATTATCTTTGTTAAAACATTCAAATAATTTATTTAATTTTCATAATCAGTGCCGGATTAGATTTGAACGCGCCCCTAGGCAAACATATTCTTGTGCAACCCCTCCAACATCCAGGCACACATACACACATCCACACACACACACACACGCACGCACGCGCACACACACACACATACATACACACATACACACACACATACACACATACATACACACACACACACACACACACATACACACATACACACACACACACAGAGAGAGACATCACTTTAAAAATGTTATAATCGGATTCTAGGAACCTTAAATCGTGCTTATTCAATAAAATCTGCATATGCGAATTTTAGCATGAATCCAATACCTCTCTAGCGAGAGGTAAAAACCAATATCTTTAAATTAAATTATTTTTCTTGATTTTTTGCTTTTGAATTTCGTAATTATATTATCGAAAGTGTCAGAGCGTTGGTTATTGGACTGTTTATAGACAGAACTGCCAAATTCGTAAGTCCTTCCTGACTAATAGAATTTCGTAAATGTCTTCGTCTTCATTAATGTAGAGAATGACCTCTCACCAGCGCGTTTGCTCATGGTTTGCGTTTGGCTGCTCGGGGAGTCAGGATGGGAAAGATATCTGTCGTAACGTCCCGTCCAACTCGATTAGACTTTACAAATTTCAGAAACAGTCCAAAACACAACAGCTATTAGTAACAATATGATAACATTGAAGTTTGAATGAAATTTTGTAATGTTTCCAAAATTCCTAAGCGCTCCCTCGCGTTATAGCGCCCCTAGGCAGTAGCCTAGTTTGCCTAGTGGATAATCCGGCCCTGTTCATAATATATCATGCCAGAACAAGAACAGTTCCTATATTGCTTACAAACATAATTTTCCAATAAGACATCTTCCTCTTTCAAAATTTATTTTATCAATGATTTCCAACAAGGTGTCCAATTTTACTATTTTTTTTTTTTTTTTTGTACGATTTGTTGTATCGTCTTTATAATTTCTTGCCGTTAAAAATATTCCAGAATAATTGAAGGACTTAATGGGAAAGTTTCTATCTAAATAATTTGAACAGAGGATGCTACTAATATTATAAGTAAACACTGGTACTATTTACTATTTTTCTGTAAATAAAAACGATTCTTATGTATCGCTTCTGATACTTTTCTAATTTATATATAAAAAAAAAGAATTTGTACTGTTGTCCGCTCTTCAATTATTAACAAAAGATTCTCAACAAAATT
Organism: Ophonus ardosiacus; assembly: GCA_943142095.1. Lineage (NCBI taxonomy): Eukaryota > Metazoa > Arthropoda > Insecta > Coleoptera > Carabidae > Ophonus > Ophonus ardosiacus. Next base: position 77,554,350 of record OW964823.1, on the reverse strand, counting down.
TTCTACTAAGATTCACTTTCAAACATTATCTTCTCATAACATTCTACTAGATTTGCGTGGGCAAAAACTTTGTTCCTTTTATGATTTCCAGATTTTTGTTTCACCGGTAAACAAAATTCTAAGCTTTTCAACAATTTGACCACTAGGTATAGGCGTTAGACGACATTTTTTTCTGTTATTTTTGTATTATTTTTCCAGTAAGCTTTTCAACTATTAACAAACGGATTCTAAACAAAATTTTCTAATAAGATTCCTTTTCTCAGAAAATTCTGTATACTTTTTGATCAAAAGTTTTACTCTCAACCGATAACTTCTCATAAGATTCCGAAAGATTTGTGTGAGAAAAACTTCATTTTATGATATCCATATTTATGTTTAAAAAAATCCTAAGATTTTAAACAATTTAAATACTAGATTGACCCTTTTTTGATATTTATAATAAAAAATTATTTGTACTTTGATAATAATGTATCCTATATTAGGTTAAATTTTTCACTTTCAAACAATTATTCTCATGAGATTCCACCAGATTTGTCTGGGAAAAACATGGTCCCATTTACGATTCCAGATTTTTCTTCGATGGTTAAACAAAATTCTAACAAACACTAATACATCCTTGCTAACCGGTTGACTTACAGCTATTCCTTTCGCATGTAATCCCGCTCACTTCACTCACTCGAGTCACAACACTGTTCACTTATCGCACACACTGTCGGGCAGACCCACGAGAAAACGGTTAAGAGAGACTAACCGATCGCACGACTAGTTTGTTCGACCGTCGGAGTCGCACTGAAGCGGCGGTTAGAAGCTGCGTTGCGCGCGCAACAACAGCTGATGAGATTGACTTCACTTATATTGATGGAACTTCGGATTTGGAAGATTTGGATTGGGGCTTTCGCTTTTAATAAGCGCCAAATAGAGGAGGACGGTTTTAACTAATATGATTTCTTTGTAACTAAATAATATTATGTGTCATCGCAGTTTGTGTCTATTGACGGGTGTACTAATTACTGTTTTGCTTTATGTAAATTTTGGTAATAATGATAACATGAACATGAGCCTGTATGTGTAACGATTTTATGCATTCCGTTATCTAAAGGGTGGTATTGTTTTGGATAAAAATAGAGGGTGAATTTTTGTGTAGAAGCATGTTTTAGGGTCAGTAGAATACGATTTTACTATTTTAACTATATAATCTAAGTATGTGCGTGCCACGTGTATGTTTGTGTCGATTGTTTCGTCTTCTCTAACTTCAATTTTTTTTTGTTTGTCGTATTCCTCGTTTTAACATACGAGGTACAGGGTGTCTCAGGACGAGCTTACGCTTAACGAAATTTGGTATCTAGGGGTTATCCAACATGCCCGTTTTAACTAAAATATTTTCTAAACAGTAGCACTTCCGGTTTGACCGGAAATTGACCTCAACTTTCTTATTTTAAATGGAATACGCTATATTTTATTTTACCATTGAATACAGCGGAAAATTTTACATATGAAGCAATAAAAATATTTTACTCATGATCAACTACTTCCGGCGTTATTCAACTTTTTTTGATTTTTTGTCTGAAATCCGGCACATTTTCAAAACTCTGTATATCGGGAACGAGATCGAATTTTTATAATCTGAAAAAGCTTTTTATAAAGGAGACTTTAAGCTACATTAACCATAGAAGAATCCTCGATTATTTATAAAAATGTGACGGGTACGTTACACCAAAATTACAGTTGACAAACTTCAAAAAAGACAATTTTTTTAAATGGAACCCCCCTTTTTTATTACATAAATGTGTACTACGACAAAAAATAAGGGTACTTTATGCAACATGTCCTATGCTGAAAGTTGATAGAATTTCAGTAAATTAGAAAAACATGTAATTTGGGTATAATTATTTTATTAATACGGATAAGTAAGCCATGGAAAAACAATGTTTGTTTTTACAAACTCATCTACTTGATTTCTTAGATAATTTACCGTTGGATCAAAGGAATTTAATATGGTACCAGCATGATGGCGCTCCACCCCACAATAGCCATAGAATAAATACTTTTTTGGAAACAATTTTTGAAGATAGGTGGCTGGCAAATAATGGACCACATAGGTGGCCTCCTCGTTCACCCGATTTAACTCCACTCGATTTTTTTGTTTGGGGTTACATTAAAAACGTCGTCTATCGTCTATTAATAAAATAATTATACCCAGATTACATGTTTTTCTAATTTACTGAAATTCTATCAACTTTCAACATAGGACATGTTACATAAAGTACCCTTATTTTTTGTCGTAGTACACATTTATTTAAAAAAATTGTCTTTTTTGAAGTTTGTCAACTGTAATTTTGGTGTAACGTACCCGTCACATTTTTATAAATAATCGAGGATTCGTCTATGGATAATGTAGCTCAAAGTTTCCTTTATAAAAGGCTTTGTTCAGATTATAAAAATTCGATCTCGTTCCCGATATACATAGTTTTGAAAATGTGCCGGATTTCAGACAAAAAAATCAAAAAAAGTTGAATAACGCCGGAAGTAGTTGATCATGAGTAAAATGTTTTTATTGCTTCATATGTAAAATTTTCCGTTGCATTCAATGGTAAAATAAAATATAGCGTATTCTATTTAAAATAAGAAAGTTGAGGTCAATTTCCGGTCAAACCGGAAGTGCTACTGCTTTGAAAATATTTTAGTTAAAACGGGCATGTTGGATAACCCCTAGATACCAAATTTCGTTAAATTACATTAAATAGTATTTGAAATATAGATAGCGTAAGCTCGTCCTGAGACATCCTGTATGTAGGTACCTACTTATAACTAGATGATTAGATTTTAGTTTTAATGGGTGTATTAAGAAGACAACCAGTTCGCTCTGATAGGTGAGTTGTTGAATATTATAAAATACCATGAACCCTGTCTTCTCCACATATTATCCTAATCTGATTATATATTTGCTGTTTTGTTTTGTCTTAGTGTTTGACGTTTATGTGAGTGTTGAGTTATCAGTTTTGTTATAACAATGTTTTGTCAGCTGATGATAAATTTAAAAAAAATAATAATACCGACACACAAACAGCATTTACAACATCAGACATAAATAGAACGACTCAGTATGAACCAAAAAGAAATGCTCGCCTATTTTTCAAATAATGAACATATTTTCAAATTTTTATATAAAGCGAGGTAACGACTTATTCATAAAACCTTATGGACGTCAAGCACCTCTTGCCATTTTCACTTTAGACTATATAAGTACGTACATAGTGTATTTAACCCCAAGGAATTCCAATTACATCTATTATTTAGATATTTTTCTATTTTTTATTCATTCTATGAACAATTTTTCTCCGACTCTTCTAAATGTTCCAGATTCTTTCAATTTATTTCTGAAGGGAATACGTAATAGATCTATAATTTTAAATTTTTAATTAATAATGAAATATGAAATATTAAATATACTTCCCAGAAAAAGCCTTCAGTAATGTGTTTGGATTTTTGACATTGATATTTTCTTGTCAATTCCAAACATTTTCATTTTTCAACTGGTTTCCATTCTCTATCGTTATCTCTAAATCTATAGAAGATATCATAAAAATGTAAAATATATCGTATAGATAATTTTATATTCTTTCATATTTGTAATAACACCAATTTAAAAAAAAGGTTTAGAAGATTTTTTTAAAAATAAGTTATAAACGCATTTTCAAATCTGCTCATTACTCTTTTTTTATTCAAGATTCTCACATGGTTAAAAATTTAAAAATGCGGTTTCAAAATATGAATTTGTCAGTCTTTCATTAAACAATTATAATAATAGTAATGTAAAGTATTAACGCGCTTTTATTTATTTTTTTTATAAACAAAATTTTAGCCTAGTAATCAGTTATATCGAAAATTTACAGACGACACCTCAAAAGTATTCTCAGTTGTCGGCGAAAATACCACAGAGGTCTTTGTCTTCCACAGCATTTGAAAACATCATCATTATCAATGGCACTAGAACTAGGACATTTGGAATACTTAATCAGTGAAATAATCATTATAACTCTTGTAACTTTGTTACTGGTCAGTTTGCCGCATTCGAGTGCGATAAATATCTGCTATGGTATATTGTAGCAATTCTCCATTATATAATTAATCAAAAAGAAGATCTGAAATATCTTAACTTATCAAAACATAGATCATCACCTCGCTCATCACTCATTTGTATACGATTAGAACTTTGTTCATTCGTAAATGGTTCAATAGGTACCTACATATGAAAAGTGAAGAAAATGTACCATTTTTTTTTGTAAAATTTTTTTGTTATGTATATTTCATAAATGTGACATTTAAAAAACACAGATGAACAATATTTACACACATTTGGATAATTCAAAGAAAATTAATAATATCTATTGTGTAGATATAGATAATAAATTAACAACATTCATATGTCAATAAATACCACATTTATTCAAACCTCAAATATTTGTGATAGTAATATTAAACAAAACAAATAAGATCACTTATTATAATTAAAATATGAGATAAATAAAATTGTTGTAATATGAGATCATTTCAGACTAATTGCGTTTTTTCTTCATGTAAATTCTGTACAAAGATAAACAAAAACGAACCATTAATGTATCAACAAAAAATTATAATTAAAATAATAAGAATATTTTTCAGTTTTTTATTTTCAACAAACAGATTTTCAAATTCTCAGTAAAAAGAAAAAGTAAGTTAATTTCCATACTTTTTCCTAAGAATAAGTATTTAAGTTAATCTTAAAAAAATGGTCTACGTTTAAAAATAAGATCAACAAAAACATCTTTCAAACAAAAGTTTATTTTTCACACTATAAGTTCCTAGAGATATTTAAAAAATGAATAAATATACCATCTCGACTTACTATCACATTTATGAATGTAGTAATCCACTTTTATTCGCAGATATCGGTAATGGCGAAATAACCTAACAGGGTCTCAAAGCTATTGTGAAGCTAGCACTACTGCAGTCATTTTTTTGTTATTCGTATCCGGTCCATTAAAATTACAAACGGTCTCATAAAGTGTTCTACTAAATAAAATATACTTATAATTCTTTATATTTTAACTTTTTTCGGTTTTTATTAACGCAGTAGAGACCCGTTTGATAATTCGGATTTTACTACAAATTGTATATGTAGAAAATTTACTGTTTAATATAATTTTTAATAAAAAATAAAAAATAAATCCGATACCGGTAGAAAAGCACTTACTGGCCGCAATGCATATTATGTTTTTTGCACGGTCGACGCATAAAATTCAAAAATAAGATTTGAAAATTATTTTGGCATATTAAAAAATTTTGGTTTACATTTAAGCTTTGATCGTTGTTTTTATTTACTTACGGCTTCCGCCTCCTGATCGGTAAGTGATTCGCAGCACATACCGATCGGTAATTTGTAAATAAACCCTACCACTTTTGAAACTCTGTCGGTAAAAGTTAAAAAAACCGATGGTGCCAAAATAATATTTAAATGTATTTTGCAAGACATATCGAGTCAAATCGGTGGAAAAAATTGAAAAATTGAGAAATATGTTTCTATTAACCTACTTGATTTTAGCCACCGTCGACTCCGCGGGTTCTTGGGTTTATATGTGTGTGTGCATGGCAAGCTATGCCTATGCAATAAAAACCCCTATTCAATACGATATCGGAGCATATACAGATTTCCCAGGTGATAGTCGGGTCTCGCAGGAAAATTCGCGGTGGATGTCGTGCACGATCGATTGGAATAAATAAATAATTACGGACCTCATAGCAGCTGGAAGGTTGCGGCGAACGGGAATAAGCGTACAGACTGGAGCAAATTGAAAGAAAATGCTATTTAATTCATAAACAAAGCACACAAGGTAAAGTCAAGTAAAAGAGAGACTGGTCAGTAGTAAATGCGAATGAATGCTATTGATTTGTTGCATTTAAAGATAATATCGTATATTTATGTTTCATTACCAACAAATTTAATCGAATCACAGTGATATCTTGTTGTCTAATAGTTCTCATCCTATTTCTCAGTATGTACGAAGTTTTCTGATTAGAACAGATGATTTTTTTTAATTTGTGTCATAGTTTTTAGATGCTGGAGTAACCAAGATTTTTGGACCTCTCATGTTGAATAATATCTAGATTTAGTTAAATCATCAGAAATACCAATTTCTAAATTTTAGCTTTAGAAGTTTTCTCTTGGTTCAAAATATGAACTGGAGTTTTAGGAGTAAAGATGAGAAATACCGGGAGTTTATTTTATCAATAAACATAGGGTATATCATTGCCATAGTTACGGTATGAATGTTTGACAGCAATGTATTGAAGCGTTTATTTTATGAGTAAACATAGGCGTTTAACATGGGAAGCAGTTTTTGGTAAACACAAAAGTCTGGCAATAAATCAAGCCATGCTATTGAACATGATAATAGTACATTACATCTTGTACATTATTTAATATTAATTACTTTAATAATATTGCAAAAATTACAATAAATTACGAAAATTGTCAAATAAATAATTATTTCAGTTTTTTATTATGCAATATGAAAATATTTGCAAATGTTTCCGTGGCGCAGTGGACATAAGAGTAGCGTCTGAGATTTTTGGTTGGGGTTCGATTCCCCATTGGGGTAATTATTTTATTTTTTTTACATAAAAATTGTTGAACTTTTAAAAATCAGTTTATATTTCCATATTACAATCATTTAAAAATAATAATAACATTGTAATAAATAAAGAGAAAATAATTGAGAATAATTGATTACAATAATCAAAATATTGATGCAATAACAATGCATTGTATTTCCTTTGATATTAATAAAAATAACTGAAATATAATAAATTTGTGCAAATATTATGTCTTAACTGTATTTATCAAATAAAATACAATGCATTGTTATTACATCAATATTTTGATTATTGTAATCAATTATTCTCAATCATTTTCTCTTTATTCACTCTTCACTCTTTCCTAATTCATTTTCTCTTTATTTATTACAATGTTATTATTATTTTCAAATGATTGTAATATGGAAATATAAACTGATTTTTAAAAGTTCAACAATTTTTATGTAAAAAAAATAAAATAATTACCCCAATGGAGAATCGAACACCAACCAAAAATCTCAGACGCTACTCTTATGTCCACTGCGCCACGGAAACATTTGCAAATATTTTCATATTGCATAATAAAAAACTGAAACAATTATTTATTTGACAATTTTTGTAATTTATTGCAATTTTTGCAATATTATTAAAATAATTAATATTAAATAATGTACAAGATGTAATGTACTATTATCATGTTCAGTAGAATGGCTTAATTTATTGCCTGACCTTTGTATTTACCAAAAACTGCTTCCCATGTTAAACGCCTATGTTTACTCATAAAATAAACGGTTCAATACATTGCTGTCAAACATTCATACCGTAACTATGGCAATAATATACCCTTGTTTACTAATAAAATAAACTCCCGGTATATTGACGAATAGTTTGTACAAGGTTTTGCAGTTCTTTACGAGTGGATCTAGTAAGTACAGTCACAGACAAACCTGGCTATCAGTACATTTTCGGATTAATCAGTATATTGGCAACACTTATTTTGTCAACAACCCTGAAGTATATGCCAAGTCTTTGCAATGGTTCAAGTTGACACCGGTGTTAGGACCACACTCGTGCTTCCAGCCACTGTGATTTGAGGAAAAATAAAAAATACGAGTCCCATTTTTACCTCCCGCTACCCTTGGTAAGGGAGGTATAGGGATCGTGCTAAAAATCTCATAACGAGATTTTAGTAAATGACCACGTTTCAAGGTCCCTAGAATCCATTTTTAACATTTTCACGATGATGTGTGTATGTGTTGTGTGTGTGTGTGTGTGTGTGTGTGTGTGTGTGTGTGTGTGTGTATGTGTACAGATTTTGTTTGCACTCTAACTCAAATTCTATCATTCAGAAAATTCTGAAACCTTGTATTTTTACCGTATTCTAATAGGAATAGAAGCCATTAGATTTTGGTGTAAATCGGATAAACGGATATCGTACTTTACTTGAAGCTCATAATGGTTTTTCTTCAAAAAATACCATTAAATGCCATTTTTTCGAATTTTATGTCTTATGAAAATTAAAGATTATTGAATTTTCTACAGGAATACATTAATACTTTTTCTATATATTTTACAGATAAATTTAAAAATAATTTTTTTTATTAGTCGCGAAGCCTAAGATAAAAACTATTCCTTTGTTACACAGTTCATTGTTCAAATTAATGTAACTGACAGTAAATGTCACTGTCAGAGAACTTATCACTTCAAATTAATAATAGTGACATTTTAAAAAGAAAATAGTAAATAAAGCAATAGTTTTCTGCAATGGAACAGTTTGCAGCGTTAGTAAATACGTAGGTAGGTATGTATTTAAATTAATAAAAATTAAATAGCGGGAGATTTTGTGTTGGCCACATCAGATTTTTTTTTTGTATTTTATGAGAATAATAATTAATGAAATTTGAATAAAAATTGTTTTTCATGGCTAAGTAAATAACATCCATAATCACCTTTTTATATAAAATTATTATTCTAATATATTGTTATTGTGTAAAACGCTGTTTTTAACAAAATTCGAGTAAATTTTAAAATGATTTCCAATTTTGAAATAGCTCAAATTAATCACTGTTGTGCTCTCTTTCTTCGAAAGCTTTGAGAGCCCGAGAGGTGAGCCTGGTGAGCGCTTTGCTTTTATATAAAAATGCATTACCTATTCCAATGTATTGTTACTATGTAAAACGCCATTTTTAACAAAGTCCGAGTCAATTTTAAAATGATTTCCAATTTTGAAATAGCTCAAATTGAACCCTGTTGCGCTCTCTTTCTTAGAAAGCTTTTGAGAGATCGAGAGGTGACGGCTGGTGAGCGCTTTGCTTTATATAAAATTGCATTATCTATTCCAATGTATTGTTATTATGTAAACCCCCGTTTTTAACAAAATCCGAATTAATTTTAAAATGATTTCCATTTTTGAAATAGCTCAAATTGATCACTGTTGTGCTCCCTTCCTTCGAAAGCTTTGAGAGCCCGAGAGGTGACGCCTGGTGAGCGCTTTGCGAATAAAAGCAAATGAATATTTATTTATCCCATTAACAACATTTTAATCTCATTTACTCTTTTTTCCGCTTACAAAATTCCAGTGTAAAAAAACCTCCCTCTCTTTTTTCTTTTCTTGTAAGATATCGCATCCTCATTTGAAAGTAATAATTTGTATGTGTATGTACTTAAGCCGGCTTGAATTTAAAGCGATGGCCGCAAATGCATTGCAGATTCCACAGCATCGCTCTTTAAGCTTTGGGATGCGCGGGTGCGAGCTTCACCATCACACCGCTAGATGGCTCTGCAGAGCGCCGCGACGCTTCCCAACGCCTGCTACGACACAAAGACACATTTCAATATTTTTGAGTGATATTACAGTCCGTAACTCCTCTTAATGTATGCGGAATATAGCGATTGTTTTAGCGCAGAACGGTGCGTGAGAACAGCCAAAGCTTGCTGGGATGCTAAAAGAAAAGTTTTGCTTTCAGAGGATACGATTCGCGTCGTGATGAATAACCAATACGAAAGAGGAGGATTTCGTTTCTTTATAATGCAACATTTGTTATTTTGCAACCAACTATCGCAGTTATGTTTGAGTGGTTGCAAATTTATTTTCTCTATTTGCATCTAGAAAAATCATTTATTTCAATGTTCATATGAGTTTTATTTTTTCCCTACTCAGTGTGGACAAGTGTTTCAGTTTGGAAAATTATTTTTGTTGTAACAAATATACAGTGTTCAAAAAGAAATTATTCTGGGGATATTTTTATTCTACAGTTTACACAACACCAGGTCAGAGCGGAAATACTATTTGACATGTCATTTTGACAATAAATACAAATAGGTTATGAAAGAGATGGAGCCTGACAGCTAATAGGATATTGAAATACTTTAGATTATTGCATCGACCTTTAAACTAATAGACGCAGCGTACGAGCAAAACGCTTGTCCCGTCATAACGGTGCAGACACAATATCTCTATCCTTCAACAGAACACGGAAGTTAAGAAAACGCGGCAAAATAAAAAAAATTATTTGTCCCTACTTGTTATTGCATAATCGCTTTTTTTTTTAGCATAATTCGTTTTATTATATATTTTTAATATATACATATGTATATTATAGGGGACAAGTAATAATTAATAAGAACTTACATATGAAATGACACAGCTGAACCGCATACGTACTGCTGACTGCACGAAATACACCGTTTCCCCATTATTTTGTCGCACACACACCTCACAACACATATATTTACGTATTTATTGACAGAAATAATTGCAAATGTTCTCCAAAAAAGTAAATAATATCCAGTCACGAATCGTCAAATGTAGATTTTGACAACTATTTAGTGACAAGGAGCGATGTATAGAAATTTACATATGTGTGAAAAAGATGCACAATGAGTACGAACGTATGCGCAGTATACTTTAACTGAGAACTTCCGTATTGTCAAAGGACAGAATATATATTTCTATCCTTTTATGTTGGAGCATTATTCTAACAATAAAAGAATAGGAGACACTTGGTCCATTAGTTTAAAGGTCGATGGATTATTGCTTATGGGTAATGTAAGAAATAAAAGAACGTAGGTAAGGGAAACAACAACCATTTTAATAAAAAAATATGAATATACTCAAATTTAAATTTTCAAATGTCACTGTCAACAGTGTCAAAAACAGGAAATAAATTTATGTACTAATCTTATCAATTTCAAGTATTTTTCAAGTATTGCTGTGAATCACTTATTTTTGATCATTCTGTGGCATAATTTTGAAGCTGCTCTATCGGAAAACGCTTTATCATGAAGTAAGAAATTCCTCTAGAACTCTACTGATCAGTTTAAGCAAACATTTTGCAGTGTACCATTTACATGTAACTGTCTTTTATCCCTTTTTTAACAGCAACACTATTCTTTTTGGTAACAACTGTAGAAGAACATCATGCTTTTTTTTGGTGCTGATCAAAATTAGTTTTCGTTTAAATTATTTTTACTAGCGGTGTAATATAGCCAAAGAAAGCACTTGTTCATTAAAATCTAGAACTAAATTTGTTTTCACTTATAGGTATGCAAAAACAAATGCCATTTTAATTCGCATAATCAAACATTGATCCATCTTCAACACTCTGACCAAGGTATCTGTAAGTGAACCTATGGTCATAAGTTGACAAGAAACGTTGTAGTATCAAACAAAGTGAATAAAATATAAAATGGAATCTCAAGTACCGCCGTTCACTAAGCAGGATGTGTGTGTCTACATGTAATCTATGATAGTTTACATACACATGTAAACTATGTAAAGAATGATGTGAAATAAAAACAGCGTAGAGAATGTAAACATTGTAAATGCACATGCGCAGTGGAGTTTTAACGAAATGAAGATAATTACATACTTATTTTGGTCAGTCATTGATAATAAATAAACAAAAATGGGAAGCAGGAAAGAAAACAAGAATACACAAATTATGATGACGTAAACAACAACATTGTCTACAGGCACATCCTTGGAACTAAGGTAAACCCAAATACTAGAGCAAAAAATTAAAGAAATACCAGAAAAAATAATAAATGTACTATAACGTACAATACAATTACGATACTTGCTAAAACTGTTCTAATATAATATTTAATAATTAAACCTGACACGTTTCACAAGATTTCAGTCTTTAAATCAACCTCTAGGTCATTTATCCCACTGTCCCACTTAATCAGAACCACAGACGTAAATCGCTCTTATTGGATCTCATCAGTGTGGTGCACTAGAACCTATAGGAGGCAATGAATAGGTTGAGTGGACGAATGAAAAATTTTGGTCAGCTATTAGTTTTGAAAGAAAGATAGTAGACAATAAATCTAAGGAAGTGTCTACTGTACGGAATCTAGCGGACAATTCTAGCGGCCACTTCTCGAATATACCTAAAAACCGCTGTCTACTAATTACGAATTTTCAGTTAGGTATTGTTTTGGTTGGGTTTTTTTCTAAAGACAACCTATGACATAACTAACTGACAATTTAAAATTGGTAGACAGCGGTTTTTAGGTCCTGTTCGAGAAATGGACGCTCTGCGCATGTGCGACAGTTAACTAAATTTTTTTGCGGTTCTGTCTGGGTCTAGACAGTGCAGTAGACACTCTCTAAATCTAAAGCACCTGCAAATAGATCATTATTAGGTTAGGAATCTAGAACAATTTCCAGGCTGTGAATTTACAGTAAATTTGAAATTAATACGGCATAAATGAGTAATTACTCAAAAACTTTTAGAGTAAAATTGTTTCAAATTTTGAATCTAATTGTTATAATATTGTCGTAGAGTAACTGATTTCGATCTTTTCCATGAATACATTTGCTAATTGTGTTGTGTGTGGATTTGGCTTTGCTGTCAGTTTTGGAAGCGTGTTGTGTAAGAAATGAAGGTTTGCGGGCAGAATTAGAATGCGGAGTCGAAGAGATAATGGTCAGTAAAAGGTTTAGAGCCGCTGGATTAAACCAGCGGTTACATCCGGCGCGAGAGGAAGCGAGAACGAAATGAGAAAGAGAAAGACAGATAAAGAGACTGGCAGAGAGAAATAAATCCACGTTTACAAATGGGATATGTTCCATCTTCCACGTTCCACACTTATCATTTTTAATAACAGAACAGACGTCAGAAGTCCTTTTCTTTCTGAATATATGCTTTCGAAGCAATTTTTTCTCCAACTGTGGTTTATTATAGATAAAAAATATATATTTTGCACGGACAAAACATGAATGGACATCATAAAACGGTCATTTGTATTGCTCTAACAGTCATTACAATGCCCAACAGTTTTCCCAATTTTCTTTTTCTACCTTTTTCCACCTAAAGACTCGTCAGATTAATTTAAACGGACCGCCACACAAATGTAATTTTGTCTTTACGCTTTATTTGGTAGACAGGTGACCAGAATATAGTGTTATCGTGTTAACAATGAGATCTAAGGAACTCTATACAGGCTGTTTCAAAAAAAGTGTAAAAACATTTAAGAACATATAGTACGGACATAAATGAATAAAAAAGCTTAATCAACATAGGTCTGATCTTCAACTGTTTCCGAGATAAATGAAAAATCGAAGAAAAATTGACAATGATAGTAATCGAACAAAATTTTGTCTATGTTAATAAATAGACTATAAAAAAAAACAATAAAAGTTACGGAGTCATATGAAAATTAAATATTGGCCAAGGTCGCCACAACATTTAACTTAGTACAATTATTTGATTTAAAAAAAAAAAAACAAAAGCACCTCTGAAAGGTAAATAAAAAGTCTTTTTAATTAAAGCCACATAAATATTAAAGGGTCCCGTGGCCAAGTGCCTGAGTGACTGGTCGCGAACCTGGGGGAACCGGGTTCGATCCCGACTGACGCCAAATATTTCCAATTTTAAATGGCACAAAAGTGACCCTTGTGGTGCACTCTCCACGCCAGCTATGAGGTGACGCCTGGTAAGCGCCCACACGGTAAAATATATCGTCATCATTACCGATGTCTACATGTGTTGTAGATACTGGCACACCCAGGAATGGGTAATATGCTGTGATGATATATTTATTTATTTTTAATTAAAGTCGTAACTCTTATAGTTTTCATGATAGCAGATGTAAACCCCGTAAAAACTCATTTTTCACTGCCTCATATCTCGGAAACTATTGAAGAACGAACCCATGTTGATTAATCTTTTTTTACTCAATTTACTCATTACAAGACTAGTTTAGAGATGCATTCATTGAAAAAAAAAAACATAGGTCACTAGATATAAGAAAATATAAATTAACTCATTTTTGTTTTCCTTGCTTATAACTGTTTTGTTTAAATTCGTACTGTAGTTGCCGTTAAATAAGTATGGACTGGAGACTACTATACTGTTGTCAATTCATGGGCAATGTTGGAAATGCGAAATTATGAAGAAGTAGCAACACCGCAGGACAAGGGACAAGGTGCTGAGAAGGAAAAAAAATCAGTCCCCATATTGATATGACGGCGACTATAGATTTAAAAAAAAAACTTTTTTGAAAAAATTATTACAGTTCTATAATCTTTTACATAAGTACCGAATTTATTATACAAATACGCACACTGCCAATTTATTTTATTAACTGAAATTAACAGCCAGTTTTACGAAAGGCTGAAAAGGGAGGCGCAGAACAGATTACTTTGGAGAGAACATTTCCGGTGATACCTGTTAAAGATGATGTAGACACCTATTAATTTTAGAAGAAAATTTTAAAGGGAAAACTTCAGAATTAAAAATTACACAATATGAGAATAAAATCAATCAATAAATTTTCACTTAATAACGATTGGAGATTTTATTAATCGAAACATTATGTAACTCAAGAAAAATAAAGACAATGAAAGTTCGAATTACTTCTATTATTCTCAATAAATTTTCGTTTTACGAAAAAATATAAAAGTTAAATAAATTGATGTAGGCTTTTTGGTTCTTGTGTTTATTGATTACAAACAAATTATTTTACATTTGGACATTTCGATTGAGAAATCACAATCATCATCAGCTGTATAAAAACAATATGAAATAATAATAATTTGAAACAGAATACGAAGTTATTTACGAATCTATTGGTCATGTTATTACACTTTTATAAAAATATATATCTAAATATATCAGTTGAACATTAAAGCAAAATGTTGTAAAACATATTATTTTTGACTACAATTTCTCAATCGAAACGTCCAAATGTAAAATAATTTGTTTGTAATCAATAAACACAAGATCCAAAAAGCCTACACCAATTTATTTAAATATAATATTGAAGGATCTACTTTAAAGAAAATGAAAAAAATAAAATAAAATAAGCAATTTATTTGTTACTCACTTGTATACATATAGAGTAATTTTTTGTGAAGCCAAATTTAAACCTTATGTCGGGTTTCTTTAAACTATAACTGTAAAACCGAGTTTTAAACATCAATCTGACAGATAGACACCAAAGCATGATTAAGAACGGAAACGGTCACGTGGCATATGTGAGTTTTATTTGTTTATAAACATATATTAATCTCAGAGTAATAATACTTCAAAATGAACTAATAAAACTTAAGTTTTCCAATCTAATCTAGCAGTAATATTTTGTAGATATATTTAAATGTTAGAACAACGAATTCATTGGCTTTCTAGATTATTTGTTCACATATTCGAAATTTTATGTTTTTTTTATTAAAGCATGTGTCATAAAGTTTCGAAATTTAACTACAAACCTAATGATTCATATCTTTCCCAACATTCTTAGCCGTTGTCTGATTCAGAGAGTTTCTTAATGTGGCTTGATAATGCTTGTGACTCTGACATTAATATCCAGTGCACAAGAAAACATTTTTCCTTTTAACGCAAAACTACTTTAAACTTCAAACAATTTGCGGAAGTTAACATGAGTTGTTTAAGATATAATTTTACAACGTAAAGCAAATAGCTCCATAACTCATTCCTTTATTATGAAGAAAGATTTAACAGACAAAGCAGTTTATGGAAAGCTGTTAAATATTCAGCAAAAACACCGTGTTAAATGTATTTCTCACGTGATAAAATAATTCATACCTAAATGATATAAATTTTTTATCAAGCGCAGGCACTCTTTCGCTGCTGAAATATTTAAAGAGATTTTTTACCTTTTAATTAAATTTACGATTAGGAGAGAACAATTTGTTTCATTTATATTTTTACTGTTTTATAAATAATTCACGCTTGCATTTTTACTTTTGCCTTTTCCTTTCTTTTAACATGAATTCTCTTTACATGTTGTAAATGTTCTACTTTTTCAGTATTATAACGTAATAGTGAAAAATGTACAGGATGGAACATTTTCTGCTTTCTTATATCAGAAAACTTTCTAAGCCTCTTCTAGACGATCATAAATTTATTAAGAAGCAAAGTTAAAAATTTATGGCGAAAAATGTGATCTTACTTCCTGCTGTTAACAACACTTAATATTTTAGATGTCAGTACTTTTAAGAAGCCGGTATCACTAGCATTGATGGCACGGTCAAGTAATATAAACAATAATAATAATATTTAAACAAATTTATATTGGCTAGGATATAGAAATAGGGGTTAAAAATACAAAATAAAATATCTTCGTTTTAAAATTTATTTTCATAGTAGAAAATGATTACTTCGCAATAGAAAAGATTATTTGTACAAAAAAAAAAATGTACTCAAAATAAAATAGAAATTAACATAACCTAGCATAACCGTTTTGGTTTTATAATATATGTATAGTGAAATTTTTAAATTGTGTTTATACGTTAATGTTTATTTTACTATAATAAAAGTTTTTTTTTTGCCGTGTAAATAATCGTTTTCTACTGTAAATGTAATTTTTGTATTGAAAATATTGTAGGTTTTTAGCGTGCAATCTCCTTTTTACATGTCGCCATCTTACTTAAAAGAGATATGGGAATCAAGTTAAAAATCGCAGATTCAGATTCTCCCCAATGGGGGATTACACCATTTTTTTTTTTATAATTTCATCTGAAAATATTAGGAAAACTAAGACTATTGATCAAAATCCGGTGAAAAAATTCGTATTAATAAGCGAGTTATGGTCTCCCGAATTTTGAAAAGATTGACGTGACGTCACATTTATGTGTTTTTATATCAAACTGTTTTCATCATGGACCTAAATGTTCTTGAAATATATGCTATTTTAAGTTATATTTACATAAAAATAAATGAATATTATAACACTGTATAAGTCTACATACTTTATAATTACAGGTGTATAGGCCACGGTATTTTATTGGTTTTTTTATTATTATCATGTATTTGACACCTTTAATAGAAATAATTATATTTGGATATATTATTATTAAGTAAAATTTTGTAAATTTTTGCAAAATGACGCTTCATTATATTTTTTTAATATTGGTAATTCTGAACATGTATATTACTAAATATTATATGTCTATATTATACTTTTCAACGTGGATTGTGATTTCATTTTGTTTTTGGTTTCGTTGTTCATTGTCAAAATGTCAAATGCTCTGTCATGTCAAATTCAAAAGCTTGTAGTTAATTTATTGACTTATTTTGAAAATGAAAAATAGATTGGTGGGTTTTTACTTTCACTGAAATCTAATATTGAGGTAATATTTGGTTCTATTTGTTAGTAATAATTTGAAAATTAAATCTATATGTACAGCATGTGGCAAACGCTATACGCAATGTATAGAAACAGTGAGAAATTGTATGGTATGCAGTATTTTGTATATTTTTAAGGATCTCACATAATACTAGATAGTTTGTTGCATATACTACAAGAATGAAGTATTTATAACGGCGTAAGCAGTATCGTTCAGAATATTTTAAATAAAATTGGATTTCGCTGGAAAAATATTATACCAGACGTGTTTTTAAGAAAAATTTGGGTTTATGAAGGTAACGCACAGATTTTAATCCGTTTTACATGATCATGTAAACTTTTTAACATATGACGTCATTGTTTCTAGTGATATTGTATTTATGACGTAAACCGCTTGATTCGCTGGATGGCCTATATTTAAATTATTAAGTTAATGCAAAAAATTTATGTTAAAATAAAAACTGTTTGGAAACTATAGTACAGGAATGTTAGCCTCTCCTTTCGAATTTGAATTTCTTAACTTCCATTGGTAGTAATCCCACCTCCTAAGACGCTATTTGTAATGCATGTATAGGCGGTTTATCGGTTGCCAATCAAAATATTTTCATATTAGTGTCGAAGCGTTATAACAAAAAACCCTTTATTTCCGAAATATCTCAATTATACCATTTCATTTTTTTATTAATATTCGTTACTCAGCATATACATTCGTATTTTTTTACTATTTTCCTTTAATTCGATTGAGCCGTAATCCCCCATTCTGTAAGAAAGTTGTTGTCTTAGCAACGTTGCTAAAATTTGTAACCAATAGCAACAAATGTAAAGCCTGTCATTTTCATGTTTTATTCAGTGTTCGCAATTATTATTGGTTATTTGCTACATCAATGTTGCTAAGACTTAACAACTTTCTTACAGAATTCGGGGCAATACCTAGTGAATAATCTGTATTAAGCAGGGCATCGAACCCGAACCTAAACCGAACCAAAACTAGAACCAAACCGGAACATTTTAGGGAACCCAAACCGAGAACCGAACCCTCGACCGAACCTCAGATATATTTTTAATTGAACCGAGTATTAAAATTCAGGTTCGGGGTTCAACTCCGGTTCAGGTTAATTTTTAGTTCGAAAAGTAAATACAGCCGATAATCAACGTCTTAGGCGTCTGCGTTGCTGTCTGGGCTGACGTTTCGTGAAAATTGTGTTCGTTTCTTGTTGCGTTTTGCGTAAATTCCGGCTTTCATTTTACATTATTTCGAACATGAACCGCGAACAAAACCGCAAATTTTATTAATGCTTGAACCAGAACCGCACCCGAACCCATCTTTCAAAAAACAAATTAACCTGAACCTAAACCGAACCCAGTTTTTGGCGGGTTCGACGCCCTGGTTTTAAGGTTCCTTGAATCCGATTTTAACATTTTACGATAATGTTTGTGCGTGTATGTATGTATGTATGTATGTATACATATATATATATATATATATATATATATATATATATATATATATATATATATATATGTGTGTGTGTGTGTATGTGTGTGTGTGTGTGTGTGTGTATCATCATGATGATTTCTCAAATGTTATAAGATGAAAGACCTGTGAAACAACATATTTCTTAATTTAACATTAATTATTATAATGAATTATATATATCCAATATTCAATTATCATAAAAATAATCTCGGTGGCGCCTTCCACGTTAGCATTAAAAGCACATTCAACTCTATGAATAAAAGCAGATTGGCATATTTATGAAGGAGTAATAAGCGGTATTGATATATTTATATACATTAATGGGAAGAACTGATAAAATTTGGTAACAAAAGCGGAAGTAGTAGAGTAGGTTCCTAAATAATCTATTGTAATAAATTTTATAGCCAAAACTACTCCCAGGATACGGGTTGAGAAAGTCAAATGTTTGCAATTTACAAATAAATATAATGTCAAAAATTTTATATATTAAGCTCATGATATAATTTTTATGCGAATAAGAAAACACGATGAATTATAATAGAATTATAAACAAATATTTTTACAAGAAATGTTAAATACGACACTTAGGTATAGAGATGCATTCGGGCCGGGTCGGACCGGGCTTTGAGGTTGGATCGACTCGGCCCGAAAATAAAAATTGCCGGCCCGATTCGAAGATCGACTCGATAAAAAATTAACTGGCCCGACTCGAAAATTGACCCGAAATCGGGCCGGGCCGGGACTAAGCTCGACATTGAGTGCATCCGGCATTCCTAATTTTGATTTTAATTGAGGCGAAATGTTTAACTTTTTTCGAGTCAAACTTAAAAAAACCTCTACATCCTTATAACGTTTCACATTAATTAACAGAAGCAATTAAAAAAAGAAACTTCTAGTGTAAGTTTGTTATAAAACTTACAGACCTATCCGTATTTGACACTTTGTTTACCAAAGGCGTTCGAAAATTGAAATAAGTTTTTAACAAATCTTATACAAAAAATATAATTTACATAATGATTTTTTATCTAACTTTGTTTGTGTTCAAAAATAAGACAAGAAATCATTACAATAGGAACAAAAATCACTTTTATTTAAGTTTAAGAGTAGTAATAATAACAACATCACAATAGCATTATTATGCTTTAGTGAATAACCTTGAATTCTTGAAGTAAAATAACATTTTTATTTGTTAAGATGAGAAGTATGATGTTATTAAATCATTTTGATCCTTTTTAACTCCATACATTTTCATTAAAATATTAAGGAAACTGTGCATTTGATTGAACAATAGGATTTTTCGGGCCGGCCCGAAAAGCTTGAATTTTCGGACCGGGCCAAAATCAAAAGTCCGACTCGCCTCAACTTTTGCAAATGATTAGCCCGATTCGGCCCGATAAAAAAAATCTTCGGCCCGGCTCGATGATCAACTCGAAGTCGAGGCGGGATTCGGGCCGGGCCGGGTCAAAGCTCGAAATCGAGTGCATCACTACTTAGGTAATATTAAATGGAATTGTGCTCGCAATACATTTTTTTGAAAACCAACATTAAATGCTGAGCTTACTCTATACTCTTCAATTTCACTTTATTTTATAATCTATGTAATATGTAATGTAAACGAGGCATGGTGTTTCACTTGGACGAACAAAATTCCTTGAATCCTTCCTAAGATAAAATATTTCAAGTTGACCTCGGCAAATATTTCATTATGATTATATTATTTCTCATTCATGAAACTGGTTGATTAATTCAGAACCTTCAGATATATTTTTAGCAAAATCGATAAAAACGGAAGTTGATTAAGATAACATTTAGGATTATAGAAATCATTTGAATTGATTAGTTATTAGCTATTCAAGCAAGAATAAAATGTAGTAGCAAATATCTATATCTATATATCTACAATACAAAATAAATTTGTTTTTTCTTGATATAACAGAAATCAATCACCATTGTTATCGTAAACAGCAGTACAATAAAAATATAATTATATATACAAAACGCCAACGTAAGAATATGAATAATTAAACCATATTTTTTAAATAATAATAAAAAAAATCAAATAAACATATCTTGAAAACAGTAAACAGATTTATAGTTCAGTATTTACTTTGAAAACCATTAGAATAGAAAGAATTATGAAACTTAGTAAATTGCTACTTCATATAAGAACATTCCTTGATTCATGTGGAGTGGTGGTAAAAACAATGGAATTTTTTTATTCTTAGGGTTTAATGATTCTTTTTGTCTTTATTTGAAAATCCCCCTCAATTTTAGAGAAAAAATCTGACGTGGCCAACATAATACCTCCCGCCCGCCATTTAACTTTTATTAATTTAAATACATACATACCAAATATTTATTGATGTTGGAAACTATATCATGTTCCTTTGCATTCGTATAATATAACTATAATTATTGTTTTATTTACTATTTTCTTTTTAAAACGTTATCATTATTAATTTGAAATGAATTTTGACAGTGACTTTTATCTTTCATAAACATTTGAAATCTGAACAAGGAATTGTGTATCGAAGATAGGCTCGAGATTTATAAAATAGATTATTTTCTAAATTTATCTACAAGATATTTACAAAAAGTATGAATACGTGCCTGTAGAAAATTAAATAATCTTTAATTTCTATAATATCTCAAATCATGAAAAAATAACATTTCAAGGTATTTTTCAACGAAAAACTATTTTTAGCTTCAAGTAAAGTGCCATTTCCGGTTATCCGATTTACACCAAAACCTAATGGTTTCTTTCCGTTTCTGAATAGGGTTGAAACAAGGTTTCTATTTTTGCGGTTGATAGTATTTAAATTACAGCGTTAAGTGGATTCACACACATACACGCACACACATACACACGGACATCATCGTGAAAATGTTAAAATTAGATTGTAAAACGTGATCATTTAGTAAAATCTTGATATGCGATTTTAAGCACGATCCCTATACCTCCTTACCAAGAATAGCGTTTTACCAAAGACGAAAATATCGGCCTTTAACCTAACCTAATCTAACCTGTATACAATATTAATATTTATTGATCATATTACTGATCAAAAATGCACAGAAATATATTAAATTTATATAACATTCTGATTAAATTAAATATATATTTTAAAATATTCGACGAAATGACCAAAAAAATAGTTTAAATTTAATTATATCGGGAACAGTGTATTTTCATTGTATAAATTTATTAGTTAATATTGAGCTTGAGGTCCAAGGTTCGATTCCCGCAGTGATTAACTATTAACTAAAAAAATCTGTTGTGGCCAGCACAAGACCTCACGCCATTTCCATTTTATGTTATAAAAGTATTGTATTGCATTACACCATCGAACCGTTGTTTTATAACAAAAAAAATCAAAACTTTACCCAAATAATGTTTTTTGTTGTATTTAGCATGTCTTCTATACACATGCAATTCTAATTATATATTTTTCATTGTATGAGGAAGTTTCTAAATGTCAGAGATTCTTCCAATTTATTAACAAGATTGGCGGTATTTCTAATGGATATATGTATGTTACCTATAATTTTAAATATTTTGACACTGACATTTGTCATTTACAAATTATGTTATAAACATTTGAATTTGTCAACTGATTTCTTTAGCGTATTTTAGCCTACTCGACTTACTACATCCCTATATTCTATATATTATAGCGTCTTTATCTCTAAATTTATAGAATATATAATAAAAAATTTAAATGTGTCAGATGTAGAATTTTTTGTTCTTCAATATTAGTAATATCAAAAAATTTCAAAAAATAGTATTTAGAAGATTTTTTTAGAAACTACTACTTCCGGTTGTCCAATTGTTACCAAAACCTTTTCAGCTCTTCCTATGAATGTAAGATTGAAGAATTCATAGTTAAGCTGGTCTTATGTCTTATAGTTTTTGAGTAATCGTCCCTCCAACATCCACATATACATACACACATACATACACACATACATACACACATCCACACACACACACACACATCCACACACACACACACACATCCACACACATCCACACACACACACACACACACACACACACACACACACACACACACACACACACACACACACACACACACACACACACACACACACACACACAGAGACACCATCGTAAAAATGTTAAAATCGGTTTATATGGACCTTAAATCATGCTTATTCACTTAAATCTCGATATGTGATTTTTTAGCATGAATCCAATACCTCTCAGCAAGAGGTAAAAAAGACCGCTGTTATCGAGCGTTTTTAATCTTTCAAAAACCGATATATTATGTTTTGGTCAATAATAACCAATTTCTAAATATACAAATATACAAGGTTCACTAAAAATCGTATTTTGTGAGTGAAAAACCGGTTTCGTAAACCAGTTTCCTGTCCTGTGTTTAAGTGACTATATTCTCCCTGCTTCTGAAAAGGCGAAGCCCTGCCCTTCTGTAATCTGTGGCCCCTGTATACGCCTCTGTATATGGGCCCCTTTTGACTTAGGGCGTCGAAGGAGCAGTGACGCATTCATTACCTCACGTCACATTTGGTTTGTATGGAAATATGATAATGTTACGTGATCGCTTCGGAGACAAAACGGAAGGAAAAAACTGATACTATGTGTGGGGGAAGATTGCAGTTTGTGGTTTGTGCAATTTTATTGCTGATTAGATAGACTTTATATGATATGTAACAGGAAACAGTTATACAGTTACAAATATCGAGTTGTTATTCATGCGTATTTTATAAATTGTTACTCCATTTCATTACTAAGAAATATTATATGGTTCATGCTGCAATTCTTCTTTCAATGTCATAGAATCAAATATTAGATATGATCTCAAAAATCTCATTATCTTATCACTTATGAAGTTCACATTGCTGTCATTGTCGGAATTCATTAATTAATCACGACTTTTATTCTTTGCAGAAAATATCAATACTAACATTTCGTAATATTAGGAGTAAGTGATTTAATAAGGGCCGGTAATTCAATACATAGTTAACTTTTTTGCTAACTATTAGTTACCTTAACCAGAAGTTTAGCTAATGGTAAACTACAAACCGGTTCTTTCAAGCAATGGATGAATGTGGTTAAGTCATTAATAGTTAACTATATTTTATTTTTGTTGGTGGTTATGTTACACGTTTAACCGTCATTAAAGTAAAATTAACGTTTGAAATATTTTGTGGGAATATCAAAATTATGAATATATCATCGACCTTTAAACTAATGGACCAAGTGTCTCCTATTCCTTTATAGTTAGAATATTGTTCCAACATAGAAAGATAGAAATATATATTTCTGTCCTTCATCAGTACGGAAGTTCTCAGTTAAAGTATACTGCGTATGCGTTCGTACTCATTGTACATCTTTTTCAGTCATATGTAAACCTCTATACATCGCTCTCTATCACTAAATAATTGTCAAAATTTACATTTGACGTTTCGTAACTGTTTGTGTATTATTTGCTTCTTTGGAGAACATTTACAATTATTTCTGTCAATATATACGTGTATGTGTTGTGAGGTGTGTATGTGACAAAATAATGGGGAAACGGTGTATTTCGTGCAGTCAACAGTACGTACGCGGTCCAGCTGTGTCATTTTATATGTAAGTTCTTATTAATTATTACTTGTCCCCTATAATATAATATTTATGTAATATATTGTATTAAAAATATATAATGAATCTAATTATGCACAAAATTAAATCTATACTCTTAGCGATTATGCACCAAGTACAACAAGTTAGGGATAAATCAAATTTTTTATTTTGCTGCGTTTTCTTAACTTCCGTAATATTGAAGAGATACTATGTCTGCACCGTTATGGCGGGACAGACGTTTTGCTTGTACGCTGCGTCTATTAGTTTAAAGGTCGATGGAATATATTATACTTAAAATAACTCATAACATATTCGTATTTTAGTTATGTACTGCAATTTATATATTCATATGGATAATAATTATTCATGATTGTCAAAAATCAAATTTGGCAGAAGTTAAAGTCAACTAAAATACTGCGACATGTTATAATTAATTACAATGTTTTAACAGATTTTAAATATCTTGCGGAATATTTCTTTAAATATTATAAATTTTTCACAAAAATCTTTCTTTCAGTTGCCTAAAATAATATTTTCTTCAAATTTATATGACACTAATTTATAAATTTTCCATATGCCAGAGCTTAATACAAATTTAAGCGAATGCATAGGGTCTCTCTCAATATAAAGTCCAGAATTATTTCATTCGCTTTGATTAGAAAACTATGACTTGACTAATATATTTTCTGCCAGTTAAGATAACTTGTGTTGAAGAGTTAACTAGTATATGAAAAATATATTTCTATTTTTGACTATTAGTTAACAAATATCTGAGAGTTATACAGTGTGTCCCATTTAGAGGTGCCACCATTGGGATCTCGAGAACTATAAGAGATACGATGTCGGTTAAATGGAACTTTTTGTGCGCCTTTATGAGGCCATCTCAGATGTGTCTTTATTTTTCCAAAAATTCTCATAGGACACTAGATAAAGACGAAAAACTGAATATTGTTGATTTTTTCTATATCAAATTCTAAACTATTAGTAATTGAGAAAAACTTTTTAAATATAAAAGATAGATATTTTTATTAACTAACCAGTGGCGTACGAAATAAATTTTTATATCTGTAAATTTTCGAGATATAACACAAACTTATATTTTTTTAAATGGAACCCATATCTGAATTTAGTCTCAAAAAAATAATTATTTTTTTCTCTTTTCAACGATGTAAGGGTTATTATGTTTTATATTTGTTTTGCCTTCAAAATTATTATTTTTGCCTTATTTTGTATAAAATTTATAATTATTTTGAAAATATTGGTAGATTTCTATTTAAAAATACTCCTTGTATTTAAATAATTTATTTCGTTAGAAAATTTTGCTCAAAACTCGTATCAAACTAATTTTTATACTATTTTGTATCTGGTTTGGCACATTATAGTGTAATTTGTAATTATGAGTCTAGAATGAAAATATTAAGTAATGAAGGCATAAGACAAATTAATTCGATCAAATACAATATAATTAATAAAAATAATAATGTTTTTTTGGAAAATAATAAGAAAGTTCTGGAAAATAAAGAAAAAAATTAAATTTTAGGAGCAAAACAAATATAAAACATAATAACCCTTACATCATTGAAAAGTGAAAAAAATAATTATTTTTTTGAAACTAAAATCAGATATGGGTTCCATTTAAAAAAATA
Organism: Ophonus ardosiacus; assembly: GCA_943142095.1. Lineage (NCBI taxonomy): Eukaryota > Metazoa > Arthropoda > Insecta > Coleoptera > Carabidae > Ophonus > Ophonus ardosiacus. The sequence continues at coordinate 77,528,411 of OW964823.1, read as the reverse complement.
TAAGTTTGTGTTATATCTCGAAAATTTACAGATATAAAAATTTATGTCGTATGCCACTGGTTAGATAATAAAAATATCTATCTTTTGTATTTGAAACGTTTTTCTCAATTACTAGTAGTTTAGAAGTTATTTGAAAAAGAAAAAATCAACAATATTCAGTTTTTCTTCATTATCTAGCGCCCTATGACAATTTTAGGAAAAACAAAATCACATCTGAGATGACCTCCCAAAGGCGCACAAAAAGTTCCATTTAACCGACATCGTATCTCTTATACATAGTTCTCGATATCCCAATGGTGGCACCTCTAAATGGGACACACTGTATACCGCATGTCCACGGATCGTGTTCCAAAGAGGAAAAACTTTTTTATTTTTTATTTTACAAAAAAATGTATTTTTGACAAAAGTTTTTGGATGTCCCGAAACGGCCAATTTAGTTTTAACATTTTCAAATTTTCTTTTAGTTTTAGATAAAAATCGAAAATTGGTCGTTTTAGTTCCCAAAAATGTATGTATGTATGTATGTATGTATGTAGAATTATTTGTGTGTACAGAACTGTTAAATTCAATACTTATTTAACAAAACGGAAATGGCGAGAGGTATTGTCCAGGGTACAACAGATTTTTAATATAGCAAACATTATTAAGCAACATTTACATTTTCGTCTATATCTAGTGACATAAGTATTTATTTTCGGGTAAAGTATACTTATACGTATATTCATAAGGTTAGGTTATCTATCAATGGCTTTCTTAATTAAATCTAAATAAAAGATACAACAAATTAATCCTTTTCGTTATGTCCTCTGATGTTTCTTCCAAGGTTTACCTTGTTGGGTCATGGTCAAACAATCACGGCACAATAAAATCCAATTTTTATCCTTCATTATTTCATCCTGTTAAAATCTTTGGACACACCTGACTCAGACTGACTTTTATTCACTTGTCTTGTTCCCCCACGCTACATGACCAAAACAATTGGAATGTCTCGACAAGTGAAACATACAAGTAACTGTTGCCTGGTGACCTATCACGCTAAGTTTACAACGTTTGTTTTCAGAAGGTGGCAACGGTTTCGAAATTTTATCACTTGCACTATACTAATTAGTTTCTAACTACTTCGTCAAGTATTTATTAGTAATATTGCTATTGATATCAGGAATATTTTACATAAATTTTATATTTATTCTGGGCTGTTTGTGATAGCCCATTTGTGTAGAGGTACATTACATCTACCATGCCCAGTTCTAATAAGGTTAAGCTGACACCACAATCTTCTTGGTAGCTGAGTTCCAGTGGTGTGGGGCAATTGAATCTAATTCTATTACATTTTCTACATAATAGTTGGAGGTCTTCTAATATACGACAAAAAGGAAGGTCTTCGAATGTCATGGAGTTGTTTATTTTGTTCCATTCACTTGCTGTATTCTAAGCTCTCGTGGAGGGATGCTTTTGAGTACATGGAGCTATGGAATTGGAGTTGATTTCAGTGTTCCGGAAACTATCTGGGTTGCTTCGTTAATATGGACGTCAACCTTTTTTTCTCCTGGACAAGACTGCAGAGTATACAACTGATTGGGTGGCAGTACGCAGTGTAGTCGCTTGAGCCTTGAGCTTTCCAGTTATATCCCGCAATCTTTTTAATCAGGCTGTTTCTAGTTTTGAGTTTCTGACCTGTTATTTCCAGGTACTTTGGATAGTCGTTATGTTTTAGCAGTTGTCCACGAAATGAGACACGTAAAGTTTTATTTGCTAAGTTGTTGGGTGGAATGCACGGACCTCAGTTTTACTCGGGTTGGGGCACAGTCTCCACTTTTCGTAGTATTTGTTTAATTTTACTTTCATTTGTGGTTAACGGTCAGTTAAAATAAAAGTATAGCACCTACATTCTAGCATAAGTTGTCGAGCTGACAGCTGTGTATAAGCTCTATATAAGTACATAAAATTCTAAAACGAATGAATTCATTATAAATATAATATTATCATTTTTCAAAAATCATTAAAATATTGGAACACGAGACAGGCGTACTCAGTAGATTTCTGTGGTCACCAAACAAATAATCGTAATCTTAATTTTATGACTTTGATGTTATTTCCCAAACTAATTAAAAAATAGCAATGTGAATTATTTTAACAATTCGAAAATAGGTTGTAGTTATTTAAATTTTCAATCAATTTACCTATTGATATATGTATAATATGTATATGACATAAATTAATATACACTGTAAAAATTTTTTCTGTAAAATAACTATAATTGTTATTGGCGTCCAAATTGCCTAAGTGAATTATAGTAAATTTACAGTTAAATGTAATTTTGTCTACAATTTTTAAAATTACATAAACATAAATTCCATAAAAATTTTGATACATACTTTAAGTAAATTTACATATTAATAATATACATAATCTTTTTAAAACATAATTTAGTAAAAGTACATATTTTTCATTATATTTTAAATAAATTTCACGTAGTAATAGATTATGTTTATGTTTTATATTCCCCGGTCCTAGAGCCTAATTTTCTACTCTGCCCAAGTCCAATCCCGCTACTAAGCCTACCTAAAATCATGTAAATCCTATAATATTAGTAATTAACTCTAAATTTATAATAAATAACATACAGTATTTTAAATTTACTGTAATAAATTTAGAATTAATCCTATTTCATGTAAAAATATATACTATAATAAAAACATTGAGTTTTTACATAGTACTTATAAAATTTGACAAAATTGTTATACAAATATAAATATATCATTGTAAAAACACAAATATTTGTAGTAATTACCTCTAAACTTGTAATAAATACAAATAGTATTTTAAATTTACTATAATAAATTTAGAATTTGTCCATAGCTCCTGTAAAAATAGAAACTAAAATAAAAAGAATTGTGTTTTTACATAGTTCTTATAAAATTTGACAAAATTGTTATAGAAATATTAACATTTCACTGTAAAATTTTATATATTTATTGTAATATGAATATTACATAGTAGTTCTAGTAATTTTTTTATATTTGTAAGGGTGCATTAGCAAATTTATAGAATTATTTGCTATGTAAATGTAAGTCTACATAGTTCATGTAAAACTTGTTATTGCATACATATTATAGTAAAAAATTACTATAACTTTTCGACAAAATCGCTATTATTTTTTACAGTGTATTTTCGGTGTTTTACATCTAAATAAATGTTATTTTGTTTTACTGCACAGATAGTGGATAACTTTAGATTATTTCTACTATTCTCCTAGCCTAGCAAAAGAAAATCCAATGAATTTAAATATTGTGCGCGTAAACAAATGACCAAGAACATCTGACCGTACTTTTTTACGGTCAGCTGGTAGGTGATCGCTCAGTGAACGATCTCTAATGAACAAGCAGAAAAATGGTGACATGTTCAGCGACCACATGTCTGCTGAATGCGCCCAATGTCACGTTTTTAGATATTTGACTCAATTATTTGTATTTTACTTGGTCAAAAGTGTTTACAAAATTCAAACTCTCTAATATTTGCATGGTATAATATTAGACTATATGAGTAATATATCAATGTTAAAAACGTCTGCATATTAAAATCCTTGTCTCTGGGAGTGAGGCTAATATACGCTACATGTAATGAAATTCCTGCAGTCCGTAAACGATATTGTAACGAGCCGGCAGTAATGGCCACCGAAATAATATACAATGTAAGAATGTGCGGTGGTCAGGCTGTGCATGGCATGGCGCGGCATGGTAGGGCATGGCCAGCGGCTTTAATAATACAACTACATAATTGATTTTATTATACGGAACCTATGAGCACAGTAATTGAAACTAATAAAATTTAAATGTACGGGTCGCGTAGCGCAGCGCACTTGCTGCGAGGAGCGAACACTACAAGTTATAATTCCAATAAGGTTCCACTCAAGAGATATTATCACGATAAATCAAAATATATTTAATATGAACTGTATATTCTGGCCTATTCTACAACAATGTGGTTAATTTTTAGCAACTGTTTAAAATTGTTATCCAATACATATGGATTTTGCAAATCAAAATCCATTTTTTACTTCCTTGTACGAAGTAAAGGAAGTATTGTAATCGCGAAAAATTTCGGTTTCCAGATTTCAACGGAAATAGACATTTTGAGCATCCCTGAATCCATTTTGACTAATTTCGGCGTGCCGTCTGTACGTACGTATGTACGTATCTCGCATAACTAAAAAACGGGAAGCCGTAGAAAGTTAAAATTTTGTATTTAGGACTGCTATAACATCTAGTTGTGCACCTCCCTTTTTGGTCATTACATAACTTTCGGAAATGGTACTTTACTTGAAGCCTGTAATAGATATTAATGAAAAACTATATTAAATTATAATCCAAAACTTTTCAAATTTGGTATATAAGACTCTTATATCAATGGGAATAATATAGTAGATTTTAGTTAAAATGGTCTAACCGGAAGTGGTACTTTACTTGGAGCCTATAATAGATTTTAATGAAAAACTATATTAAAATATAATCCAAAACTTTTCAAATTTGGTATATAAGACTCTTATATCAATGGGAATAATATATTAGATTTTAGTTAAAATGGTCTAACCGGAAGTGGTACTTTACTTGAAGTCTATAATAGATTTTAATGAAAAACTATTTTAAAATATAAACCAAAACTTCTCAAATTTGGTATTTTATACTTTTATATTAATGGAAATAACACAATAGATTTTGGTTAAAATAGTCTAACCGGAAGTGATACTTTACTTGAAGCTGTTATCAGTTTTTCTTAAAAAAAAGGTGTTATTTTGAATTTAACAATAAATACTTTTAGAAAATTGAATTCTCCGGCGAAAATATCAAGTATGATTAAATTAGCTCTTTGTATAAGCGAGATATGTAAATTTAAAAATTATGTACTTTTTGGTTTCTGTAATTAAGTTTACTATGAATTAGGACAAAAAATAATAAAAAAAAATAAAGAATTTAATGTCAATGTCAAATTATGTCCAATACGTGCAATTTAATGATTGTTATAATACATATTTTAATTATTAACAAAATATGTATAGTGTAACGCCAGGCGTACAAGGAAGTCATGTGTTGTCCACATCAGATATTTTATTATTTACCGTTGTACGTACATACTTCATTGTTAATAATTATTGAACTATCAAGTGTACTAATGAAAGCGATTAATTGTTGCGATCATTAATCGCCAATTTTGACTTTATCTCATTGAATTGCAAAATCTAATGTCATGAAAATTTTTTTAGGTTAGTAACGTTTGATACTCAAGTTTTGACAATTGTTCGGCAACAGTGTCGTATCTGTGGTTACTAACTTTTTCGCACTAAAACAAATGCCAGATAAACGTACTAATACGAAAAAAAATGTCATTTGAACATTCAAAATAACAAATTATAAAACAGAATTATAAAAAATATAAATAGGTAACATTAATTTATCATAGCATTCATACATAAGAACATATTAAAGAGACCGATTTTCGGTAGCGAATAACTGCATCCGGACCACAATAATAGTTACGCAACAATCATAATTCTAATTATATCTATTCTTTCATTCTGTAAGGCATCTTGTCCTACTCTTCTATAATGTTCAAGATGATTCCAATTCATAAACGGAATTGACCGTATTTCTATGTACTCTTAATATACATACCTACCTACAATTTTAAATATTAAATTAATAATTCAATAAGAAAAAATAAGAAAAAGCTTTCAGTAATATCAGTAAAACTATTGATTTTTAAAATTGACATTTATTTGACAATTACAAACATTTGAATTTTTCTTAGTGTAGTCTGGACCATAGACTGTGCGATTTATTGCAATAGATTATTCTATATATTATATTTTATTTATCTCTAAATCTATAGAAGATATAATAATTTTTTTAAGTGTATTAGATAGGTAATTTTTATGTTTTTCAATATTTATAATGACAAAAAATTTCGAAAAGTAATATACAGTGTGTCCCATTTAGAGGTGCCACCATTGGGATCTCGAGAACTATAAGAGATACGATGTCGGTTAAATGGAACTTTTTATGCGCCTTTGGGAGGCCATCTCAGATGTGCTTTTGTTTTTCCAAAAATTCTCATAGGGCACTAGATAATGACGAAAAATTGAATATTGTTGATTTTTTCTTTTTCAAATAACTTCTAAACTATTAGTAATTAAGAAAAACATTTCAAATATAAAAGATAGATATTTTTATTAGCTAACCAGTGGCGTACGAAATAAATTTTTATATCTGTAAGTTTTCGAGATATAACACAAACTTATATTTTTTTAAATGGAACCCATATCTGATTTTAGTCTCAAAAAAATAATTATTTTTTTCTCTTTTCAATGATGTAAGGGATATTATGTTTTGTACTTGTTTTGCCTTCAAAATTATTATTTTTTCCTTATTTTGTATTAAATTTACAATTACTTTAGTAGATTTCTATTTAGAAATAGTCCGTATTTAAATAATTTATTTCGTTAGAAAATTTTGCTCAAAACTCGTATCAAACTAATTTTTATATTTTGTATCTGGTCGCCCTTGGCACATTATAGTGTAATTTGTAATTATGAGTCTAGAATGAAAATATTAAGTAATAAAGGCATAAAACAAATTATTTCGATCAAATACAATATAATTAATAAAAATAATAATGTTTTTTTGGGAAATAATAAGAAAGTTCAGGAAATTAAAGAGAAAAATTAAATTTTAGGAGCAAAACAAATATAAAACATAATAACTCTTACATCATTGAAAAGAGAAAAAAATAATGATTTTTTTGAGACTAAAATCAGATATGGGTTCCATTTAAAAATATATAAGTTTGTGTTATATCTCGAAAACTTACAGATATAAAAATTTATTTCGTACGCCACTGGTTAGCTAATAAAAATATCTATCTTTTATATTTGAAATGTTTTTCTTAATTACTAATAGTTTAGAAGTTATTTGAAAAAGAAAAAATCAACAATATTCAGTTTTTCGTCATTATCTAGTGCCCTATGAGAATTTTTGGAAAAACAAAAGCACATCTGAGATGGCCTCCCAAAGGCGCATAAAAAGTTCCATTTAACCGACATCGTATCTCTTATAGTTCTCGAGATCCCAATGGTGGCACCTCTAAATGGGACACACTGTATATATAAGATTTTTTTAAGAAACGACTTCTGGTTGTCCAATTGTTATCAAAAAAAGGGAGATGTCCTTAATAATGTACGGGTGGTAAAATTGAGGTATAGGCTGTCTCATCGAAACCCAAAGGATTGCAATAAACAACTTAAATACCCGTATACTTGAGGGTAATTTTAAATGGCACAAAAGTGACCCCTGTGGTGCACTCTCCACGCCAGCTATGAGTGCCCGTGAGGTGACGCCTGGTAAGCATCCACACGGTAAAATATATCGTCATCATTACCGATGTCTACATGTGTTGTAGATACTGGCACACCCAGAAATGGGTAATATGCCGTGATGATATATTTATTTATTTTTTTTATAGTATAGATCTTAAGTATTATAGTTTTTGAGGAATCGTCCTTTCAAATTTGGATATGCGATTTTAGCATGAATACAATACCTCTCTTGGCAAGAGATAAAAATATGATTTTAGAGGCCTTGACTTTTTTCTAAAATATAAATAGGTGATTTTTAGCACTAGTACTGGGAAAAGGGTTGTAAAAACATTATCAATGTTACAAAATATAAAATAATTATAGTTGTTCGTGATAGTATGAAAAGAACCATATAATAATGTTTATTTTCTAAACAAAACACTCTTAAAATAATATTGACGTTTGGCTCAGAATTTTATTCCCTGTGTCAGATTTAGCAGTGCCATTTTGTCCTAGTTATTTTGAGATTATATTATCAGACTTCTTTGATGAAGCATAACATTTGAGTCCAGCTGTATAATGAAAATAACAAAATAAATTTCGTTCTTTATAACATAATCTCCTGCTGCATCTCTAATTGTTATGTTAAAATAACATTATTTCTCCCTTATTATTCTTCTTTTGTAATTTTCTGATTAAAGTGTAAATTTTACAACTCACAGTTGGTTTTTCTGTTATTATGAGAAAAAAAAATCACTTTTTACTGAGGCTATTCTTTAAAGCAGAACGCTCTTTACAAATTCAGTTGATTTTAGAATTAAAGAATTATTTAAATATTAATTCTAATTACAGAAATATTTTTAGTAAAAAATGCCTTAGTAATTACAATTTTAATTGTTCGTTTTATTTTATCTTGTCTTCCACCAGGATATTCTTTGTATTTTGTAAGTTTTGCTAGTTTTATATAATATTAACTAATTAGAAAAGAAAATTACGATAATACATGAAAATAATTTATTTTAAAATATGATTATTCCATATTATATACCAAATTTACTATTACGCTTCATACATATACGATAGTACCCACTGAAATATATACTAACTGGAATGCGCGTACGAACCGTGACTGTGAAGCATATTGAAAGCCTGCTGCTGGAGTAGTCGACAAACATCGAGACAGTTCGTGAGTAGACGGAAATTATTTCGTGTGGCGCATGTTTAAATAAATGAACCATAATATGAAAACAAAGCGATCAGCTATGATACGAGTTATTCGGCTAGGCTCGGTTAGGCACGAACGTGCGCGAACAGGACCAGCCATTATTGTTCAATGAGGCTTCAGTGCAGCGTACGCTGATAGGTAGAGTATGCGAGTTCCAGTTAGTATATATTTCAGTGATAGTACCTATAGTATTGCAACCTGTAACACAGCAACGTCATCCTTATTTTTACTCTTATAAGCCCATGTCAAAATGTCAGTCTTTCCATCATATCATCTCTATTTTTAACTTTACACCATTTGACGAACACTTCACCAAATTTATACTAGCGGATGAGGAGAGAGAAAGTATTTTGCCAGAAAGAGACAGTAGTACGCTTGAGTTAGATACACTATGTGGCACAAGTTTGGAAGAAATCACGGAAGGGGCTAACAAGCACTGTTTCACTCTTAATATGAAATATATATATATATATATATATATATATATATATATATATATATATATATATATATATGTACGAATATTTTATACTTACCAATGTCATAAAACTCGAAACATTGCCGACTATTTCCCAACTCTGGCTTTTAATTAGATGACTCCATAATTTACTAATCTCACTATACCAAACTGCCTAGTTGATCGACGTACAACTACTCGTCAATGAATTGAACAATTTAATAATATTAGTCAACGTAAATCGCTTTTCAGTTTTTCTTGAAAAAATTCTTTTGATGAGTAGTCTTATTTTTACGGATTTTTTTGTGCGAAATACACGATTTTGCAATGAATCACATAATAGCATATTATTCAATGAGCATATAAGGTATGCTATTATTCATGAGAATGAAGTGTGCATCTCGAGCGGAAAGGCGAGTGATGCAAATCATTCGAATGAGTAATAGCAATTACATGCGAATGGAATACTATACTTTATCCACAACTGTCAAATAATGACACATTTTTATTGAAAAATAAATATACATAGGCAAATCTAGTTCACGTTGTTGCAGCAATCATTTGCGTAACAAAATTATGAAGTGATTTGACATTTAGCAGAAAATTTTAAAACTGACTATTCAGCTACATTTTAAAGGCGGATTTATGCAGCCATTTTCATTTACATTTAATTTAATTTAATTTTCATTTAAAAGATAAATGTATGTAAACCAATGTAGCCATGCATACACCATTTTCATTTACGTTTTCATTTATCTCTCATTCTCATTTATTTTTAAAGATGGCCAACTTTTATCTAATAATGAAAATTATAAATGGCGCATGCGTGTACGACATGACAGGGACGAGAATTTGAGTTGATCGGCTGGTTGTCATTATGTATCTCCGATATCGTTTCTTTTTACGGTTTTTTATTGCAATAATACGTTTAAAACTAAACTCATAACTTCTTCGCTGTCACTACACACAATATTTTTATTAATAAATTTTATTCCAATGAAAGTCGGGTTATAACGTTAATCATCTGTCAGCGTATTTTTATATGTGCGCATGCGTTCATTTTCATTTATTTTTGTTATATATTTTTGTATGAATAGGTACATTTAAAAATTATAAATGAGAATTAAATTAAAATGTAAATGTAAATGAAAATGGCTGCATAAATCCGCCTTAAGTTTAAGAAGAAAATAAAAATATGAAAATGTGAAAACTAGTGTAATTTTGGCTTTTTATGTGGAAAAAAGTTGTCTCAAAAGGTAAATAAATTAATATAAAATAAATATATCATCACGGCATATTACCCATTTCTGGGTGTGCCAGTATCTACAACACATGTAGACATCGGTAATGATGATGATATATTTTACCGTGTGGGCGCTTACCAGGCGTCACCTCACGGGCACTCATAGCTGGCGTGGAGAGTGCACCACAGGGGTCACTTTTGTGCCATTTAAAATTGGAAATATTTGGCGTCAGTCGGGATCGAACCCGGTTCCCCCAGGTTCGCGACCTGACACTCAGGCACGCGGCCACGGGACAAAAGGTACGTAAAATTTAAATTTGACATAACGATTGAATAATATTATTTCATCGAACTGGTCAATATTATTCAATTAGTTACTAATTGAAGTGATAAAGGTTATTAATTGATAAAAATCGGTTGAATTATGGATATATTATTTGACAGTTGTGGAAAAATAATTTTAACTTACTAAAAATTAATGAATGAGTTCAGAATAAAGCTAGTTGTCTTCAGTCATTTATTTGAATTTTTTATTTCTTTAATCTTAATTACAGATTAACAGTTACGATTTTGTAGGTGTATAAATTGCTCTTTGCTTAAAAAAAAGAAATATAATATTCTGGACATTATATATAAAATTATTTACTATCGATATGATTTGTATGATTAAATATTCAACTAACAATAACTAAACTATTAATATTTACCTATTTAATGCTTAATTATATGCACAATTGCATTTATTAAATTAGGGCATACTCGAATACCTACAACAAAATACTTGAATAAATGATGAATCTCTCACACCACAAATGCAACTATGCTAAAGCCAATGAATTAATATTCAAATACATGCTTCAAAACAGATTATCAAATGAGTACATTATCCCGTCCTCATCTGAAACTAATATGGCTCGTCTTCATGCAAATTACATCCTGGTTATCATTTTGAGCTACGAACGAGAAGTAACTTAACCATCTTCAGGTTACCTACATTTTCAAAGTAATATTATTGGTTATTAAAAGTAGGCGAATATAGAACGTTTTTCAAATTTAATTAAATCTATGCAATATATAGTAAAACTGGAAGACTTTAAAAAAAAATCTGTTGTGGCCAGCACAATACCTCCCGCCATTTCCATAGTAGGCTATATATATATATATATATATATATATATATATATATATATTGTATTTAACATTTCTGGTACACACACAAAATTCTAATTACATCTATTATTCATATATTTTCATATTTTTTATTTCATTTTGTAAATAAGTTTCCTCCTACTCTTCTAAATGAACGAAATTCTCCAAATTCATTGACGAGAATGGCGGTATTTCTGATACGTATATGTAATATATGTATCTATAATTTTAAATAATTTATTAATAATAAAATGATAAATATTAAATGTACACTGACATTTTTCTGTCGATTACAAATATTTTAATTTTTCAATTGATTTCCATGGAGTTATTTAGGATGTGAGATTCATTACAATCTTACAATGAAATATTTTATATATTTATAATTCTCTATCTCTAAATCTATATAAATATAATAAAAATGTTTAATGTATCGAATAGAGAATTTTATAATCTCTAATATTTGTAATAACATAAATTTAAAAAATAATATTTAGAAGATTTTTTACGAAAGTATTATTTCCGGTTGACCAATCGTTACCAAAACCTTTTCAGCTCTTTCCATTAATGTCAGATTAAGGAATACGTAGTGAAATTAGTCTTTGGTCTTATAGAATTTGAGAAATCGTTCCTCCAACATCCACACACACACACACACACACACACACACACACACACACACACACACACACACACACACACACACACACACATCATTGTGAAAAATGTTAAAATCGGATTCTAGCGACCTTAAAAGTACTTATTCACTAAAATCTGGATATGCGATTTTTAACATGAATTCAGTACCACTCTTAGCGAGGGGTAAAAAGAAACAGTTCAAGCTTTGTTCGTAACTCTACACTACAAATGTGATTTCTTTGATTTCGAGGATCTATTTGAATGTTTAAATTCTAGTTTATTTGGTTTATTTTAATGTTTGTTTTATAGGTAGATTGCAACAAAATTCCTTAGGAACTGTAATGTTATTTTCAAAACAAAATTCTAGTGTTATATGCTCTTTTTGTATTGAAAGGAATCTTACGTTCTTAGGTCTCGCTGTTCCAAAAAGTCAAATTAAGATACATATTTTTAAGTTTGTAAAATAAAATAATGATAATTTAGAAGTTAGATGTTCATTATCCTCGTTTTGTGCCAATTGTCCCATATAGTTACATATATTTGTATTTGTAAGTACTACAATTTTGGTCCTGTAACTTACCTTTAAACATAATTAATGTACCTACATTTAAGTTTTCCCTGATGAAGTTACAAAAAAAGTTACGAAATATTAGAATTAAATAAAATTAACAACTACACGGATTGTTAATATAATTCCTACCAATCACCGCCGAGGAGTTCGTTAGGATATTTTATCTATTAAGAAGTACGGCGTTACTTCTTCCTAACAATGTCGATAATAATTAAATTTCAGAACCGCGACAAAATGAAATACAAAGTATGGCAATGAACCGATTAATTTAAATCAAAAACATTATTATTGAAAAGGTTCTTATATACCACCTATTTACTCAATCGGTAAAATTAACTAGTTAGCTTAACAAGTTCAAGAAACCGGTTAATAAAATCATTGGGAAACAAAAAAACAGTGTTCTTTTTTGTAAATATTTGTTTTGTGTATCTTTTGGCAACCAAATATCACATTTTTACATCTGTCAAAGGCTACTTTACGGATTATTTTATTTCATTGCTGCTTTTACTTTACGCCCGCTGTAGCCACTCGTTTATGAAAAATAGTTGTTGCTATCGCTTATTTTCTTTTTTAACAAATTAATTAATGTTCCATGAAATTTCAATTTTCGTGACGGTTTCGAAAGAAAAACATTTTCTATTAATTGTAATGTAAACAAAAATGTGCATTACATTTAGAAAAAGTTAAAACGAGTGAAAAAGTGCACTGTTTTTTCCTCTTCTCTAAGAACTTTTTAAAAAACCTGTTTAATCTGCTTCGCTTCGTTGTATAGTTAGAGTTTCTATTATATTTCTAAGTTTATTTTCATTATGAAAACATGGTATTCCTATGAGGAACAGGGTAAATACAATTATCTTTTAATGTTTTAATGTAAGTATGAAAATTCTTTGTCATATTCCTAAAGAATTCTGTAAGAATTTCTTTCCTTTTAAATATGAATTGTGTATGATATTTGTAGTATTATGCGATAAGAATTATGCAGAACACTTGGCATATCACGCAACCAGATATGCTTAAAATGAATTATGAATTATTCCCTATCTCGTAAGTTTTTACATAAAAGTATATTTACCAAATGTAACCAACTCGTCACTGATGTCTCGACTCGACTCACCTGAAAAGATAAATACCATTAATAAACAGGTATTAAATGGTGGATTTGCATTTAATCAACGCAATTATTGTTAGAGGGATTTTAGACTTATATTTAGTTCCATGCAAAAATGAAATCATGTTTTTTAAACCTAAGGGTAGCTTTATTGAATAATAATTTTGATATTTTTCAGTTTATTATACGAGGGATATTCTCTTCGAGTTTTGTTCCAAACACGGTAGGAAACAGACGTGTTTAACTGAGATTCGTAATGATTTTGTAATTTCATATATAAATATAAATAAATATATCATCACGGCATATTACCCATTTCTGAGTGTGCCACAATCTGCTTTATCGCAGATATCGGTAATGATGATGACAAATTTGTACCGTGCGGGCACTTACCAGGCGTCACCTCGCGGGCACTCATTGCTGGCGTGGAGAGTGCACCACAGGGGTCACTTTTGTGCCATTTAAAATACGAAATATTTGGCGTCGGTCGGGATCGAACCCGGCTCCCCAGGTTCGCGACCAGACACTCTGGCACGCGGCCACGGGACCCCATTATATTAATAATATGATAATGAGGTGAAGTTAAATACCTATAGTGACGTGAAATTAAAATATGTAATAATTAATAAATATATCAAGAAATTATTAAGGACCTGGCCGATATAAGGATTTTAAATGAAGATTCTAGCAAATAATACAGGACCGGATTCATTTCCAGACGGTAAATCGAAATAGGCCCGTAAACCATAACAAAAAATAATAAAATATACACTTTATCCTTAAAGTACTACTCAATAAATAACGATTAAGATAAAAAAAACATTTTTTTAATAATTGCTTTGCGAGATATTTTAATTTATTTCCAGGGATACAGATGACGTCACACTATTGGTATCTTTCTCGCGCAGCCTACTACAGAAAACAATTATGACTTTTTGATACTACGAATTGCCTCAAAATGAAACGAACTTTCATTTAAAAATATTTTTAAAAATTGGTTCATGGGCCTATTGGGTAATAGAACATATGATCACTTTTTGGTTTGAAATGTTCGGCATTATATTCGAGTACATAATGAGTAGAGAGAATATTATACTTTATCTGCATATTCCTTTTAAGAACTTTTTAGCTAATCTAATTGTAATACCATCAATAAATAAAATAAATAAATAAATATATCATCACGGCATATTACCCACTTCTGGGTGCGCCAGTATATACAACACATGTAGACATCGGTAATGATGACGATATATTTTTCCGAGTGGGCGCTTACCAGGCGTCACCTCACGGGCACTCATAGCTGGTGTGGAGAGTGCACCATAGAGGTCACTTTTGTGCCATTTAAAATATAACCATCAATAACGGCAAGAAATGAACAATAATACAAAGCCGAAAGAGTAAATCAAAAATGCATGAATTAATGAAAACGATAGAATATGCTTTGTGTATGTTAAAGGAAAACTTTAAAATTAAGGTTATCCGGGATATGGAATTCAACTAGATATTTTTTAAATTCGCATTCATTTGTAAGGTAATGCTATAAGAAGAGTAATGACAACATCTTCACAGAATTCAATGTGGTAGACTCCCGCGAAAGTCACCTAACATAGATTTCCATTTGAAAAGTTTTATGTTTGTACTATACTCGCCATCAAATGAGTATGGCCTGATGTTCAACTTTTTCCCTTCTCCGCACCCTGTCCCTTGCTATGCGGTGTTACCGATGTCAGTGTCAAGTGCAATTTAGATAGTATATGTTGGTGTTTTAATTTTATTGGATATATAGAATCTTTTCCGAGGAATTTTCGGTATTGAATTTGTAAAAAATTGTTATGGTCATGCTACAATTTTACTGGATATGTAAAATCTTTTCCAAGGTACTTTTGGTAAGGGATTTGTACAAAATACATAGAATTGACGGAAGGCAATGTGCTGGCCACATCAGATTAACTTCCAAAGTAAATAAAATTTATTTCTTCAAATGACAGAGTTTTGACAGTTATGTCACAGAATAGACATTTATACAGAAGCGATATTCCTTGTCGACACCATTGTTGTTCAGATTTGACGCGCATGACCTTAAACTTTAAATTTGTTGGCAAATATACGCGCGAAATTTAAATTGTTTTAAATGATAAAAGAAAAATTGGAACACAAAGTACTAAAATTTTAATTTTATTAACCAATTAAAAAGAAATCACAAAATAAATACATAATTATATTTTTATTAAACAAATACCTGAATTTTACAAATTCATTACAATGCAGAATTTTCTATATCTTTGATGTGTAAAACAAACGTCAGACTCGATGAATTTGTCCCATATCCTTCTCCAACAAATCTTCTCTTCCATAGGCCTTAAGATACATTTTACACCTATATTTATTAAATGAATATACATTTTACATGATATGGTAGTCGTTTAGCAACTTACATTTCTGGATCTTTCGGAAACGAAAAAACCTACATTTTCCTTTCTTCATTTTTTAAATCTACTTTTACAGTCTTTATATGAACATACAAGTCCTCCCGATTTTACCTTCTTCGTTTGTTCCAATTTATTAGAAACTAATATCACTTCTAACATTCACAAACACTTCAGAAAACACATATGTCAAAAGTGAGAAAACGTGTTTGGTTTGTTTGAATTAGCCATAACTGGCCATAATCTTAAATAACATGGACGTGACAAGCTGAGACAATAGCTCCTCCAGAATATGCGAAATATATTCTATGATAATGATTTTTCCTATCTTTTGTTGAAAAAATAACATATTTGTTCTTATTAGAAATCAATGTGTGTTTCTTAATATACTTTTATTATTGACCCCTAACAGAAAATGTTCTCGTCGAGGTAATGAAAAGAACAAAGAATCGTAAGATACCGAGATATGCCGAAAAAAACCGATTTTATCCGATTAGCCTTTTAAATTTGTTGGCATACTCTTTCTCACTCTAATTTTCGTTTCTCTCTCTGACTGTCGCTTCTGTATGACTGTTTATTCTGTGGTAATATTATATATGTCATAAAATGAATAAAATTGATTCGAATTTATAAAACCGGGGGTAAGATAGTTAAATGTTGAATATGGTTATAGCTAGGGTTGCCAACGTTATAAAATTACAGAAGAGGACATTTTTTTTTCTGAATTACGTTTAAGATTAAGAATGTATGAGAAAAATGCGCCGCATGCGATTTTTTGAAAATTTTCAAGGTCAAACGTGTCTTAATGCAAAGTTAAATGTTTTAGAGTTTTTTTACAATGAAGCAAATTTAACAAATTCTTAAAAAATTAAAATCAATACTTTATGACGAAAACAAGTAAAACACAATAAGACATCTAACCTTAAAATATTAGCTGCTAATATCTAATTTTACATTTTAATTTTTTAAACTGACAAAGCAGTTATTTAGCGTTCATAAACTATAATAAAATATTAAGGAGTAAAACCTGATCCGGATAGTCTCCCGATGAGGATGAGAGCATGAGCATAAAAGTAACAATTAACAAATTTGACAAGTCAACACAGGTATTATTAACTCTGCTGAAGCGAGCTCTGAAGGTCTGAAGTTATCACCAAACACTAAAGCATACATCTCTTCGTCTGCCACTGCCACCTTTTAGAGAAGACTGTAAACTAAACATTAGTAGATAAATTATAGTACCAATACATCAATAATTCAAAAATGCTATTGTTATTTCATTACATTACATAAAATGTAAATTAATTATTTCATTTTCATATTTATAATAATAAAAATATTATTAATAACAAAAAATTACTATAAAAGGACAAATCGCGTCCTTTCCTGGTTTAAAAAAGGACAAGGACAAAATATGCTCAAAAAAGGACAGTCCTTTCCAAAAAAGGTCAGTTGGCAACCCTAGTTATAGCACACTATTATTTTTTAAGCATCCTTGTAATCATATACATATTAAACGATATTGATGCATAACTGTACTCTAATTGCTCATCCCGAAATATTTTCCACGAAGTGTTGGTATCTTTTGCTCCTCATCCTTGAATTCTCCATCCCTCATATCTGCAAGTCAGAGAATAATTAAAGCCCTCACAATAGCTGCGGGCGCAGCGATATCGGAACATGATGTTGCGAATATCTCACATCGGGATGTGATGCTACTGCTACACTCGTAATGTACAAACATTAATCATGAGACAGCCGTCTTGAGGCCATAGTGATAGTACCACGCTGCACTTAACTTCATTGTCAGAATCAGCAGCTAGCTTAGCTCTCGCTCCGATGCTTATGCAGATAGATGAGATGGAAGATCAACGCGGGAGACGCAAATCGACGAATATTTATTTACGGAGATACAATCGTAAATATAAGAATGCAAACTTCAAACTGGGAGTATGCACCCATTAATTATTTTAATAAAAACTTTCAAGAAACATGTCTGTACGAGGAAAAGTCAAAAAATTCGCTAAATAAAAGAGGAAAAAAGTAAAATTAACCAGTTTATTATATTTTCCTTTTAATTATAACCCAAATATTATTTTAGTACGAAGGCGCTGAAAAAGTTTCTGTAATCTGGTAGTTGTAGTAATGACAGTGATTTTCTGTTGTCATATTTATAAAATTTTTATCTGCCGCTACCCTTGGTAAGTGATCGTGCTAAAAATCGCATATCGAGATTTTGGTAAATGATCACGTTTTAAGGTCCCTAGAATCCGATTTTAACATTTTTACGGTGATATCTGTATGTGTATGGACTCAAATACATTCAAAAAATTCTGATACATTGTATTTCTACATTATACTAAAATGGAAAGAAGCCATTAGATATTGATGTAAATTAGGTAACCTGAAATCAGAGCTGGGCAAGTTACTTTTAAAATGTAACTAGTTACAGTTACAGTTACCTCAAGAAAAAAGTAACTAAGTTACTTAAGTTCCAGTTACTTTGGTGAAAGAACTAAGTTATTTAATAGTTACTCATTAAAAGTAACTTAGTTACTTTGAGTTACTTTCTAACTACTTTTAATGGCGTGAAGTGTAGACTAATGCCCGTATTCATAAACACTCGTAAAAATTTTAAACAGTTCGTTATAATATTTATCCAATAAAAACAGTTGACATTGAAATAAAAATCAAATTTTTATTTGTCATATTTGATTCTATTTGTCAAAAATTATAACGAGTCGTTTTGAAACTTTACGAGTGTTTATGAATATGGGCATAAGACTGTTGACTTAGATATTGTGTAGTATACATTATCAAGGAGTTTTTGCACTACGTTAACCTAAATTTTAACGTTATTGCTTGGCAACACCCAATCAGATTGTTATTGTTAATGTTAACGGACCTACAGGGCCTTATTACCGCCTAGGCCCACGAGGCCACGGCCTAGGGCCTGCTTTGACATGGGGCCCGCAAGACCCAGTTGCTATGATTTTTTTAAATTTATTTTTCAATTTTGATTTCTTATACCAAGATATAAAGAATCTACTTTCTTTCTAACATGACATGACCATTATAATGTATAATATATACAGACATTAATTCCTTGACTTATTAGTGGATAATGATTAATTTATTGGAAACTTCGGATCAGACGTTGATTTTCAATCTGAGGCCCCGCGCTCACATGGGCCCCGCACATTTAAATATCTAAGAAAATTTGATGAAAAAGTATTTTTTTATAAATATTTGGGGCCCAGCTACTCTAATAACATATTCCCGAGACCCCGCAAAATCGCCAACCGGCCCTAGAGAGGAGTAACAAAATATTATGCTAAGATTTCAGCAGGCAATTTTATTTTTTTCTTTAATAAATAATCTTATATTATAATTATACAAATATTTGTACGTACTTGTTTTTTACTATAAAGCGGGAAGGGGGCCCGAAAAAAATTTTGGCCTAAATTAATTCTAGAATTAAAAATTAAAATAATGTGTTATTTTTAGTTTTTCTGTTTACCGTACAAAAAAACTCTATTATTCATGAATATAATTACTTATTTTATTATCTATTATGGCTTGAAATCAATCAACAATAATATTGAATTAAATTATGTTTTAAAATAAAAGTTACACATTACAGAGGGAATGCGCGATGCTGCGCTCAACACTCCCACTCTGGACAGACGTTTAAAACAAAACAGTTTTGAATTACTTTAAGTAACTTAAGTTACTCAAGTAACTAGTAACTAAAAACCGTAAAGTTACCAACTACTTTTCCGCAGCAAGTTAAGTTACAGTTACAGTTACCATATTTTAACTAAGTTACGTTACAAGTTACGTAAAAGTAACTAGTTAGTAACTAAGTTACTAAAGTAACTAGTTACCGCCCAGCTCTGCCTGAAATGGCACTTTACTTGAAGCTCAAAATAGTTTTTTTCTTTCGAAAAATACTTTTAAATATATTTTTTTCGCTGAGGCAAAAGAGAAGACATAAACATACAAGGCTATGGTGGATGAAACCTCGTATTATCGTTGAGGTTAAGCAAATTACTTATTTTATTTTTGTATCTTTTGTTTCTTTTATAATATAAACTACTATTTTGTTGAACAGTAGCCTACGTTATTAAATACAAGACCGCTAAACATCACAATATCTGTCAAATGGAAACTCTAGTTCCAAACTCGCCGTTTTAGCGCGACTTATTCTCGCTGTCACATGGCTGTCTTTTTTGATATACATGTTTTATGGTTATAACCGCAAAATTGATAATATCAATATATTTTTTTGACAGTCTAAAAATGACAATTGAATGATAGCGGTAATAAGTCGCGCCCTCATCAGCGGTTTTGGAACTAGAGTTTTTGGCCAGATTTTTAAACAAAATTTTAGTTGTTTCCCGGCATTGTATTTAATAGCGTAGACTACGGTTGCACATAATGTATAATTATTTTGTCTAAAGTCATTTCGTTCATTTTTACGGTACTGTCGTGTCGTTTAGTGTCGTTTTAGAAAGATGGGAAATCCGACAAATCTTACTTATTGTCGAACAGTAGGAACAGAGAAAGTTATTAATTTGAAAATATGTAAATAAACGTCAATTTAACACGTAATATTGTCAAAAATGTTATCTAAAAAAGCAAAGCTTTTCTCCTTGAATCTTATTTTACAAATGGAAATAAAATGGAAAACGATGAATGGCAATATTCTTTTGCTACCTGTTACAACGAATCTCAGGAAAATTACATTTCATGATCAATTTTATTATTTTGACTTTAGAAACATACTGTAGAATTTTACCAGTCTGACTACCTAATCTACTAGGCCTAGGCAAAAATGCTTGGACCGTCATTCTTTTTAACTCATGTATTGCAAATTCTAAGGCCTGTATCTTAGTACTATTACTGTTTTTGACTTCTTTAAATATACCATTTGAAACCCGCCTTCAATATTAGTAGAACTAATAATTTCATTTTGTTAGAAAATGGACATTCATCCATTTTCCCCTGGCTCTTCAATATTAGGACAGGTGTGAAAATGAATAGGTAATGCATATGATTCGAAAATAAAATTGAAGATTATACTTAAGCTATATTAGGCGATATCAGAGATTTGAAGCTTTTAATGTATTACTTAAGTCGATATACGTGGTTTGGGTGCCATTTAAAGTTAGTCAGTCAGAAAGTGGAGTCTAATGCCTAAAGTTGAGAATCTACTCTTACATCCGAAGGATTTTGAAATTGCAGGGAAATCTAGGAGGAATACTAAATATAGACTAGCATTATAGTATTGATTGGTGTAAATTAATAGCACATGTAAATTTCAGAATCAATAGTGTGCATAAATAAATAATAAGTAATGTAGATATAAATATCTACTGTTATAGTTTAGCAGTAGTTATTAATTAATTTACTGTTATATAATTATGTAATCATAAGTGACATTTCATTTCATTACTCGTAAAATCAATTATAAATTGAACACATTTTGTTGACATTTGACTGTTGTTTTAACAAATAAATTTTTTATCATTTCTAGTTAAAAATTCCCAGATACACAAATTTAAATTGCCTCAAGAATTGCTCAACAAAAAAACCATGTGAATCTATTTTTAGTTTTGCAGCTGGGCGTTATAAAACAAAATTAATTAATGTAACAAACATTTTTTATTTCATATTTGGTTTAACGATCTATAAAATTTGCTTGTCATTCAAGTATGTAAAATTGAGATGGTGCATATGAAAGTGCAAGTAATACAACTAATAACTTGGATATACACAATTTAATAGAAAAAATTCATATATGTAAGCGGTTTTAGTATAGAAAAAATGTTTATATAATGGAGTAGATGTAAAAATATAATTAATATTAATACAGGCTACGCAGTAGTCATTTCAATAAATAAAACGAAATTAATGAATTCAAATGTTGTAAGTTTTTCGGAAATGTTAAAAAAATTGTATGTGTATACCAATTTTTTAGATTTTAAACCGGACTACAGTGAATTCGAACTGACCAAAGCCAGACTAAGAGAGATATTGGTGTAATTATTTTTGTTTGGAAGAGTCAAATACAATTCTTTTCATTTTTTGTTTGATTGAAATGTTTAATAAACTACATTCGAATTTTCTATATAGAATATTTCGTTTATTTTGAGAGATACGAAAAAGTTAAAAAGCAAAGTTAAACTAGAGAATGGGGTTTATAAGATGATTTTAGTAAGAATTTTATATTACTTTCGGTATAAATTTTTACAAAAACTAATTACGTGTATTAAGCTTTTCACACATTCTGTAACTGAAAACTGTTAGAGAAAGAGCACATTTTGTTACGGAATAATATTCTGAAAGCCCGCTTGTTATTGAATTCACCTGCATTCAATTGTTTTCAAAATTTAGTGGGCTTTGCTCGGCGCATTGTTTCTTTGATTTTGTCACCTCAACGCCCAGGTATTATTACAAAAAACAAATTAATACACCTTGTGTTACGATTTTTGAAGATTTTTACAGGGTAAGTTAAGTAACAAATTATTGTTTTTGTAACCAATCATATTTTTTTATTTTTAGCAAAAAGAGATGAGGAAAATATATTATTTTTAAATAGTGTTTGAAACAGTATAGTTTAAACTTCGTATGGATATTATTTATTCCATACTAGTTTTAGAATATATTATAGTAGAATTGTTTTCATAGCTTGCTTTTTTACTTTGTATGGTATTTTATTAATACATATTTTGAAAATAATTGGTCGCCATTTTGTAATGGTAGAAGTAAAACCACGATATTTTGGTATAAAAAATACAACTATACCGATTCCCTATGCTAGATTTAAAGTTGCACCCATTTCCACTAAAACCGGAAATGACAACTTTGCTTATTAACATTTTTTTTTGTATCTCTCAAAATACACGAAATATTTTTGGTGGAAGTCTTTCGCCGATCAGCATGTATATAGTTGTTATTTTATTTGCATTAGTTTGCATCTAATTTTTAAGAATTTCTGCAATATGAGTAAAGAATCTCATATGCGATTCTGGGTGACATATTTGATGTAACGAGTTGTTTTCTATTCCTCCTGTAAAATTTAGTATGTCACTTTTCCACTAAACTTCTGAATAGTCAATAAAACAGGTAGATTTTCAGCTCGATGCCCCATGGTGCTTAAAGGAGATAAGAAACTAATTATTATTATTTTAATTTTTTGCCAGGTTGGATCGCCACGGAATGTCTTCTACTATCTAGATCAGTGGCACCCTTTGTTTACTTTTTGAGAAATTACCAATTTGTGTCTTAACAAAAAATAAATCTCAGGCTGATCCTTGTGTTGGCTTGTGTAAAAACACTAGCGTCAGCAAATTCAAAAACCTTGAGCAGCTTGATGAAGAGGAAGGCGCAGCAAGAAGCAAGATCTCGCGTAATCAAAGGCGAAAAACAGGAGTAAAAAGTGTGCGATATGATGGGTGAAAACAGGCGAAAGATAAAAACAAATAAAAAGCACGAAAGGCGATTTGTGTCCAGAGATTCCTGTCAGACACGGAGACGCACTGTTCCGGCTCCGACCAGCAGAAACACGCGTAAGAGCGAGCGTGAGATAGCGATGATAGATGGCAAACGCAAGATATAAGGGATTCTCAATAAAATATCTCAAGATATAAGACAATAATACTCACAAAATTATACAGCGCCGTCGAAATATATGGACATGCCTTAAAATTATTCAATGAAACAACTCTTTTTGCTATGTGTGGCAAGCTGTTACTTTTTTCTCTTCAACATTATATTTTACACGAATATTTTGAGGATTTTTAAATTTTTTAAATAGATTCACTGCTTTTGATAATTAAATAATTATAACTTGCATAAATATTTATTAATCAATAATTTAATATTTAAACCTTAATAGGTACTTATGGTCGGTTGCAACAACATAACATAAATTTTAAGTGTTATTTAAGAAATGCCGCCAATCTCGTCAATGAACTAGAACAACCTTGAACATTTTAGAAGAGTAGGACAAGATTCCTTGCAGAAGATAACTAAAATTATTTGTGTAGGTACAGGAAATGTTAAATTCGATATTTATGTAACAAAATGGAAATGCCGACAGCTATTGTACTGGCCATAATAGATTTTTTAAAGGTTGCAAAAAATTTAAGGTTAGTTGATGCAACTGGACATTATGGCTAGTTTATGCAACTTTTCATAAGTAATAAAGAATAAAACATAAAATATAAATGTGTACTCATATATCGCATCGTTTACGCAGTTTTGAGATAAAACATGAACATAAGTTACATAAACATAATACATAAGAAATGACCAAATTTCATTTCTTGTGTCTTATCCATATGTATTATGTCAAAATGTCACTAGTTCCTGAATGAAAGAGGTTAGTGGGACACAGTGGCGGCTCGTGCTATAGGGCACAAGGGCGCAGCCCTACCAAATAAAAAGACAAGAAAAAAAGAAATAAGCGAGTACATATACATTTTAAAAATACATTAATTATTATTTATTTACTTTCATTATTATGCAATTCTTACTACACCGCCGATAGCTAGATAGCCTATATACTGACGTGTGCACGTACCGATATGTTGCTAGAAGCTAGGGCACAAATGTTTCTGCCCCGGTCTCCCACTATTTTTACTCGAATTTTGACCAATAGCAGCGAAGCGCGCGAAGCTGCATATGACTGCATTAAGCCTGTTCCGGGCACAGCCCAATATAAACGAAGATGTCCGAGTATGTCCGGCATTTTCCGAGGTAATCTGTTATTGTTGAATTGTAATCGTCTAGTACTCATTTAATTACGAAGATGGCTTCTGTATCTTAAAGATTAAATAATTTAATTATACTCTTTTTACTTTTTTAAATTTTTGTGCCCTACCATACAAAGATATCACCAGCCGCCACTGGTGGGACATTGTTTTCGACTTGTATTCTTGATTATTACTTATAATGTTGTGATTACAGAATGTACTTACGAGATAAATTGAAATGCACTGGAGTGCAATATTTTTTTTTAAAGAGTTGTATTCGTGATTAAATTTTACTCGCAAAATAAATATATTTTTTCAGTGATTGGTTACTTATGCTTTATGTAAATTGCATAAACAGATTTTATCGCTATTTATTATGTATTATCACTATGTTTTATTTTTATCATTATGAAAAGTTGCATAAAAAAAATCTAGTAACAAGTCACATATACTTATATTATATTTTTTGTGTTAGCTCATTTATTAGTAGCGAATTTAATACTTTGTAGACAAGCAGACGTGTTTTTGTAATTGTCCATTACATAAAATTAAATAAAATTTCGTTTTATTGTTTGGGTATACAATTTTGCATTTTATAAGGATTCTTTTTATATAATTATTTTCGTTTTTCAGGCATATAATTTTTTTATGATGAAGATTATAGGTCTTCATTATATTAAAATTGATTTTATTTAAATTTGTGATAGCGTTATTGTTCCTGACCAAAGAGTACAACACAACTTATTGAAAGTTCTTGAATTCATACTGTTGTGGCCAGCACAAGACCTCTCGCCATTTCCATATAAGGCTATATAACTATTGTATTGTACTTCTCTATCGAACCGTCGATTTATAACAAAAAATTACAGAACTTTAACCAAATATTGTTTTTTATTATATTTAACATGTCTTCTGCACACATATAATTCTAATTATATCTATTTTTCATTGTACGAGGAAGTTTCTATATGTCTTCCAATTCATTAACCAGATTGGCGGTATTTCTGATGGATATATGCATTTTACCTATAATTTCAAATATTTCATTAATAAAATAATAAGAAAGGAAATTTGAATTTGTCAAGTCGTTTCCTTAGAGCCTTAGCCTCTGCGATTAGAATCTGCTATATATTATAGTGTCTTTATCTCTAAATCTATACAAGATATAATAAAAAGTGTATTAGATGGAGAATTTTGTTCTTCAATATTTGTAATACCAAAAATTTCCAAAAAATTATATTTAGAAGAAATTTTCTAAGAAACTACTACTTCCGGTTGTTCAATTGTTACCAAAACCTTTTCAGCTCTTCCCAGGAATATCAGATTGAGGAAACTGCAGATAAATATTTTTTAAGTCTTATAGTTTTTGAGGAATCGTGTCTACAATATCCAGACATACATACACACACACACATACACACATACACACATCCACACACACAGACATCATTTTAAAAATGTTATAATAGGATTCTAGGAACCTTAAATCGTGCTTATTCAATAAAATCTGAACAATTTTAGCATGTATCCAATACCTCTCTTAGCGAGAGGTAAAAATTAAGTACAAATTATAAATTTTAGAACATATTTGTGTACTTCTTTTAAAATATGATATGAAAAGATAAATCATGTAGATGTGAAAAGAAGTACTAGTATATATTTCTCCATTTCTGTATGGAAGCTAGCTTGGAGTTATATTAAGACCTGGATAGTAACGTTTACGTTTACGTACGAAGTAATAAATTTGTCATTCAGATGAGAACATTTAAATTTAATTAAAAACTTGTAACGCATGCACGGAAGGTGACCTGATTTATGTCTGAAAACATCTGTTAACATAAAAAAGTCATCCAATATTCGTTGCAATATTAAAGTTGAAACGGAGCGTTGGTGAAGTTGAGAGTTTATCTGTAGTGTTTTGCGTCGTGCGTTTCCTTGGCGACATCTGCCTCAACCAACACAAGACAAAGACATATGAAGTGAGCGCGTGCATAGTTTATAGCTGTTTTTGTTCCAACTTTTCATAGCAATGCAAACATCCGCAACGACTACCAAGACGTGTTGCCTGGTTTTGTTTCTTTACAAACTTCCTCTCTCTAATTTTCCTTCCTTTTCAGCTCCTGTTTCGGCTCTTCACTTCTTCTGTTTTGCTATTGCTATAGCTATAGCCGAGAGGTGGAGTATTTTATCCGCCGAACCGAACGCTAAACTACCTACTCCACAACATCACGAAAAACCTGCTATCTTCTCTAAAGAAAGCTCTCATAATCAGAACAAAACCAGCAATTTTCTATTTATGGAAGAACACTTTTTTTCATTTTCAAATTAAAACTTTGCTGGCTATCAATGGACTTTACTGATTCAGCAATCTACTCTAATTTTAAGATTGAAATAACTTGAATCTTTTTCTAATTTTGTAATACGATTCAGCATTGATAACTTGATAAGGCAAGGTATAAAAAGACATGTGTATATAATA
Organism: Ophonus ardosiacus; assembly: GCA_943142095.1. Taxonomy (NCBI): domain Eukaryota; kingdom Metazoa; phylum Arthropoda; class Insecta; order Coleoptera; family Carabidae; genus Ophonus; species Ophonus ardosiacus. The sequence goes on along the minus strand of OW964823.1, from coordinate 77,501,001 downwards.
AGGATGCTCATTTTTTCATTATGTGTATATTCAAGTTTGAAGTAGAGTTGTTTTTTAGAAACTATTTCGAACATAGGAAATATATATATATATATATTATATATATATATATATATATATATATATATATATATATATATATATATATTAATTTCTTCCTATCCGTCAATGATGAATTTAAAGATTGGGACGAAGGCGATAGAGATATAGAACAGCACTTACTGACCGCAATACTTATTACGCTTTTTTGCACGAACGACGCACAAAATTAAATAAGAAAAGAAAATAAGATTTGAAAATTATTTTGACATATTCACGGTTTCTCAAATACTATAATGCCCGTATTCATAAACACTCGTAATAATTTTAAACGGTTCGTTATAATTTTTATCCAATAAAAACAATCGACATTGAAAGAAAAATCGAAATTTTATTTGTCAAGTTTCATTCTATTTGTCAAAAATTATAACGAACCGTTTTGAAACTTTACGAATGAGACTTAAAAAATATTTAACTGCAGTTTCCTCAATCTGACATTCCCGGAAGGAGCTGATTAGATTTTGGTATATCCAGATTTTAGTTGATAAGCACGTTTTAAGGTCCCTAGAATCCGATTATAACATTTTTACGATGATGTCCGTATTTGTGTATGTGTGCGTGTGTGTGTGTGCGTGTGTGTGCGTGTGTGAGTGTGTGTGTATGTTGGAGCCACGGTTTCTCAAATACTATAAGACTTAAAAAATATTTAACTGCAGTTTCCTCAATCTGACATTCCTGGGAAGAGCTGATTAGATTTTGGTAACATTGGACAACCGGAAGTAATAGTTTCTTTAAAAAGTTCTTCTAAATATTATTTTTTGAAAATTTATGTTATTTCTAATATTAAAGAAAAATCTCTATCCAACATTTAAAATTTTTATTATACCTTCTATGGAGTTAAAGATAGAGACATATAAATACATAAAATAATAAGTTGTAAATGAATCTCGTAGCCCATGGAAAACAAGTGGAAAATGTTTGTAATTAACAGATAAATGTGAGTGTCAATAAACCAGACATTACTGAACACTTTTTCTGGGAAGTACATTTAATATTTCTAATTTTATTATTAATTAAATGTTTATAATTATATATACATATATTATATATACTTTTCAGAAATACCGCCAGTCTCATCAATGAGTTGGAAGAATCTCGAACATTAGAAGAATAAGTTTGAATAGAATGAATTAATAGATATTTACACACCAAGTGAGCTAAGGTAATGTTTATCCATGAGAAGAAAGTTTAGCTCACGAACCCGTAAGGGCGAGTGAGTTAATTTCTTCGAGTGAATAAACATTCTTAGCTCACGTGGTTTATACAATGTTTTATTCAATTTTGACGAAATACTAATAAAAACCATTATAATATTTAATTTTGACTAGATAATAAAACTGATCAGTTAGTAGGCTGAGCATGACAATCGTCGCTGATAGACGTCAAGTCATGTATTTAAAATGCTTTATTGTCTCCTATTTGTACTGTGAAAAATAATGAAAATGGCTGATAATGTCTGATAAATATTATGGTAAGTGTTATTTTCGTACCTGATGTTATTTTAAATGCATTATTTGTTGCAGAGTGAGTTAAAATTTTGTGAGAGTGATTTAAAATTTTTTTAATTCACATGTGAAAAAAGTGTTACTTATAGTTGTTGCTATGGAGTTAATAATGACAGTTTAAAACGTCAAAATTGAAAAAAAAAATATAAAGAAGTTATGTGTTTTTGTGTGGCGAGAGGTCTTGTGCTGGCTATAACAGACTTTTAAAGTAAGTTTGATCGTTGGTTTTAATTACTTACCGCTTCGCTTCTTGATCGGCATGTAATAGTAATCACTTACCAATTATTAATTTGTAAAGAAAACTGCCTTGAAAACCTTATCGGTAAGCAAAAAATAAAAAACTATTATGCAAAAACATTATATATTTCCTGTAGGTACAAGAGATTTAATGGAGGCACTCGGTATAAGCAAACAGTTAAATTTCTTGTTGGAGTTGCTGAATAAAATTTGTAAAGATTTGAGTCTGTCCTGCAACTGCGATTCCTTCAGCAAGTGCAGAACAAAAGCATCCAAGTCTTGAGCGACGACAACTCATAAAGATACAATTGGTTCAAATTTAATTATGCGATAAAGTTTATAATTGGCCAGAATTATTTATTAAATTTTGGTCGTTTTGTGAGCCGCGCCTCGTACTAGCGCCATGGATTATTCAGCGTCCTCGTATGCCTGAAAATCCGCTGCAACCAGGACCGTACTAACTGGATTTTGTGCCACTAATTTCCAATTTTATCAAATATTCATACTACTTTTTCATACACAGCGAAGCTTATTCATTATTTATGATACTTGGTTATTTAAATTCTTTTCATTAAAAACATTGATAGGAAGGTATCTACATTTTAAAAGACACAGTGGCAGTGAATTAATCCAATATTAAATTTTTGTATAATTTATAGGAAGGTTCTCTTTAAATTTGTAATTTACAAATGGGAACATTTAGAATTTTCCCGAGTACAAATAAGTAAATTTTTATACGCGGCAGCGATACGGCCTCACTGGGCCCGTCTGGCGAACAAGTACGGCCGTCTCAATATGCATCTGTGTTGCGCACAAGATGGTCATAAGTGCACTCTTTATTTTTGCATTTGTGCCAATCACCCGGTGCGGCCGTACTGTACAAACGGATCCAGTGCGACCGTACTTTGCACATAACAAGGATATAGATATAGACAATATAATGAAGGATGGAACTACCAGTTAATTATTATCAAATTTTTGTTTTCAAGTATACTTTCTTAATTTTTCTTTCTCATTTTTAATTTACTTAAATTGAATTACATTGTGTACTATGATATCCATCTGAAAATATTAAAATTAATTGGTTGAATGATAAAAAACCAAAGTTGAGGACCATAAATTTTTTATACGTTACTGTAGTTAATTCATTGACTTTTAAACTAATAGACGCAGCGTACGAGCAAAATGCTTGTCCTGTCATAACGGTGCAGACACAGTATCTCTATCCTTCAACAATACGGAAGTTAAGAAAACGCGGCAAAATAAAAATTTGATTTGTCCCTAACTTGTTATAATTGGTGCATAATCGCTAAGAGTACATATTTAATTTTTTTGTGCATAATTACTTTCAGTATATATTTTTAATACAATATATTGTATACACATATATTATAGGGAACAAGTAATAATTAATAACAACTTACATATGAAATGACACAGCTAAACGGCGTACGTACTGCTGACTGCACAAAATACACCGTTTCCCCATTATTTTGTCGCATATACACCTCACAACACATATTCGTATATAATGACAGAAATAATTGTAAATGTTCTCCAAAAAAATAAAATAATACACAAACAGTTACGAAACGTCAAATAGATTTTGACAACTATTTAGTGATAGAGAGCGATGTATAGAGGTTTACATATGGCCGAAAAAGATGTACAATGAGTACTTTAACTGAGAACTTCCGTATTGTTGAAGGACATAATATATATTTCTATCCTTTTATGTTGGAGCATTATTCTAACAATAAAAGAATAGGAAACACTTGGTCCATTAGTTTAAAGGTCGATGAGTTAATTGTAGTTTCATGTTAATTGTACTCATCAAAGATAAGTTTGTTTTCAAGTACTTAATTTTTCTTTCCCATTTTTAATTTACTTAAAAATGGAACATTTTTCAAAATGTCGTTTTGAATAACATTGTGTACTACGATAGCCATCTGAAAATATTAAAATTAATTGGTTGAATGATAAAAAACCAAAGTTGAGGACCATAAATGTTTTATACGTTACTGTAGTTAGTGGGGTATGTGACCATAATCGAATTTCAATATATGTCATAATATATAAAAACAAACCTCTATAGCTTTTTATTATAATAATTAAAACTGAACATTAGTTTGTAATAATATTGTTATTAGCAATTTAATGTTTTGAAGAAGGGATCTGTGACGTCACTAGGGTAGAATGGTAGAAGAAAACAGTTAGATATGTTGTGATAGGTTATGGAATGGTGAACGTGACAGCTGCTGTCACTTTCGCCTACCACAATATATCTATGTCAGTCTAACTGTCTTCTTCTATCATTCTACCCTACTGACGTCACAGATCCCTTCTCCAAAGTTTTAATAATTATTTTTTCGTAAACTACGAATAATTAATCAATTTAAAAAAATACGGGTATTTTATTTTTTGGTCTAGTATCATATATGTAAAAATCAAAATTTAGTCACATACCCCATTGTAGTTCCATGTTAATTGTACTCATCAAAGATAATTTTATTAATTTTTGACTATTTTCACTCTATGATATGTTGTTTTAACTATTTATTTATTCATATTTATTTGTTTATATTTTTAAATATCCGTCTTGTATGTTCCGTTATCCACATGTGGTTTCTTTTTTTGACTAGACCATTCTAGCCCTGATGAAGACTATTGTATAGTCGAAACGTCGGCATGAATAAATTTTATTAATTGACTGCAAGTCCGGAGAATTTTTACTTTCCTGTATCTATCTCCATCCCAACACAGTCGAATATTGGTTTTTCAACAAATAGTATTGTCAAAGAAGAGATTTTTATGAGGAACAGAATGTATGAATGTGAATTGTGTACTCCGCTGAAAATTTGATTTGAAATGATTGTTGAACGAAAGGTTTCAAGTTTATGCCAACCCATTTGATAGAAATTCATCGAGGTTACAAAATTTGTTATAAAGAAAATTTATTACAATAATGTATTTACAAATATAAAAATAAATTTGAAATTCTGAAAGCTTCTGAAAACGCTCCGGTATAGTTCCCTGCAAAGTCCAGTAAACTGTACCTCCCCTCTTTGCATATCAATCATCAATTTTATTGCTATGTGGAAAGCAGTGCAGCCAACATTCCCAGCAGGCAACAAGAAGCTTCTGCTTGAGGCTCTCGAGAGCCGAGCAGGGAAATTTGTCAGTGTAGGTTGGTAGGTCTGAGAAGCAGACAGTATGAAAACTCGGCGTAAGTGGAAAATAGGTGGCGTGGAGTGCTTCAGCAGAGCAGACTCAGACAGGCATAGCAGACGGGTCAAGTAACGTGAACGACTCTACAGATGGAAGGTTGAGAGCGCTTTGTTCGCAGTCGCAGCGTATGCCTCTACACTGGTTCCAACACACACAATACGCAAATATATGTACGTATTTCAGTAGATTATAATACCTAAAATTTATAGCAAAAACCGACAATGTCAATGGTATTTGAAGAAGAAAAATTATACATGTTTGGAGAAGCAATTTTTAACATTACAAAAATTCCCTGGTAATTCATTCAATATTATTACATATACAGTCATAGAAAAAAGTCTCCGTACGACAGTAGTTTTAATGTATTTTATGAAAAATAGCAGTCTAAAACCCAATGGGTGGAATTCAGTGGGTTGTATTAAGGTCTGTATTAAATCTTGTATTAAGTATATGGCAACATTGTAATATTTTCCACATGTATCAATGAGATTCAATTGTGATTTAGAAATTTTACCACATGGAAAAGTAATACAGATATCCTTTAGTTAAATGAAGAAGTATTATTCTAAATGGAAGGTGTAAAACGAAACTCATTATTGCAAAATTAGGTTAGAAATATGTCAAATTTTGTGTCAAATATTTCATACCTGAATGTTAATGAATTTTAAAATATTTCAACCCCCGTTTTGATCAGTTTTGACATTTGTCCTTACTTCTGTTAATAATATTTTTTTCTTTATTTGATCCTTTGGTCTCTCACTTTTTTCTGACAGGTATTACAAAGTTGCCAAAATATTTTTGACAAAGGACTGTTTTAGCTTAAAACACCGTAATACAACCCACTGAATCTCACCCATTGTGTTTAATTTGACGGTTTGTATTGAATTTATTGGTTAATTATTTGTCGAATTCGCGTCTATAAGAAAATGCGTACTGTATAATATTAAAAATATGCTTAATCATCCCTAACAGTCTCCGGACTTTAACCGGATTGAGAAAGTGCGGAAAATTCTTAAAATAAATAAGAATGTAAAGCAAAAAATAATTTAAAATTAATTACAAGTAAAATGTCAGAATATAATGTCATGGGTGACCAAAATTTTGCTAGATTCAATGACTCATCGCTTAGTTACTGGTGGAAAAACCAAAGGAAAACCCTCCAAATATTATATTTCTTTATGAAACAGAAATAAATGGTTCATTATTTAAATGTTTTGGTTATCGTACGGAGACTTTTTTGTCATTAAATTATGAATACTTTCAATATTTACCCCATAATATAAATAAATTAATCAAATTATATGTTTATTTTATATTAATAATAACGTAATATACTGCGTTTTATTTTGGATTAAAAGGAAATTAAATATATTGAGTTTTAGATTGCTATTTTTCGTAAAATACATTAAAACTACTGTCGTACGGAGACGTTTTTGTATGACTGTATGTTACAATTCGGGATTCAGGAATTCGCCAAAAAATTGCACATAACTACCTTAGTTTTGAAGGTCTGAAAATGCCTAAACTCTAAACCCGAAAATAGCCACAACGCATTGTGGATTTATTTAAACATGCCTAACCATGACTTGTATTGTTAATAGGAGGAGGTAACGCCGTACTTGCTGATGAATAAAATGTAATAATTCCTGGCGGCGATTATGAGGAATTATATTGTTATTATTCCATAAAGTAGTTAATTTTATTTAAATTTCCAATATTTCGTTACATGTTTTGTAACTTCGTCAGGGAATAAAAAGTACAACTTTATATAAAGGTAAGTTACCTACAAATAGTTTTAATTGTTATCCTCAATTGGCAAAAGGTCTACATGTTATTTAAAAGCCCATGGTCTTGAAGTATAGAGTTTTAGGCCTTTGGCCGACACGAAATTTGTATTAAAAATAAAAATGAATTAATTTGTTTTCTGTTCAACATGAGTTACGTTGTTACATAACTCATTATTTTTATTAAAAATTTCATGTCGGCCAGTGGCATTAAAAATATACACATCGAGAACCATGCCTTTGAAAAAAAACAGCAGATAATTCAAAAATTTTTAATTGACAGATGTCAGTGTCAAATGCAAAACCAAAGTTGAAAGTATAGGATCAGAAAGTTATATGTGAATGTGATAGTGTCCCTCGCAAGTGACTTGCAGTTGCAGACTCGCCTCAAGATTGGAATTTTCAATGCCACAAGTACAAAAAAGGCCAAAGAGAAATGGAAGGACTGTGTAGATATGAGAGAGGAAGAATTATGTGAAGAAGATGCGTTGGACAGGAATGAGTAAAAGAGAAGAATAAGAAACAGCGACCCCTAATAAAATAGGGAAAGGAACTTTCGGTATGGAATTTGTAAAAAATAGTGTGTTGGTGTTAAAATTTTACAGGATATACAGCATCTTTTTCAAGGAACTTTTGGTACAAAATACATAGAATTGACGGAAGGTTTTGTGCTGGCCACAACAGATTTTTTAAATTAACATGAAAAAGAATTGACATATTAATATATTTATTAAATTTTGACGTTTTAAACTGTCATTATTAACTCCATAGCAACAAGTACAAGTAGCATTTTATTTACCAGTGAATTAAATATTTTAAATCACTCTCACAATTTTTTTAACTCATTCTGCAACAAATAATGCATTTAAAATAACATCAGGCACGAAAATAACACTCACCACAGTATTTATGAGATATTATCAGCTATTTTCATTATTTTTCACGACACAAATGACCGACAATAATGCTTTTTAAATAGATGACTTGACGTCTATCAGCAACGATTGTTATGCTCATTGAATAATATACTATTAATTACTTTTTTATGGTAAATAATTATGATTTTCTTTGGCTTGTAGTGGTACCACTGTAACTTACAAGTGCATTCAAATTTAGAATGACAAAAAATCGTCGTTTGTCACGCGCTCATTATAATTATTATTATAATGAAGATTTTACTTCGTACAATATAAAAATCTTTAGTGATTCTTTCAGCCTCTTAAGAGACATTGTAAGCAGCGTAATGAAAATTCATGGGGAAATAATGAGGCACATAGTGTATTTTTGTTTGACGATGAGGGTAGTGTTTGGCCGGTGCTAACGAGGTGGCGAAGTGATTTCTTTGATGTCTGCACCTTGTGGAGCCCAGAGCCCTCGAGACGCGAGATTCTTGACTCTCGAATAAGCGAGCGCAGAGTCGCTAGTCGACGACGCTCTATGCAAATGTACAGCCTCTCCACTTCTTATTTGCACTAGCCCGACTTCTTATGAATAATTACGTTATTCTTTCTTATCATGTACTACATGTGTAGGTTAAGAATATGTTCATTAAAGAGATGATTAAATTTATTCCTTACATGATACGTTCTGTGAAAAATGAAGCACTTGAAAGGGTTTATTTAACAAACTCACTTATTATCAGGGCCGTGGCTACAGCATTTGGTACTAGGATCAAACTTAAATATGGCAACTTTTGGATAAGCTTTTCATTAGTCTGCTATAAATTAAAAAAGAAAAACACTTTCTAGTAACCGAATACTTATTAAACTCGTATTTCAATCTATACAACCAATTATTAAAAACTAAAATGGAATCTTAAGGTAAAGTGGTTGTGTGGTCGATAAAGTTAGCATTCATTAGCACACAGAAAATTGGTACGGTCACATACCCTTTTGCACTCATACATACAGGGTTAGTTAAAAGTATGGAGACGGCGATTTATTGTCGTTAATATTCATTTTAGGAAATTGTGTTCAATACAAAAGTTTTTTAAGAAATTTTAATCTACATTTGAGAATACTTGAATTTTATTTTTCTTCAGTTCTTTTTGAGTTACGTTTGTTCGCGTAATTTTTTTAAATAGGAACCTATTAATTTTACTCTACCATTCGATAGAGTGTTTTTTCTCTTTACAACAGTATGTTTATTTTTTTGTTTTTCAATTTATTTTAATAACATTTTTACAAGGAAAAACACCAGTTTAAGTATTTACGAATAGTAGGTACATCTAAGATAGACAAAAGCGAAGCAATAAATAAACTCGAGCGATGTAGTTTACTTAGTTATTAATTTAGTTTTAATGATAAAATTGTGACCGACAACTTTATTGGAAATAATTTTGTCTATCTTAGATGAACTTACTATACGTAAATACTTGAACCGGTGTTTTTCCTTGTAAAAAAAATTGAAAAACAAAAAAACAAATGTAAAGAGAAAAAAACACTCTATCGAAGGGTATGTAAAATTAATAGGTTCCCATTTAAAAAAATTACGCGGACAAGCGTAACTCAAGAACAATTGAAGAAAAATAAAATTCGAGTATTCTCAAATGTAGATCAAAATTTCTTAAAAAACTTTTGTATTGAACATAATTTCCTAAAATGAATATTAACGACAATAAATCGCCGTCTCCATACTTTTAACTAAGCCTGTACACACAAACATACATATAATTATACACTTACATATACATACATTTGCAAACACATTCATTATCATGTTTCTACCTGATTCGACCCCCTCAAGTGCCTTCCTAAACATCTGTTTATCAAACGTCATCCAGGAGTCACATTTATTCCTTTTCCTCCAGACAGTTTCTTATTTGGTCTCCTACGCTAAGCATCATCATTCTTGCAAATTCCATCAAGTACGTTGTTTTAATTAAATTATAAACCTACCTGAAGACACACACCCACACACTAAATAAGCCGTAATGGAGTATTTTACAAACCAGGACGAAGCATTTTATAAAAGCGAAATCATTAGATTGCAGGTTTGATAGACCACGTGTAGAGAGTTAAAAAAATCTGTTGTGGCCAGCACAAAACCTTCCGTCAATTCAATGTATTTGTACAAATCAAATACCAAAAGTTCCTTGGAAAAGATTTTATATATCCTGTAAAATTGTAACACGAACACACTATTTTTTACAAATTCCATATTGCAAGTTCCTTTGAAAAGGTTCTATAAATCCAATATAATTATAACACAAATGTACATTCTATAAATTGTACTTCACACTTCCTCATTCCTATACAACGCAGTTCTTCCTCTCTCAAATATTCTGCTACACAGTCCTTCCATTTTCTCTTTGGCCTTCCTCGTACTCCCGGCATTGAAACTGCAAGTCACTTGCGAAGGGCACTCTGTCACTTATGTTACTTTCTGATCCTATACTTTCCACTTTGGTTTTGCACTTGACACTGACATTTGTCAATTAGAATTTTTTGAATATACATATCTGCTGTTTCCATATTTTTTGCAAAGCAAACTGATTTTTGAAAGTTAACCTCTCTTAATCTCTCTATAACTCTATATTTATTGAATATTAAGGAAAATGTATAATCAAATCGTACAGAGAATAAAATTTTCTTTCATATTAATGATCATAAAATGTTGAAAAATGATATTTAACTGGTTTTTTTCCAGAAAAACTGTTAAGATCTTCAAATAAGAGTACTTCCGGTTGACCAATTATAACCAAAATCTAATCAGCTCTTCTTATGGTTGTAAAGAAGAGGAATACGAAAGAATCATAATTTTTAGAATTGTAGTTTTGGAGTTATCGTCGGAGAAAAATTTGTCACACACACACGGACACACAGACACACACACAGACACACACACAGACACACACATGGACACACACACACACACATACAGACATCAATGTAAAATTAGTAAAATCGTATTCTAAGGATCTTAAAACGTGCTTATTCATTGAAAACTCACAACCGAATTTTTTGACCAAAAACAATACCTTCCTTTTGACGGAAGGTAAAAAGATTACATTGAATAATAAGGTAAAAAATAAATTATTGTGAATTAAGTTTAACAGATTAATGTAGACGTGTTGTTTTTGTAATAATAGTGTCATTAAAATACTGACCAATATCCTTCAATTTACTTAAACACCGCAGTATATGATAATTAAAGTTATAAGTAACTCTACCTGATAATGTATTGACACTAAGTAATAAACATGAGTTTGTAATGTTCGTGTTTAATGTAAGTTTTTGTGGTATACAAACAAGTGGGTGCTATACATAAATGTAAATGTAATGCAGTAATAACAATAATTACTTTGTATTACATTTGTCTGGCTGTAAAATATATCTTATTAAATGATATCTCTAAAGAGAAAATTGAATTTATAACACACCTTTTTCTTACTGTAGGCAATTCCTTTACAACATTCCACGGAATAAAGTACGTGTTGTAGATAACATAATGATGAAATCCAGGCTTGAAATGCATTGAACGTGTCAAGAAAAGATAGCAGCCATATTTCTTCCTCATCGCGGTGTCTTGTACAACTTTATAGTCAGCAATTAAACGACTAAATTCAGTTCGTAATTAAGTTTCGTCTTTCTCGGCAACTTAACGTCTTATTTTGCTTTGTTTGAATTCGTGTTTTGTGTTTCCCGAGAAGTGGTATCGTCGGATCGTCTCCGTCACTGATTCCCTTTGCTCCGTCATGGAATCTGCTACCGGAAGGTGGCTCTATTATCAAAAGGGAAACGCTACTTCCTTCCGTCATGTACTTTACTTAAGTTTAAATACATTGATTGATGCGCTACGCAACAAATACATTATTGAAGAGGCACTTTCAATTATAAATTTATGCAGTATATGTTAAAGAAATATGAACTATACAGGTAACAAAGTAAGTCTGTTTTAACGATCTATATGTCATTATCTATCAAACAGGTGATCAAACAATGCAATCTATACATGCACTTTACATGTCATTCTAGAATAATTATATTACGGACACGGTAATTGACATGTAAGTACTATGAGGCAATATAACCAACAGTGTATGATGTTTGTAAAGTATTATAAAATATAAAGACGTGCATAATAATAGAGTACGAATTAATACTTTAAAAATCTTTTTGCTTTGATATCAGTTTAAATAAACACTTGTTATTGTTTATAAATCTCAGTGTGACAGTTAATTAATATTTCAAGTTTAATAGATATTTACACCACAAAGTGAGCTAAGGTAATGTTTATACACGAAAAGATAGTTTCTTCGAGTGAATAAACATTCTTAGCTCACGTGGTTTGTATAATATTTTATTCAATTTTGACGAAATAATAATAAAAACCATTATATTTAATTTTGACAAAATAAAAAACTGATCAGTTAGTAGGCTGAGCATGACAATCGTCGCTGATAGATATCAAGTCATATATTTAAAATACTTTATTGTCTGTCATTTGTGCCTCGAAAAATAATTAAAATGGCTGATAATGTCTGATAAATATTATGGTGAGTGTTATTTTCGTACCTGATGTTATTTTAAATGCATTATTTGTTGCAGAGTGAGTTAAAATTTTGTGAGAGTGATTTAAAAAAATTTTCCTACGACTACTGTTAAAAGTATTCTTTTTAACGGTTGCTTAGCGAGTTAAAAATAACAGTTTATAACACAGTGAATACTTTTAAATCGTTGTCATTGACAACGGATTAAAAGTAAAAAACAAATTTAAAAAAGAATAAATCTAGTTACATTTAGTGTTAAAAATATAATTAAATCTAGGTACATTTAGTGTTCATAAGTAAATGTAGTTTCATTTTATATTAATTTTTGTACTGAAATTATTTATATAGGTATTTTATTAGAAGTACACATTATTTTGAAACGTTTATTGTTGTAGTACAATTATCACAATTGTTTACAGTAATTCCTTGCAAGGCGCTTGAAGAATTGGAATTTAAAACAGTATAGTTGGAAGTAGAGGTTAGAATAAACAATTTTCAGTTGTTCATAGCAAATACATCATGACCTGTCATAAATGTCATTCTATAGTTTTTAGTTTTTACTAATACATAACTATGGTCGTAGGAAAAATAATGTATGATATTCGTGTTAAAAGTGATTTTATTTCATTCGTGGGGTTTGTTTTACTCTGCTTCGCCTCGTTTCACAAACTTCCCCACTCACTCATAAAATGTCACTTTTAACACATATCATAAATAACTATTAATTCACTTGTGAATAAAGTGTTACTTATAGTTGTTGCTATGGAGTTAATAATGACAGTTTAAAACCTCAAAATTGAACAAAAATAATTTCTAATATTATATTGTTTCATTTTTTTTGCTCAAGCAAACTGACATCAGGTAAAACCCTTCCCTCCTTCGAAGTCAGGATTTACCATGCAGTTTGCTTTCGTGAGCAAAAAAATTTTGGCAAAATAAAAATGTATCAATAAAATCAGGACGTTTTGTGATATTACTTCTGATAATTCACATGATATACGAGTATATTAGCTTATGTACTGAAGGCTTTAGGGCCGTTTTGGTAATCAGGTTCATTTTTGAATTTTAATAAAAGTGACATAAGGCCGAATTCAGCACGCTCCACTAGTGTAGTGATCGTCTTTAGTAACTATGGAAACACAGGGCCGGCGCTAGGGGCCGGACCGCGGGACGTCCGCCTAGGGCGGCACTTTTAAGGGGCGGCATTTTTAAAGTGCGGATTTTTTTTTCGATCGACGGCAAGAGAGAAATTTCTAATTTATAAATAACAATGTAAGTTTGACCTACCAAGCCGTAGGAGAGTTTGTCAAATCCTATGAGCGAAATAAGAAACTTGTTATTCGAATTCCACTCAACGTCTGTAATAAAAATATGAAAAAGGGGCCATAACTGCTCATTATTTCATTTCTTTTGCGTATAAAAAAGTGCACTTATTTCACACTTTTATTTGTTAAAATAGTAGACAAAATTGTACTTTTTCAACACACTTACGGACCTCAGAATAGCTATTACCAACATGATGAAATAATAACTGTGCACAAATTAAAACAAGAAATAGATTAATTTATGTTTGCACTAGCTGTGATTCAGATTTGGAGTAATGTAGGAAATAAATATACTATAATTTTGGTATACTTATTCCCTAAACCACTCCTATTTTTTTTTTATCATTGTTAGATTTTGATAAGTTGTACATACTGAAAAAGCTAAATAAATTCTTTTCAATGGTGTAAATTTCCAATATGGCGTCAATATAAAATGGTGCAACTGGCCATAAATGGTCTACTAATAGGGCAACTTTACCCTAAATTAAACGACTTCGTATCTCTTGGTTTCCGAGATCCTAATTTAATTTTATATTTTAAATCCTACCACCCCCCGATTGGGCCCAATAAAAAAAGTTCGCCTCGGGTGGCAAAATAGTTAGCGCCGGCCCTGTGGAAACAGCTTGCATCTTTTTCTTATTAATATATCAATGCATATCTCTCTTTATTTTAATATTTTTAGATAAGCTTCTTTAAAAAGAAGACTGACGAATTCGACCCATCATCTCTTCATCTATTAATTTTAAAACAAAAATGTAATGTACAATTGTACTGTAAAATTTACTTAAACGAAGCCCGTATTTTAAATGAGCGATATGTCTGAGTTATAGCTAATTATGTTATCATCGTTGAAAAGTTGTATTATTTTGAAATGATAATGAAAAGTTGCTGAACAGAATGAATGTATCTCTTTATAACGATACTGACGTAATTCATTTGTCTGTGTTTGTGCGAAGTGTAAAGTAATTTAAATTCGAGAAGTAAATTAATCACGCAATTAAATCGCGAAAAACTACACGAGTATTTGAGTCAAGTGAATTTTATAATGAACATGTCGTTTACGGCAACAATAAATTTTATCTGGGTTAATTTAGGTGGAGAAGCAGCAGCGTAATTTGAAACAACGGCAATTTGTTTGGTTATCAGGGAGGACCTATTTAGCATGATATGGTGCGCAGCACACCGCGATGTTGAAGGTATGTCTGTGTATCGCGTGAACGACCAACGACGTGACGGCCCGCGGTGATGCCTCCATGTCTTCTTTCAACTTCTCATGCACATCTTCGTGGGAATTAATATAAATTGACTCAAGTTGCGTGAATACTGCAGGACACTCCTACATTTTACGTGATTTTCTGCATGCACTTTGCTTTTAAATTATTTTTAAACAACGTACATGCATTACATCATTTAAAAGATAAACACGTAAAGCCTCATTCCCAGCTACTTCACTAATGTATCATGAATAGTGATACGCAAATGCAAGCGTAATTCATAGTGCTTAGTAGGAGGTTTTTAGATCATTCCCAGCAAATATTTCAATTTGTAAATCGGTAGTAGCGACATCTGACTGATATCAATTTTAAAGTCAAAAAATTCTTAAAATATTTGTTGTAATTTGATTGTGAATTTAGCGACAAAATGAACTATTCTTTTAATACTGTTTTCTATAGAAGTTCATCAAATTATTATTATTATTATTATTATTATTATTATTATTATTATCATTATTGTGTAATTGAAAATTAAGGTTTTATCATTCATTTTCATTTCACGAAGCAAATTATGCCAATCGCCTTGCTACAAACGTTTTGCAATTATTAAGATACAGTCCGTGCTACAATAGAATAACCAGATCGCTTGCGTTAAAGCCAAAGACGGCCATTTTGAATAGATGTATTTTTTTTTACTACTGTAAATAGTTGTGTCAATAAATTACTTGCAATATGAAATGTATTGGCAGCAAGAACTTCTTGACTGGAAAAGTGATGAAGGAAAGAAAATTACTGGATTTCAGTTAATGATTAAATATATTTTCCGCCTCTACCGGTTTCGACACCTCATGTGTCTTCTTCAGGAGGTGAAAATTTTTAGATTGTAAAACATGGATACATATATAAGACAATAATAAATAACATATAAAACATACAATGGTCGTCAAAATTTAAAAAAATAAATAAATAAATACATTAACAAACTCATGTAGTCGTCAATAAAATAAGATATAAACCTTGATTTAACAATGTTAATGAGTTAAAGGGTGCCAGGGGTAGCAGCATATGAACTATGTGACAATATTTATGGCAGGACTATATATTTATACTGCATGAAAAGCTGAAAATATTTTGGTTATAATTGGTCGCATTGCCACTTTACTTAAGTACTCAACAGTTTTATTTAAATTTATTTTTTATTTTTTTTCTTAGCTAACACTACTACCACTACTATTTTAATTTTTTGGCTAAAGTAATTAAGTTATTACTAAAAATTTGTTGTAGCCAGCACAATACCTCCCGCCATTTCCATTTTATGTTATATATATATATATATATATATATATATATATATATATATTACTTCTCTTAAAAATAGACGACAAAGTATATCTATTACTTTTCTTTATAAAATTATTCACAATAAAATAGATTGCTCATATCTTCTCTCTAAGTTAAACTTTTACACCCCTCGGATCAACTCCAGATTCAATTTTATTTTCTATTTGCCCTGTGCACGTACAAACGCTTTGTCAAAATCACCTATACACATAATGTGCAATAATTGTAATTTGATTTCCGCTAACACCGACATATTTTTCTGTACTCTTAAAATATTGTTAGATTCTTTATCAAATGAATGATGCCTGTATTCTATTTGTAAAACATTATTTATGCTATAATTCATATTATTTTTTGTAGTGAATTCATTTACGTTGGTACTTATAATGTTATATTTTTGTAATATTTTTGTAATTGCTTGTCATTGTTTTCCTGTAATTGGGCTTGTGTCTGTTGGAAATAAATATTATTATTATTATTATTATTATTATTATTATTATTATTATTATTATTATAAGTATTGTATTGCACTTCGCTATCGAAACGCCATTTTTAACAATAAAATTACAGAACTTTACCCAAATATTGTTTTTTATTGTATTTAATACGTCTTCTGCTCTGCACACATATAATTCTTATTTTTCATTGTATGAGGAAGTTCATAAATGTCAGAGATTCTTTCAATTTATTAACAAGAATGGCGGTATTTCTGATGGATATATGCATTATACCTATAATTTTAAATATTTAACTAATAAAATAATAAGAAAGATCATCATTTACAAACTATGTTATAATCATTACAATGTTACAATGTCGGCTCCGGTAGCTTAATTGTTAGAGCAATGTCTCTAAGTCATGAGTGTGCTCGGGGTTCTGGGTTCGAATCCCACTAAGACATGGGTGTTTGTGTATGTGAACCTACTCTGTAATTAGGATTTAATCCTGTTGAGAGATTTTTTTTTTTTAAAAAAACGTTGAATTTCTCAACTGGTTTCAATGGTGTAATTTAGCCTCTGCGATGTATTACATCCGATTATTAGTGTCTTTATCTCTAAATCTATACAAGATATAATAAAAATTTTAATTACCTAGATGGAGAATTTTATGTACTTCAATATTTGTAATAACAAAAATTTCCTAAAAATTATATTTAGAAGAATTTTTCTAGGAAACTACTACTTCCGGTTATTCAATTGTTACCAAAACCTTTTCAGCTCTTCCTAGGAATGTCGGATTGAGAAATTCATAGTTAAACAGATCTTAAGTCTTATAGTTTTTGAGAAATCGGCCTTTCAACATCCAGTTATACACATATCCACAAAATGTTGTAATCGGATTCTAGGGACCTTAAATCGTGCTTATTCACTGAAATCTGGATATGCGATTTTCAGCTTGAATCCAATACCTCTCTCAGCGAGAGGTAAAAAAGTAATTTCAACTTCAAAATCCTTCGGGGACAGAAAAAAATTCTATCTAGTTTATACTAGAATTTCCGACTAGATTAAGGGTTGGGCCTGTAACATAAATATACTTCGTCTGTAGCAACCAGCCATTTTATTGGCTGAAGAGTACAAAGTGTGGTGAAGTCGTTTTTAGAAAGAAAATCGCGTCCCATGCATCACGAGCAGAATGTAGACAGCAGGGAGTTGTCATTGGCTGATGCACCTATTATCAGACAAACTGATATGATCCCTCTAGCTGTCCATCCATCTTGCACGTGTCAGTGGCAGGGCGAGGTCGCGTGTCCAATGTCCACCCGGTCAGCCCAAAAACTCAACTCAACGACAGTACGTCAATACCGGAAAAAAACTCAAAAACCTCATTACTCTCAGTCACCCAAATTAAAAATAACATCATTTATAATTAACGGATCGGCTATTTTTGTTTTGACGTAATTGTGAAGAGATTGTAAAGGGGAGGTTTTTATAAAGAGGAAATGGGTAATAAATGATTTGCTCCCGGTGAATAGATCATTTTAATGGAATATCGCGGAAGTGTGAACCAACTGTCATAAATTAGATTTCTCCATCGTTGTATTGTATGAACTCAATTCCAGTTCAGTTGTGAAATTGCTTTATTACGAAAAAATTAGTATTTACAACTATCACACGTAAACAAGTTATCAATAAATTTATTTATCTACATTTTTATTGTTACACTCGTATTTTAATTCAATAAATACTCAATAAACGAGAATTTATAGGGTTGAACTAAATTCCGCATAATAGTCTAACAAAAAAATATATATATTTACCTACCTTAGAGATGCACTCGATTTCGAGCTTTGGCCCGGCCCGGCCCGAAGCCCGCCTCGAGTTCGAGTCGATCATCGAGCCGGGCCGAAGATATTTTTTATCGGGCCGAATCGGGCTAATCATTTTCAAAAATCGAGGAGAGTCGGACTTTTGATTTTGGCCCGGCCCGAAAATGCACAGTTTCCTTAATATTTTAATGAAAATGGTTGAAGTTAAAAAGGATCAAAATGATCAGAATATAGAGGTTTTTTATAAGTTTGACACGAAAAAAGTTAAACATTTCGCCTTAACATAAAAATCAACATTAGGAATGCCGGATGCACCCAGTTTCGAGCTTTGGCCCAGCCCGGCTCGAAACCCGGCCCGATTTCGAGTCAATTTTCGAGCCGGGCCAGCTAATTTTTTTGTCGAGTCGATCTTCGAGTCGGGCCGGTAATTTTTATTTTCGGGCCGAGTCGATCCAAACCTCAATGCCCGGCCCGGCCCGGCCCGAATGCATCTCTAACATACCTACATTTACCTACATTTTCGACTTAAAATAAATCTGATGTGGCCAACACAAAACCTCCCGCTATTTAAATTTTATTAATTAAAATACATACCTACGTATTTATTAAAGCTGCAGACTGTTCCATTGCATATAACTATTGCTTTATTTAATATTTTCAGTATTTTCTTTTTAAAATGTCACTATTATTAATTTGATGTGATTAGTTTTTTGACAGTGACTTAATTTTTATTAATTTAAATACATACCTACATATTTACTAATGCTGTAAACTATATAAGTTCCTTTGCATATAACATATAACTATTGCTTTATTTACTATTTTCTTTTTAAAATGTCATCATTACCAATTTGAAATGATAGGTTCTTTGACGGTGATATTTACTTGTCAATTACATTCATTTGAAATATGAACTGTGTAACAAAGGAATTGGGTTTAATATATAGAAAAAGTATTAATGTGTTCCTGTAGAAAATTCAATAATCTTTAATTTTCATAATGACATAAAATGCGAAACGTGGTATTTAATGGTATTCTTTGAAGAAAAACCGTTATGAGCTACAGGTAAAGTGCCATTTCCGGTTATCCGATTTATACCAAAATCTAATGGTTTTTTTTCCATATTAGAAGAGGGTAGAAATACAAAGTTTCAGAATTTTCTTAATGATACTATTTGAGTTAGAGCGCCAACAAAATCTATACACATACACACACATACATACAGACATCATCGTGAAAATGTTATAATTGGATTCTACGGACCTTAAAACGTGGTCATTTACCAAAATCTCGATGTGTGATTTTTAGCACGATCCCTATACCTCCCTTACCAAGGGTAGCGGTAAATAAAAAGTGGAATATTTACATTTGCGTCTAAATTTAGTGACATTAGTAGTACATCCTTACCACGATCTCCTATTTTACTCTAATCTTTTCAAAGGTGTCCTTTTTAATACGGCGTCTATAAAAAAAATCATAACTGAAATTTTAATAGTGGTAAAAAATGAGCACTACTGTTTAAGAGGTATAAGCCAATAACTAGTATTATTACTAACAAAAATAATAAAATGCAAAAGTTACAATTTTTACCTAGGTCTAGTGTCTAGTGCATTTTTTTCCAAATTACTAAACACCTTTAATATAGTCTTTTAATGCAGCAAATTTTGTCTAATTAACTATCTTCGTATCTCTTATAGTTCTCTTATAGGGCGCGATATTTGGACACCTCATGTACCTATATGTACTTTGAATTTAAAGTGAACATTTTTCCAAATCGATCATTCCTGTTTCAAAATCGCTTTCAGTCATCGCCTTCATTCCTTTCTAATTCTGACCTACCAAGAGTCAACAGTATCAATTTTTTCTTATTACTTAATTACTTTCATCATCGCGTTAACTACTATAGCAAGAAGGCTACAGAAAAGTGAAATGAAAGAATGTTCACAAGTTGTCGGCTTACGCAAGTTGATTTGAATATTGTGTATGTTGGACTTCCTACGCTTCCGTACCTACATGGCTTATGGACAGAACCGGATTGGTTAGGAATTACAATTAATACACTTGTAAATTGAAAACTGTTGTTTGATAACGTTTTATTACTCCAGACAATTAATAACGTTTCAACTTAACTACCTATAAATTTATGAACGATTTGCATACTAGTACCAGTATTTCCTTAAGGATGCAATACGTTGAAATACACATTTGCTTCATAAGGTTTATAATGCTGTTTAATATAAGAGTAATTTTTGCACGACCGGGTTCTCTTATATGCATACCAATAGGTCTTCCAAGGAAATAGGTTTTATTTGCTGATCACGGTTTGCTGCAAGGGCGATACGTGAATAAATAATTTGCAAATACAAATAATCATCTTTTGTAAAACATACTGTATTCCAGTTAAGAATGGACTTCGGCTTCGGGAGCCAGCCCCGTTTTAATCAAGTAAAAGTTATAAATTAGTTTTATGTTTCATGAAAGACATACTTTACAATTCAAAACAAAATTTGATAATTCTTTAGTTAATAAATAGTTACTTAAAGGAGTGTAATAGCATAGTATATAATAATAAAAAAATCACAGCTTAGACTTCTGCACTGACTACATCTCTAGCTCTTACGACTTTCAACAGCTGACTGAAACGTTTGGGTTCCAATTTTTTTGCTATTGTAAATTTGATTCTCGATTAGACCAATCAAAAAGCTAGAATCGTAAGCCCTATGTTACTCCTAAGTCCATTCTTAACTGAAATAGATGTGTTTTCAACTTTTTTTATGTTAATCTTTGAAGAATAACAGGAATGCCCCAGTGTAAAATATGAATGAAGGAAAATGTTTTAAATTAGGAAAATTAATAATGTTTTGGGAAATGCTTGTGACGCACATAGAATTGTCAAATA